>CP139505.1:421206454-421806454 GCA_021014915.2 Artemisia tridentata subsp. tridentata
AAAATAAGAATAAAAGGGAAAATAAATCGAGGAAGCTAGGGTTAGGGTTTATTAGATTAGATCTGGTCATTTAATGTGTTTTTAAGGATGTTTCAATGATTGGATATGATGGGAGAATTTAGGGCTTAGTTTGTGTAAATAAAAGGTATAACGATTTGTGTTTTTAAAAGTAGAGGGGGTGTTTTGTAAATTTTGAAACCTATGGGATATTTTTGTAAGGTGTCTTGGATCTGGGTAAAAATACAGAAAATATTTTATAAGGGTCTCATGTGTTAATTTTGTATTTAAAAGGTTTATTTTTGTTAATTAAATAAAGTATAATTTGAATTGTTTAATAATTAAATGGAGGGACTAAAAATGTAATTTATGGAAACTTAAGGTTGATTTGAGTAATAAAATATTATTCAGGGGTTATGTGTAATTTTGGTAATTTAATGGCTGAATATGTAATTATTAATAATTAAAGGTTGAAATTGTAAATTAAAGGGCTAAATATGTAACTTTGATAACTTGAGGGACTTGATGTGTAAATTATGAATATTTAAGGTACATTCGTATATCATGTTAAAATAAGTGTACATTGTGTAAAATTGGGAAATTGAGGGTTTAATGTGTAATTATGAATATTTGAAGGTTTAAAGTGTAACTTTTGTAATAAAGGGGTGTAAAGTGTAAATTGTGAAATCTTAAGGACCAAATGTGTAAATATGATAAAAGATACCTTATTTCCATAATAATGATTTAACTAAGTTATGTTACTCCATATTACTAAAAATGGAAACTTTCTGAAAATGGAAACTTTCTAAAAGTGGAAACTTACTAAATATGGAAACCTGCTAAAAATAGAAAGTTACTAAAAATGGAAAAGCAATTAATTAAGAATGATTTGTAATTCCCTTCTACTCCTTTAGGTGTGAAGAAGGAGAGACTTTGAGCTATCCCCATATCCTGTGTTTATATTCTGTTTGTGCTTTCGTCATAAGGTACAGATACTCTGCCCTTTTTCAGTAAGGGTTCTCATATGCCATACATTGATTTTGAGTTATGATCAGTTAAGATTTCTCAAGCCATTGCTATGTTCCCTTTGAATGAACCTTTGATATTACTTTTGATATGACTTTGAGATGCACCTTTTGATATATGACCTTGAGCTATGATTTTGAGACATGACTCTTAGTTTGATACCCGAGCCATTTTTGTACTTTCCTAGCCAGGAAGGTAACCTGGCCATGTCTGTGATGCACCGCTGGCATGACTCCTGTGTGGGGGAGTGATTTCTCACACCGTCCCTTTATATTATCTGCCGGCTACTTGACTTTGAGATTGACTTTGAGTTTGGGGGCGTATGGATTGCAATCCTAGGCATGTTTTGTTTAGTGGATTTAACTATGACTTTGAGTATGACTTTGAGGTGACTGGTGCTTGTGTGCAATACACGCCTTTCACACCCCTGGGAGCTGATCACTCCACTATTATGATACATGAGGACACCCCTCATATTATCTGGTTGCCTGAGAGGTATCCCCTCTGATTGTGAGATTATGACTTTGAGATTATGATGTTGAGATTATGACTTTGAGTTTCTGGGCTCGTGTAGATGACTATCCTACTCTTCTCTTATTATCCATTTATTTCTTTTATACCTTATGACATTCCCATTGCCCATACTATATTTTCTGTTTCGTTATTCTTTGCTTTGTATATGTATCTGTTCACTGAGCTTTTTAAGCTCAGCCGCACGTTTTCTTTTCGTGTGCGGCAGGTAATAAGCAGACGACGGGTTTGGGTATGAGTGAAGAGACTTTTGGATTTAGAAGACTTTGATAGTGTTCTGAAGTAGAGACCATTAGAAGGAGTTGCTTTTGCAGACTTAGTGTTTAGTTTTGTTTCCGTTGTAACCATGTAAATTTCAGAATTTCATTTGTAACCTTTGAGAATTTCTGTATTATTTGAAATGTATGCTTTGTTTGATCTGATGTGAAACCATTAGTGTGGCATCTTTACCCTTATTGGGCTGGGGTGTTACACAATATATATTGCAGATATCCTTGGTTTGTGTTTTTATGTGGTTTCAGGTACTGAAGGATTGAAAACGGAGCGAAACCGAGCATTTTTGGATCGACTCGACAACACTTGAACAAGTGAAGACAAAGTCAAAATCAACCCCCAAAAATACCAAAATGACACAAATGGTCGTTGGAAATAAATTTCATTTTTGGCCGCTTTGGTCCTTGGATTTTCAGATTTTACAACTATGGTCCCTTAAAGTTAAACCTAATCGAATTCTAGATCCTAATTCACAAAACCCAGCTAACTAAACTAAACCCAGCCCAATCAAATTAAATAACCCAAGCCCAATCCCTAAAAACCCAACCCGGCCATTTCTTTTATCCCTTAGCTAATACCACATTTGACCACAGTCAAATCCACCATCTCCAATACCATGCCCGCCAAAACCATACCACCCCCTCCTCCTCCTTATCCCTGACAATACCACCCCCTCCAAGCTTCCTCAACACACTTCCTAACAAACCAAGATGCATTTAATGCTTCTTCCCCATCACACGCTATCAGTCAATTGGATTTTAACCATTATCACCATTTTGGCGCCAAAACTGAGTTGAAGGGTTGAGATCAATTCAAGGCTATCCAAGGGTTCAGAAGTGATCAGAGAAGAAGATAAGACTTATCCCACTTCAGTTTTTGTATAAATAGGTCACATTGTAGCCTATAATGGCAAGTAGTTAATTTTCCTTAATCGTATTGTATTTTAATTATTCAAGTATTGTCAATTTTAATTTTCAGTTATTATTACAAGTTATTTTCAGTTTGTTTAACATTAATCTTGTACAATTTCCAAAAGTTAACGCAAATTTCATGTTTTCAAGTTTCTATGTTTTACTGAGAATTCGAATTAAATTAAAGTTCTGCTAAGTTTCACTCACAAAGCCTTAATACCCTTGCTATAAGCTTATACAAGCTTATCATAACTTGTTGTAAGCTTATATTAGTCTCAGGATGTTCTAATTTCAAAAGATGGAAAAAGTCAATGAAAGTCAAACCTGGACCAAAAAAAGCTCTTCTGGTGGAATAAGCTGTTCTGGAGAGTTAAATTGGTTTCTAGCTTGTTTTTGACAAGCTAAGTGTGTTACTGATCATTTAGTTCCACTGTTCATAGCCTATCAGTTGTAAGAATTTTCCAAATTTTTGCATTAGTTTCTATATTACTGTTACATACTTAATTATAGCTTATTTTTATAAGTTATCTGCTTATTGGTAGTTTAGAAGTCTTTATTATCTGTTTGATAAGTTTAATATAAAAGTTGTTTTAATTTTTCTTAAAAACCTAATAAAAAGCCAAAAATAACTTAATATAAGTACTGCTTATTAGACTGCTTAATTTTTATTTAAAATTACTTTTTAGTGCTTAATATAGATAGTGGTTCATCTGTCTTACTAGATCCTAGCTTGTTTTGGTCTGATCAACTGAAAAACCAACACAGACCCTCATAAAGGGCTGTTTGGGTCATAAGTCAAAATGGGTCAAAATGGTTAGTTACTGTTCATTTGCAATCTTGGTTAGTTTCATCTGGATTAAACTTGGTAGAATAAGCTGTTTGTATGACTTTTAGAGTTAATGGGATTTTTTTGATGGTTTTGAGTTGACTGTGACAATATTAGGCATAGAACTGATCAAATAAGCTAATATTAGCCATAAGCTCATTTGACCTTTTCTTGTAACTTTTCTGAGGTCCTTTGAGTCCAATTAGTGGATATTCAAAAGTTGGTTAAGTCCCCATTTGGTTTGTGCCATTTTGTGCAAGTCTGCACATTTGACTCAAATAGTAGACTGCATCAGTTTCTTTTGGCCAATTCAAGCCCTTATTTGATTTCATTAGTGCTTAATTCCTTTTTTTCTCAGTATTTTACTAGGTGTTTCTTGGCTTATTCCATAATTCCAGTCCTTAGTTTAGCTTATTTGAGCTTTAAATTAAGCTCAAAAGTGCTCAATTCACTCAAACTTACACTGAGTAATCAGTGCTCATTTGAGTGAACTGAGCCAACTTCTCAGCTTATTCACAAGCCCTAAATAAGCTCACCTTGGTCTGATTTTTGGTTTGTGAGATCCTCAGTAGGTGAACTTTAAGTGTCATCAGTCCTTGTGGTATTTAGTTGCGATATAAGTGCTTATAATTAAGCTTGAAATTGCCTAGAATCCAAAATTTGCCCTGTGCATCGGTCCACTCTTGTGCTTATTTGAGCTTTGTTCAGTGCTTATTTGTACTTCTTGTGGCTTATTCGGGTGGCATATTAGCTTATTGTTGATTGTGTAGCTTATTTCAGTTTCCTTTAGCTTATTTAAAGCTTATCAGCCCATTTTGATAAAAGCCTTGGGCTATTCCTCTTAATAGCCAACTGATCAGCCAACTTGGCTTATTGCTGGGCTTATTTGAGGTTTTCAAAATAAGTTGCTTTTGTGAAAATTGCTTATTTGTTGGTGCTTAATCAGTTTCAATCATAAAAATCCAAAAATAAAATAAAAAGCAAAAAGGAGCCAAGGGATTCGAACCCTGGTCTCTTGACTCACACACCACACACCCTCACCAACTGCCCTTGGGTCTTTTTCAGTTAGACTCTACACTCTTTATTTCTTAACCCACTTTTCCCATTTAAGCTATCCGAACTATTTAGCTTATTCCCAGCTTATCCCAATAAGCTGGCACCTTGTTTATATTTTTCCTAGGCTTGTTTTAACCTTAAGTAATTTCTCAAAAATTTCCAGAATTTTTAGAATAGTTTTAATATTTTTTATGCATTTTTCTTTTTAAAACAATTTTTAATTCATAATAAAAAAATATAAAAGTCAGAAAAATATAAATCTTTTTTCTAAAATTTTCTTTTGTCATTTATAACTTAGGAAAAATAAATTACACTTGTAGGATTTATTTTTATAGATTTCACTTTTTAAACTCGTTTTTGTAATTCCCGTTTCGCGTTTTTTAAATATAATTTGTTTTAATCTTAATTTTCTTTTGAGAATTTGTTTCTCATTTCTAAATTAGAATTAAAAAATACAAAATTCCATATTCCAATCATCAGTCACTCTAATTCCAAACCTTACACGATTGTCCATTCCAACCTCGCTGGGACACGACCCGGGTAACACTTGCCTGGTATCACACACACATATCACAAGCGTGAGTTTTTGCAAGTTAACCTTTTTCCTAAAGGGTTGGTTTGTCTTTATTCACGTGTATCCGTCTGATATTATTTATATATACTATACCACGGATCAAATTTTGGCGCCGCTGCCAGGGAGGTTGTGTTGCGACAATATCGTTGAGATTTGAACGATTAGTGACTTGAGATCCTTCCTTGTGAAGTTCCCATTTCCCATAAACCCCATAGAATACAAAAATATTTTTCTTTTCTTTTATATATATATTATCATATAAAAACAAAAACCCAAAAACATTTCTCGTTTTCTTGTGTTAAAATGAAAGATTAAAGCAATCTCAATATAATATTCCTCAACTTGGAGTATTATCATAATAAGTTCCCAAACAAAAGATTAAAACTTGCCTTTGTGTCGCTTGCGAATTCGGCTCACCTTTGATTGATAAACAAACTCTAACGGAGGTTTCAGGAGGTTTGGCATTAAATTGACAAACCGAAAGGAGCGGGTTTTTAAGGAGCATTTATTGCCCACCTTTGCTCCTCCGCCACTCTGTGCGTTTTTCTTTCAGAGAGCTACCGTACGCTTGTTTGATTTAAGGTTTAAGTTCCTTGTGTTTTACTTCGATCTTGTTTTAATTGAATTGTTTTATTTAGTGCATGCGCACTCGTTCTTCTACGTCGACAAGTCCTTTACGTGAACTCGTAGATATTTCGAGAAGACGTAATCGTAGGCGTGCTGCCCGAATAGTCGAACCCGAGATTCGTACTATTCCCATTGATAAAATGGCAGACAATCGAACAATGGCCGAAATGCTCCAAGCACCCACCGAGGGTTACGGAGATGCCATCGTTTTACCACCAATCGATTCTGATCATTTTGAATTAAAAACGCATTTGATTCAACTCGTGTCTACAAATCAATTCCACGGGTTTGAACGAGAAGATCCGTATGCACACATCCGTTGGTTCAACAAGTTGACCTCGACCATCAATTACAAGGATGTGCCGCAAAAAGTTGTCAAATTGATGCTATTTCCGTTTTCACTCGAAGGGGCAGCCCGGATTTGGTTGGAAAAAGAACCCCCTCGATCCATTGAAACTTGGGAAGATCTTGTACAGAAATTTGTCAATTATTTCTTTCCTCCTTCAAAGACGACTAATCTGAAAAATGAAATTTCTGGATTTCGTCAAAGTTTCGATGAAAACTTCGGAGAGGCATGGGAACGATTCAAAGATCTCCTAAGAAAATGCCCGCATCATGATTTCACGGAGTTACAACAGATCAATACGTTTTATAATGGGTTGAATGGAAATGATCAAGATTCTCTTAACGCTGCCGCCGGTGGCAATATCTTGAATCGTCGACCTAAAGATGTGCTTGAAATTTGTGAGAATAAGTCAAAAGTTCCTATTTCTCGAAACAAAGTGAATGTTCCTATCACTCCTGCTTCTTCATCCGGTAACTCATCAGAGTTAGCCGCTCTAACGGACATAATTCGTTGCATGATGAAGGAAGTGAAAGAAATTAAGAGTGAAATTCATAAACCGGAACCAATCAAAGCCGTAAACAAAGTGTGTGAAACATGTGGTGGCCCACATGCGTATTAAGATTGTCAAGCAAACCGATGCTTCTGTTTACCAAGCTCCCGTAGCAGCCGTAAACCACAATCAATACCGACCACAACCTGAAACTCATTACCGAGCACCAAATGCTATGGTACCACCTGGTTTTCCACCCGTGCCAAATCAAAATAATCAAAATCGCTTTGTTCAAAATCAAGGTCAAAATTTCAACACTTCTCAGAATTTCAATCAAAACCCTAACAATTTCAACCAACATCAAGCTCCAAATCAACAAGTTTATCAACAACCTCCTCAAGCTCCTCTGACAAATGATTTCATGAAAATTACTGAGTCCAGCATGCGTTCGATGCAAACTCAAATCAATAATATGAAAATCGAGTTGAGAAAGGAAATTGATACTACAATGTCTCGTCAAACGAATGAGTTGAAGAATATGATGGGCAGTTTCATGAATATGAACCTGAACCAAGCTTCTTCATCTTCCGGACGACTTCCGAGCAATACCATTACTAATCCTAATGCTGAGTTGAAAGCCGTCACCACTCGTAGTGGTAAGACGCATAATGGACCCTCGACTCCTATGCCCCCTCCACCGAGGGAAGTGAATCGAGATACCGAGGTGACAACGGACAAGGTGCATTTCTCAAGCCCACGAAGTACCGCACACGTCCAACCTCCAGATGTCCAAACTCAAGTTCCGGAACCCGATGTTCCAAAAGCTAATCCTAAGCCTTCAATTCCATATCCTTCAAGGCTTAATAATCAAATGATCCATGAGAAAACTAACACCCAAATGATGAAATTTCTGGAAATTTACCAGAAACTACACTTCGATATTAGTTTTGCTGATGCCTTGCTGTATATGCCAAAATTCGCTTCTCAATTCAAGAGTCTTTTAAGCAACAAGGAAAAATTATTTGAATTGACAAAAACCCCTTTAAATGAGAATTGCTCAGCTGTACTCCTTAAGAAACTTCCAGAAAAATTAGGAGACCACTGGTAAATTTCTCATCCCTTGTGATTTCCCCGGGATGGTTGAATGCTACGCCTTGTCCGATCTTGGTGCAAGCATCAACCTGATGCCGCTTTCCGTGTGGAAAAAGCTTTCACTCCCGAACTTACTCCCACAAGGACGACTCTTGAATTGGCGGACCGCAGTGTTACTACTCCTAAAGGCGTTGCTGAAGACGTTTTTGTCAAAATAGGAAAGTTTCATTTCCCCACCGATTTTGTAGTTGTGGATTTTGAATGCGATCCCCGAGTACCTCTCATTCTCGGGAGATCCTTTTTAAGGACCGGGCGTACTTTGATTGATGTTTATGGCAAAGAAATAACACTTCGGTTGATAATGAAGAAGTTAAGTTTAACATTAATGCGAATTCTAAATCTCTAACTACCAAAGGCAACGTTGCTATGGTTGATCAAACATCTGATACTGTAATTGCTTCCAAAAGAAGTGATTCGATACTTTCAAGATTCACGGTTAAGAGTGCTTCAAATAAACGTGCTGAGCTCAAAGCGATGAAAATTACTCCTGGTTCGAGCAAATGGTTTGAGAGTTGTGCTACGGAAGTAAAGAGTATTTTTGATTATGATGAACAAGAATCGGACACCACAACGGAAGTGGTGAAAATTGCTAGCTCTAAGAGCACACCACTTGTCCTACCTCCGGAATCGGTTTATCGTATTGAGATTGTTAACTCTGTAGATGGAACTAAATTCTCTTCAAATAACAATCCTATTTCATCTCCTGATCCGATTATTTCCGACTCTTCCTACCCTTCTCTCACACCGGTTGAGGGAAGTGATTTCTTTTGGGATGAGGTCGATGCTTTTCTTGCAAGTGATGATTCAATTTCGACAAGGATTGATGATACTTACTTTGATTCAGAGGGGGACATCCTTTTTCTTGAAAATTTATTGAACGAAGAACCGTCCCCAACCCTCCCTCCCAGAATTTTGTTGAAAATTACCATACAAGCTTCAAAGTTAAGCTACAAGTTCAAACAAATGGTAATTTTCCTTTTATGGATGAAGAATGGATTCTCATTGTGATACACACCTTTTTACCATTCTTCACATATTGCGTGATTTCTCTTTCCCTTTTCTCCTATGGGAATGAGGACACTATCTTTGACCCCGGTATCATCCCTTATAGTTTCTACTATTAAAATACCGTGGGTATCTCGTCGGTGTGGAACTTTCTTATGTTCAAATGTTTATCCAAACACATTGAATGAAAGTCCGATGAAGATTGTTTCTTCCATTTGCTTCCCCATGAACCAATGAATTCGGGGTCGAGTCAAGCTAGTGACTCGGTAAACAAAAACATTAACATAACATGGGTAAACGCCCATGTTTCTATCTTCTCTCTTATTTCTAACACTAAGTGTGGGGGAATCCCACTGTGCTGTGCATTTTGTGTGTTGTTTGCTCTTGTTTTCAGGTTTCCCTTGGATTGTGATGATTGCCGCGCCTGTTTTCAATCCAGCCGCCCAATATCCTATCCTTTTGCTAACGATTATCTAGGGATATCTTTTTAATCCTTTTTGTGAAAATAGAGATTTCTTTCACACACTTGGCTATTAGTATTACCTTTTTACGTTCTAAGTGTCGGCATAATAGCCGGTACTTTGAATATTGAGGGCAATATTCAATTCTAAGTGTGGGGGGGGGGGGGAATTCTCTCGAATTTTGTCACATATGTACCTTCTAGTGCCCTAGTACCCCCGTTTTGCCAAAATTTTAAATTTTTTTTCGTTTTTAGATAAGAAATTGCAATAAAAAAAAGAAGTGTTTAGTCTTGATTAGGTTAGAACAAAGGGATTCATGACTCTGCCAGAGTGTTGATCTGGCTGCTTCCTTAACGATTAGACTAAGGTTTTACGATTTGTGCAAATGAAAATGCTAAGCGTAGAATAGTTGGTTTTCTTTAGAGCTTATATAAGTAATCTATGGCTTTTCCTCCCAGGAGATAACTAATCTGACTTAATTAGTGCTTATTTTTCAAACATTTGAACACACAAAATCATTTTTCTATACGATTTTGAAAAATACTAGTTCAAAGCTTTATTTAAACTTTGGAACAAGCATATGTCATAATAATGTAAAAGTTAAGTAATAAATGTATGTGCTAAAAAGCTTCGGTTCAAGATCGGCCCTTGGATTCTTATTTCCGGAAGGCGTTTAGGTCTTGGCTACCCTCTTACACCGGCCCTTGGACCTCTAATTCAGGAATGTGTGAGGTCTTGGTCTAACACCCTTGGATCCTCATTTCAGGAATGTTTAGAGTCTTGGAACTCTCCGTTGTAACGGCCCTTGGATCCTTTATTCCGAAAAGTGTAAGATCTTGGTTCCCGTGAAACTCCGTTAGTTTATATTGCATAAGTTATCAAGTTAAAAAAAATATATATAATGATGAAAAAATGAAAAGAAAAAAATAAAATAAAATGGTATGATATTGCAAAATGCAATAAATTTTGAAGCTTGCTTGTTGTGAATTTTAAATCTATCTTTCAACTAGTATTAGTCAAAGTTTTATAAAAACGTCGATTTTTGTTATCAAAATTTTGAATATAAGCACAGTCACCTAAACTTGATAAATGTGAGAGTGAAAAGTTAAGTTTCGACTTACATAGATTATTTGTATAAGTAGTGTTAGCATTTTTACAAAAGCATTCGCACATTGAGTTTAAGCTTAGTTGGGAGTATAAAAAAGAGGATGACGATTACAATTCCCTGGAGACACCCATTTTGTGTGAATCCCGTTCCATGATACCATTTTTGGAAATCAAGCGTGTTATATATTTTGTTCTAAGTTTAAATTTCTTGCATTATATAAAAAAATCAAAACGGAGTATGCTTGGTATTCTTTTGATCCTTTCATTACTTTATATGATCGGATTGCTAGAGACTAGCAATAGCTTAGTGTGGGGGGTTGATGAGTGTGTAAATACTCATCATTTTATACCCATAAAAGACACTAAAATGACCAAAAACACCCAATATATATTGCATATATCATTGGTTTGTGTTTTATGTGTTTTAGGTACTGAAGGATTGAAAACGGAGCGAAACCGAGCATTTTTGGATCGAATCGAAAACACTTGATCAAGTGAAGACAAAGTCAAAGACAAAGTCAAAATCAACCCCTAAAAATACCAAAATGACACAAATGGTCCTTGGAAATAAATTTCATTTTTGGCAGCCTTGGTCCTTGGATTTTCAAATTTTACAACTATGGTCCCTTAAAGTTAAACCTAATCTAATTCTAAATCCTAATTCACAAAACCCAGCTAACTAAACTAAACCCAACGCAATCAAATTAAATAACCCAAGCCCAATCCCTAAAAACCCAACCCGGCCATTTCTTTTATCCCTTAGCTAATACCACATTTGACCACAGTCAAATCTACCATCTCCAATACCATGCCCGCCAAAACCATACCACCCCCTCCTCCTTATCCCTGACAATACCACCCCCCCCTCCCAAACTTCCTCAACACACTTCCTAACAAACCAAGATGCATTTAATGCTTCTTCCCCATCACACGCTATCAGTCAATTGGATTTTCTCATTATCACCATTTTGGCGCCAAAACTGAGTTGAAGGGCTGAGATCAATTCAAGGCTATCCAAGGGTTCAGAAGTGATCAGAGAAGAAGATAAGACTTATCCCACTTCAGTTTTTGTATAAATAGGTCACATTGTAGCCTATAATGGCAAGTAGTTAATTTTCCTTAATCGTATTGTATTTTAATTATTCAAGTATTGTCAATTTTAATTTTCAGTTATTATTACAAGTTATTTTCAGTTTGTTTAACATTAATCTTGTACAATTTCCAAAAGTTAACGCAAATTTCATGTTTTCAAGTTTCTATGTTTTACTGAGAATTCGAATTAAGTTAAAGTTCTGTTAAGTTTCACTCACAAAGCCTTAATACCCTTGCTATAAGCTTATACAAGCTTATCATAACTTGTTGTAAGCTTATATTAGTCTCAGGATGTTCTAATTTCAAAAGATGGAAAAAGTCAATGAAAGTCAAACCTGGACCAAAAAAAGCTCTTCTGGTGGAATAAGCTGTTCTAGAGAGTTGAATTGGGTTTCTAGCTTGTTTTTGACAAGCAAAGTGTGTTATTGATCATTTAGTTCCACTGTTTCATAGCCTATCAATTGTAAGAATTTTCCAAATTTTTGCATTAGTTTCTATATTACTGTTACATAGCTTAATTATAGCTTATTTTATAAGTTATCTGCTTATTGGTAGTTTAGAAGTCCTTATTATCTGTTTGATAAGTTTAATATAAAAGTTGTTTTAATTTTTCTTAAAAACCTAATAAAAAGCCAAAAATAACTTAATATAAGTACTGCTTATTAGACTGTTTAATTTTTATTTAAAATTACTTTTTAGTGCTTAATATAGATAGTGGTTCATCTTTCTTACTAGATCCTAGCTTGTTTTGGTCTGATCAACTGAAAAACCAACACAGACCCTCATAAAGGGCTGTTTGGGTCATAAGTCAAAATGGGTCAAAATGGTTAGTTACTGTTCATTTGCAATCTTGGTTAGTTTCATCTGGCTTAAACTTGGTAGAATAAGCTGTTTGTATGACTTTTAGAGTTAATGGGATTGTTTGATGGTTTTGAGTTGACTGTGACAATACTAGGCATAGAACTGATCAAATAAGCTAATATTAGCCATAAGCTCATTTGACCTTGTCTTGTAACTTTTCTGAGGTCCTTTGAGTCCAATTAGTGGATATTCAAAAGTTGGTTAAGTCCCATTTTGGTTTGTGCCATTTTGTGCAAGTCTGCACATTTGACTCAAATAGCAGACTGCATCAGTTTCTTTTGGCCAATTCAAGCCCTTATTTGATTTCATTAGTGCTTAATTCCTTGTTTTCTCAGTATTTTACTAGGTGTTCTTGGCTTATTCCATAATTCCAGTCCTTAGTTTAGCTTATTTGACCTTTAAATTAAGCTCAAAAGTGCTCAATTCACTCAAACTTACATTGAGTAATCAGTGCTCATTTGATTGAACTGAGCCAACTTCTCAGCTTATTCACAAGCCCTAAATAAGCTCACCTTGGTCTGATTTTTGGTTTGTGAGATCCTTAGTAGGTGAACTTTAAGTGTCATCAGTCCTTATGGTATTTAGTTGTGATATAAGTGCTTATAATTAAGCTTGAAATTGCCTAGAATCCAAAATTTGCCCTATGCATCAGTCCACTCTTGTGCTTATTTGAGCTTTGTTCAGTGCTTATTTGTACTTCTTGTGGCTTATTCAGGTGGCATATTAGCTTATTGTTGATTGTGTAGCTTATTTCAGTTTCCTTTAGCTTATTTAAAGCTTATCAGCCCATTTTGATAAAAGCCTTGGGCTATTCCTCTTAATAGCCAACTGATCAACCAACTTGGCTTATTGCTGGGCTTATTTGAGGTTTTCAAAATTAGTTGCTTTTGTGAAAATTGCTTATTTGTTGGTGCTTAATCAGTTTCAATCATAAAAATCCAAAAATAAAATAAAAAGCAAAAAGAGAGCCAAGGGGTTCGAACCCTGGTCTCTTGACTCACACCTCACCAACTGCCCTTGGGTCTTTTTCAGTTAGACTCTACACTCTTAATTTCTTAACCCACTTTTCCCATTTAAGCTATCCGAACTATTTAGCTTATTCCCAGCTTATCCGAATAAGCTGGCACCTTGTTTATATTTTTCCTAGGCTTGTTTTAAACCTTAAGTAATTTCTCAAAAATTTCCAGAATTTTTAGAATAGTTTTAATATTTTTTTATGCATTTTTCTTTTTAAAACAGTTTTTAATTCGTAATAAAAAATTTAAAAGTCAGAAAAATATAAATCTTTTTTCTAAAATTTTCTTTTGTCATTTATAACTTAGAAAAAATAAAATTACACTTGTAGGATTTATTTTTATAGATTTCACTTTTTAAACCCGTTTTTGTAATTCCCGTTTCGCGTTTTTAAATATAATTTATTTTAATCTTAATTTTCTTTTGAGAATTTGTTTCTCATTTCTAAATTAGAATTAAAAAAATACAAAATTCCATATTCCAATCATCAGTCACTCTAATTCCAAACCTTACACGATTGTCCATTCCAACCTCGCTGGGAAACGACCCGGGTAACACTTGCCCGGTATCACACACACATATCACAAGCGTGAGTTTTTGCAAGTTAACCTTTTTCCTAAAGGGTTGGTTTGTCTTTATTCACGTGTATCCGTCTGATATTATTTATATATACTATACCACGGATCACAAGTTCATGGAGATCTTAAGTTAAGGGGAAGATCAGATTTGAAGATGTACAAGATGTTCAAGTACTCAAGTTGAAGAAAAAGCTTATTATTCATAGAGGAAGATTGTTGAAGATTAAGTTACTATGGATCATCTTGGAATCAGTTTACTGTTTGTTTTGTCATCATCAAATGGGGAAGATTGTTGGGATTTATTGATTTGATGATACAAAAGGATCAAGATCGACATCATGGAATTCTAGAAGACTTGCTTTAAAAGATAAAGATCAAAATTAGGAAAGATTTTGTTTCCTAATACAATTAGGTTTCCTTTGAAAGTCTAGATGAACTATATATATAAAGAGATCCCTAGACATTGTTTATGTGTGTGTTTTTAATCATGTTTAGGAAAATACCAACAATCTCACCACTTGAGATCGTTCTAGCCCTAAGGTCAAAGTGTCTTTGATCCCTGTTACAGTTAGGTAACACGTTCTATCATGATCAAATAGAATTGGGGCTTATATGAATGTAAACCTTGTTAATAACATTGTCTTTGTTTAAATTCCGCTGCGCAACAACAACCTTTGTTATTATTGATCCTAGATGAGTTGTAAACTATCTTTACATGTATTTATAGCCTCGACTATGTTACGGCGTAACCACTAAGGGTTAGTTACGCCGTAACCTTTGAATCTAGGATGATCTTATCCTCAGTGATGATATTACGGCGTAACCTAAAGATAGGTTACGATCGTAGAACTCTCGTTAACTAGTTTATGCCGTAACCATGCAAATTGTTACGTCGTAACTTCTTGAACCACGAAATTCTTCTAAGTCTTGGAAATATATATACGGCGTAACCTATGTATGAGTTACGCCGTCACCTTGATCAGCGTTGACTTTGGTCTTCTAGTGTAAATCCTTGTTACGGCGTAAGTAGAGTAGTGATTTACGCGGTAACTCTTGTCTGGTCAGCATACTGTTGTGTATTTGCATTAATAACCTTCCAAATCCGCGTCTCTTTGTTCCAATGCTCATTATTTACCTGAAAACGAAATATAAACGAATAAGAGTATATATTCAAGTAAAATGATACAAATAATGAGCATATTAGGGGGAAATTAAAACTAAAATATCAGGACTATTTGATGTTATCATCGGCAACAGGCGAATATTTCCAGTTGAAGAAACAAGAGTTGGAAAACCAAGAAGTGGCGCGTCGGGAAGCAGCAGAGTTGAAGAAACAGGAGCTGGAAATCCATGAAGCGGCGCGTCGGGAAGCAGCAGAGTTGAAAAGGCAGAAACTTGAATTAGAACGTCGAAAACTTGAATTTTATGAATAGAAGAAATGGGATATAGACATCATATTCTATAATTCAGTAATCGACCCCTCTTTACCCCTAATCCAACAACAGAAGCTGCAGGAGATCAAGGATGCAATCACCTTTTTTTAGATGAAGATCGTGTACATGACCTTTGTTGTGTGTTTCTTGTGTGTGTTTGTGTGCATTTAATTAAATATAAAAGGTATTTTTGTAGGGTATGTTTTATAGTGTAGGTCGTCTTGGTATGGTAAAAAAAGCGTCTGTAGGTCGTTGGAGAGAGAAAACTGACGTGACGGATAAAATGAGTGGGATTGACCTCCTTTACTGTATCCAGCCTAAGAGTTCAAACGTGTACAAACTCATTCTAGGTGCTCGTGGTATAACACACACAGCGGCTAAGAATTCATATTTCCACATTAATCAACTTATTGTTATTTCCACCTTCCCATCCATAGCTTTATTGGACTCAAGCCAAAAAAGTCGTGGGAATGTAGAGTATAGAGGTGGACCTCCAAGTCAATAGTCAACCCCAAAAGAATTTCCTACGCACACTTTAAAGATAATTATCTAATATATTTAAAAGTGGGAATTGCTATTTGCAAAAAAAAATCTTCAAAGATCATTAGGGAAGTCATTAGTACATGAATTTGTAGCTCATATGTTGGTTTTACACTTGCTGCTACTGTTCATGCCACTGTATTTCACTATTCATGTACTGTAGATCGTCATTAACAAAGTAATTAACCCATCCATTATATATCATCCCTTATACACCACATACTATCACTACACTCTTCTTCCTCACAAAGACAGGCACACCTACGAGTATCTCTCTCACTCTCTCTCTAGAAATTTTGATAACACCCTTCTCAATCCAAACGCAAATATAATCAAACACACACTTTTCTTTTGTTAATCTTCACCACGAATAATCCACAAACAATCCTTTTCTTTCTGTTTCTTTCTGCTACGAGACGCAAGACGAAAGGATGAGGTTTCTATGGTTTCCAGCTACAAAATGGCTTAAAGATCCTTTCAAAAGGTCTGTGTTTTCCGTTCTTTGTTTTTGTCAAACCGAAAGAAAAGAAACGGAGATCTATGATGGGTTATTGTTCAAGCACTTCAAATCTTTGCCATCAAATTCTTAAATCCGAAATCTTTATTGTCTTCTTAAATTTCTAGCAATCTTGCTGATCTGTTATCATAGTTTTGTGCTATTATTATCGATGATAAAGCTCAATTGATATAGGGTTTTGTTTTTTATTGATTGCCAGGTGGCTATCCATCTTCTAGGTCCTTCATCTGCATCTTCAAGAGATGAATGCCTAAATAAAAAAAAGAGGTAAGTTGTATAGATTGATTAAAACTATGTTTACTTTTGAACATTAGTGTGACCTCTTTGTGATGTTTATTGCACTCCATATTTGTTATGAAATTTGGTGAATGCTTGGTTTGGATTTTCTTCTTATTCCGTCAAACTAACCCGACCATATAACCTGATATATAGGTAAAAAATAGGAAAATGAAGACTTATTTTTATATGTATTGTTTTAACCTTGATTGCAAATGAAGAATAAGGTTTAGTTGTTTTTGTGATTTTATGATTTCGTTATTTCAAAATTGGTTATGGTCACAATTTATGTAAGTATGTTTAGAGGAAAAGAATAATTGAAAAACCGACTATAGATGATGAAGAAGGCGCAGGCATAATTAAAAAAAAATGTGTTTAGTAATAATAATTGAAAAACCTAGCCACTTCCATTGTAGCCATTTTCGATAGGAAATAATGGTTTCTATAGGTAGTCTGTGAGTTTGATTGGGAGATGGATGAACTTGAGGTGAGCCATAAGCCCATATTCTTTATTTTTTTTATGTGCTACCAACCTTGAGGCTATCTGATTTTCATGGATAAACTACCTTCTCTTTTAAATTGTTGTAGGAATTCACCAATGAGCTCATTGCTTCAGAGAAGTCGAATTTCGTATGCCACTGTGATGGTAACAAACTTTAGTGTTACGAATTGTTGGTGCCAATTTTTGTTTTACTAAATAAGTGTTGTTACGTTGCAGGTTGTGGCCACACTGAAACAGGGCATATAAGCATCAAGGTAAACAAATGGTTCGAGGTGATATATAATTGTTGGTTCGGGTTTGGGATGTCACATTTCTTTTTATATGTGGTTGGTTAATATATTTTTGCACAAATAGCGTAAGATTTATAACATTTTTATGCAAGTCAAATTTTCACAGCTTATTGAGCTCATAAGCATTTTAAAAATGTTCTATGCAGGCCTTATTTCGGATTCAGTGTCTTATTTATGCAAGCCGAATTTTCACAGCAACCAGCGGTGCCAAAGGACTTCTAGGTAACAAGATGGCAAAAAACTTCCAGGTAACAATATCCAATTTATTAGAAAAATTAAGCCAATATGAACTTTGAAATAACAGTACTAACTTTTAAGTTAGTACTGTTACTTATAACTTGACAACGTGAAATTCACAACATCTAAGGTTTTTCAGGTATTTGTTTCCCATTCTTTTAATTTTGAATTTACGGTTTTGTAATAATTTATTTTGGTGTGCATAATCTTCTCCATGTTACCTTGCTGATAGGGTGTTGCCGTGTGGAGCAAAAAAGTTGTGCTTATTTGCATTGTTGCAGGGTGAGCTTCATAAACTCGCATATATGGAAAATATATCTTCTTTTTCCGGTTCTTTACATATCCGTATCCCTGGAACTTTTTGTTGCTTATATTTTGTGCTTATATTTTTGGAGCTGTTAACTGCTATCTCAACCTTTTTATAACCATGTTGTCATTTCTTTTTAATGACTTCAGTTAAGGAAGGCAAACTCGGATAACAAACAGTCACTTGGTGCACCTGATATGGTGCCTTATGTTTTACTCTGAGTTGGAACATGATGGGTGAAAGCGGCCTGTATCTTGGCAGGGCATCACGATCATGTTCGTGTTTGCAGCCATGGCAGGTTCGCAAACCCTTTTATCCGGTTACACCCCCGTCTCATTTATAATGTTTCCTATAAGGCTATGATGATATCTGTGATCTGACACAAATAAGCTGTGTCTTGAATGATTTGGCCGTAAACTGGCGGGGCAACAACCGGATGGCATAGTTTAAATACTTACTATGCAACCGTGTTTGTTAGCAGCCATTACGGAATAAGGATACTTTTGTGACTTGAACCCTGCCTACAGATCTGAGCCAATTATTTGTCGCAACATTTTAGTGGTTGGATACCTTTTATGTCTTTTTATATACATTTGTAATTTCTGGACTTTTTTTTCTTCATGAGCGTATGCTAATTTGCCTTTGGCTAGCAATCCAATTTCGTTTTTCTGCAATTCTGCTTTTGTGAGTCATCTAAAACCTTCATTTTTAGAAAACGAAAAAGAGATGCACGTTGGTTTTTGAGGTCTAAAAGTTCCCGGAAGGTCAATTCTTTTTAAACTCTCTGTATTATCTATGCTCTTTTAGAAGCAAGTGTATGTATATGCATCTGCATAACCATATCAACATGTGTTATATGAGTTTTAAGTCTAGATCAGACGGCATTGATTTGAAAAAGGAAACTTTCCTGATGTTTCACTCTCACTAAAGGTAGTCATAGTTCTTTATGTGCAGCTGGAACACGATGGGTGAAAGACTTTTAAATCTTGCGAGTTGCCTGTATTTTTCTACTGCATGACATGGATTTTCAGGTTGTGTGCCGTAACCACAGTTAACATCACTGATACGTATCTTTCCAATCGGATATTAATTTTAACGTGTACTAACTTCCTGTAACCTGTCTGCACTACAGTTAAATAAAAAGAAGTGACGCGCGTTTGAGGGACCACTGTTGCTAATATTGGATTAAAGCATCCTATGAGTCGAATACTGCCTGAAAAAAGACCAATAAAATGGATTTAGCGGATTTGATAGACCTGAGATCAGTCGTATCGTGGCGAGCCAACTTATTACAGGACATGCTTCAGAGGTTAGAAATCATAGGTACTTCCCCTTGCCATCTCTTATAACGATTTTAAGTAACATACAGTAGCCTGAACATTATTTTTTTTCCAGCACGGGCACTTTTTTAAGAGTGTTTCCTTTCCAACACTAAAAGTAAATCCCTTCTATCACAGAAAAGGATTACGGGAACAGAGACGCATGCTAATGAGAACAAATGTATTCCAGCAATAATCATGGAATTACGGGTTCATCAAAAAGGTAAACTTGATGTACTTGTTTTTTGTAGGTATACTATTTTTCTTATGAGTTTTCACGGGTTTCACAGCTGAAATGGGTCAGTTTAGGGAATGAAATGGGTGTGGGATTGGATGCTGAAGTGGTCGCTAAAACGGGTGCGTATGGGGTGCTGAAATGGGGCCTTAAGTGGGTGTGTCTGAGGGCCTGAAATTAATGGGTTTTGATAATGAACTGCGGCTCAAATGGGTGTGGGATTGGGGGCTGAAATAGCGGCCTCAAATAGGTGCATTTGGCAGCTGAAATAAGTTAGTTTCGATGATTAAATAAGGCTGAGATGTAACACCCCAACCCGACAAGGGTAGAAGTATCACATTATGGTGACATATCAAAGCATACATAAGAAACAACGGAAGTCTTAAACATAATTAATCAAAGGAGTTAAGTCAACACGACTTAAATCAATACATAAGTTTAAGAGAAAAGGAAATACTCCAAATTTAAGAACAATGGATCCAAGTCTAATAAAGTCATAACTTAAATAAATGGCAACTAGACGACTAGGGTAAAGTCTCCATAAGCTCAACTCTCCCCAAAGCAATCCCCAACTCCTAGCTTAAATACCTGCCGCAGGAAAAGGAAATGCGGCTGAGCTTAAAAAGCCCAGTGAACAGATATATTATAAACGAAACAATTGATAAGGAATGAACATATAAATGTAGTGCAATGGGGAAAAGCATAAGGTATAAACAAGTGAAAATCAAGAGAAAGAAAAGAACAGTAATCTACCACAAGCCCAAACAAATCAAATCCTATCATTGAATTCGGAGGGGTGACCTCGGAATACCAAAGATAAAAGAGGGGAGTCCTCAGTATCTATTGGAGTGATCAGCTCCCAAAAATGTGCAGACGTGGATTGCACCCAACATCAAAACACCAAACAGATCAAAACATAACATGATATATCCCTCGAATACAAAACAAATCTAGGATGCATCCATACGCCCCTACAAAGATGTTAGTGGCCAAACATATATAATAATCGAGCTCTTATCAAATACAAAAAGGGACGGTGTGGAACATCACTCGACCACACTAGAGTCATGTCAGAGGTGCATCAATGACACGGCCATGGAACCCCCATGACTAGGAAACAGATTGGCTCGGGTATCAAACTGTAGGGTTTAAAATCATATTTTATCAAAGGTCCATAAGTTTCATAGCAAAGGTTCAATTCAAAGGTTTTTATCAAACGTTCATTTAAAGAAAACTTTTAAAAATGGTTTTCATAAAAAATGACCTTTAATAACGGTTTTCATAAAGATAGTTCGTAAAATAGTTTTCATAAAAGATAGTTCATAATTCTAGGGAAGCATGGCAAAGGCATAGATCATACAGGAAAGCCATAATAAGAAGGCTCAGATCATAATCAAACTAATATGGAAAAGATGTAACGAGTCAAGAGAAACCTTAAGAGATAAGGTCAGAATATCTGTACCTTATTCAACAGCAAAAACAAACCAAAAAGAGATGAATCACAAAGCACAAGATCACTCCCGCTTCACGGAACCTATACGGATTAATAACCATATATTATTTTAAGTTCATATGAATTTTAGTATGCTTTCCATTTTTAGTAATTTCCCGTTTTAGTAAGTTTTCTTGAATTAGCAATATTAGTCATTTATCGTTAGTGTTACCATTTAATCCCGTTAAATTCGTTAAGATGACAATATACAAGAATTTGGGTTTATTATTATAATGTATGTAAGCTTAGGGTTTTAATGTTTTTTTTTAAGTAATATAGTATGGGTTGAAATATGAAAAATAATAAAAACTACAATGTCCCATGTGATACTACCTACTCTTTTCCAATAGTCAAACAACTCACATCATTGCCCTATGACTTGTGATTTGATTCGAAAAAGAACATGGAACACAGAAAGAGAGAAAACACACGCATACATGTTTCTCTTTTACTTTACTTAGCCATTCATTGTTTACAAAAATTAATATTACTCTTTATTTTATGATTCACAACCACTGGAAGAACAAAAACTACCATGCATGCTACACACGACAACAGTGAACTGGACGTTTTCAAAAGCCACACCCAACGTGTAAAACACACGACACAACCACAACGTAACTAAACTCGCGACACACTCTTTTATTTCATTCATGTAGTGCGATATGAACAGAAAAAAAAACAAGCATGATCTACCCTTTTTACCCACCATCGACACAGCAAAACATTCATAAAACACAGCCCTATCGACACCTCCAAACGTAACTCAAACCACCCCTTGTTCGACCCACACTTAACACCACACGACACACACACAAGACCATTTTTACTTTCATGAAACTCGACCCTTTACATCCCTTCGTTACCCACTAAAATAAACACGTAACTCACCCTTGGTTCACAGCTTAATTTGACACATAACAGCCCTCAAAGTAACTCATTAACACAGCCACACGACGTCTATAGTTACCACATAAAATCATGCGTTAATACTCTACTCGACACCCTCCTAGCTACTGAATGGGTTTTAAAAAAAATAGTAACAAAACATGCATGTGTTACTCTTTATCTTCATTCGATCATGACTAGTTTTATATGTGCCAAAAAGGGTTGAACACAACACAAGTCAAAACAGAACATGAAAGTCGAATAGAGATTGATATATATATATATATATATATATATATATATATATATATATATATATATATATATATATATATATATATATATATATATATATATATATATATATATATATATATAGGCTTTTATAGTTGTTATTTTATGAACATATTTAAGATTTCCTGTGAGTTGGCTTATTATTTTATGCAACATGTTCTATTATATTATGAGTTTTTCATTCGACAGGAACATCAAGCACAAAAAGAATCAACAAGAAGAGTAGGATTGAACAAGGTTTTTAAGAGTTACCCTTGAAGTGTGATCAAAAGAGGAAGAAACACCAAGATCGAACCACCAAAAAAACCCTTTTTTTCTGCCTTGGATCGAACAGATGAGGGAAAAGAAGCAGCAGAAGATCGACAATTTGGAGAGAGAACCTTTAGGGTTAAAAAAAAATTCGGTTTGTATATATACAAAAGGGGAACCGACTTTTAGGATTTAGGATAATTAGGGAATGACCAATTTTACTGGGATTGGGATATCTTTTAATTTCAAATTTTCAATGCATATCTTTTCCTTTTTTTTTCTTTTTCTTTTATTCTTTTTTTTTCTTCCTTCTATTCGACATTTTTAAAGTGTATGTATATAATTATTTGTTTTGTGATTTTTAAATTATAATGTAAAGTTTTTATTAGCTAAATGTTATTTAGTAGCTTAGGATTTAATTATTTTAGATTAGGTACAAATAATATGTCTTTTATATAATTTATATGTTCTTTAAAATTTTAAAAATTATAGGGGTATTTTGGTCATTTTGGATTACGTAAATTTTAGGGTTTTACAGTTTGGGGGTTGAAGTGGCGACTAAAAATGGTCAGTTTCGGCACTCAAATGGTTGTTAGATTGGGGGCTGAAATGCGGGCTGAAGTGGGTGTGTTTAGGTGCTGATATAGGGCCTGAAGTAGATGCATTTAGGTGCTGAAATGGGTTGCTTTTGGGTGACAAAATGGAACTGAAATGGCTGTGTTTGGCACCTGAAATGGGGGCTATCATGTGTCAGCTTTGAGCTGTAATAGACGTAGGATTCGGGGATGAAATAGGAGACTAAAATGGGTCAGTTTGGGGCTGAAGTGGAGGTGGGATTGGAGCGTGAAATAGATGCCGAGATGAGTGCGTTTCGGTGGTGAAATAAAATGTACAATTAGTGAACTGGTATGTAACTATAGAGGAGACGGTGTATGCATGTGCTATTCAACTCGCCCAACTACATAAGTTTGTGCTTGAATCAACATTGTCAAAATTGGAAACATATTGAATTTTTTTTCTTCAATGCTTACATATGGTAGATGAACACAGGAAACACGAAACTCATGTAAGTATCATTTCTGTGGGAAACTAGAAGGGGGGGTTGAATAGTTTACCGGTTTAAGAAATTTCTTTTAAAAATCTTGTTTTAAAAGTATGATATTGGAAACTTTGATTCGAACACTTATATGTAATCAATCAACACCAATATGAACTAGACACTATTCTAACTAATGATAAATAATAAAAGTAAAGAGTAGAGTTGGAAAGATCAAACTGAGACAGAGGATTTATAGTGGTTCGGCTACGAAGCTCTTCTTCGCCCTACTCCACTCCCCCAGTACCACACTCGAGAGTTTCAAGCACTATGTCAACAACCTCCCTTAAGGCGGAGAAAACCGTACACGTCGCTTATCCTTTTACCGACACTAAGCTAGATGTCGAGTGCTAATCTTAGCTAGCACCAATCTACCAAGGTCCACGTGACCAAACACTCAAGCCCAGTGGCTTCAAGAGATCACCAAGATCTCAACACGATCACAATGATCAACACTCACTTCACTCTACTCAACTAACACTAACCTAATGACCCTTGATCTTCTTGATCAATCACCACTACAAGCAAAGTGGCTTTTTAGGACCCTTTGTGTGGGACGGTATGATAATAGAGTCCAAAAAAACTGTTTAATAGGACATATGAGCGTTTAGGGTCCTTTTTAAATATTTGCTACTTAGGCGGTGTCCTAAAAAGTTATATAATAGGATGGTTGATTATTTGGGGTCCTATTATCATATAACTTAATAGGACACTTAAAATATGGATCCTAATAAATTACTTTATAAGACATTTAGTTGTTGGTGTCCCATTATGTGATAGTGTAATACGACACTTGATCACTAGATGTCCTATTATAACATAACCTAATAAGACCCTTGACACTTAGGTCTTATAACTTTAACCTTTATAGGACGTTTATTCATTATGGTTTTATTATCATACACCATAATAGGACACTTGAGTTTTGAGTCATAAGACATCAGTTAGTTAAAACGCTTATTCACAAAAGTTTTATTATAACAAAATTTAATAGGACCGTTGACACGTGGGTATTATAACGTTAACCTTTATAGGACGCTTATGCACAATGGTTTTATTATCGTACACCATAATAGGACATTTCATTTTTGAGTCATATAACATCATTTTTTTAAAACGATTATTCGCAAAAGTTTTATTATAACAAAACTTAATAGGACCCTTAAGACGTGGGTATTATAATGTTAACGTTTATAGGACGCTTATGCATAATGGCTTTATTATCATACACCATAATAGGACATTTTGTTTTTGAGTCATAAAATATCAGTATTTTAGAACGTTTATTCGCAAAAGTTTTATTATAACAAAACTTAATAGGACCCTTAAAGGACGCATATTCATTATGGTTTTATTACAATACACCATAATAGGACACTTGATACATTAGTCATAAAACATTAATTATTTAGAACGCTTATTCGCAAACGTATTATTAAAACATAACTTAATATGACACTTGACACTTGGGTCCCATAGATTGATACACCATTATAGGACACTTGATATTTGAGTCATAAAACATCAGTTTTATGGAACGCTTATTCGCAAACGTTTTTGATTATAACAAAAGTTAATAGGACCCTTGACAGTAGGGTCTTATAACGTTAACCTTTATAGAACGCTTATTCATAATGGTTTTTTTATGATACACCATAATATGACACTTCTGTTTAGAGTCGTAAAACATCCGCTTTTTATAATGCTTATTCAAATTAAGTTTTATTAAAACATAACTTGATATGACACTTGACACTTGGGTCTCATAAGTTCATCCACCATAATAGGACACTTGAAATTTGAGTCATAAAGTATCAGTTTTATAGAACGCTTACTTGCAAAAGTTTTATTTTAACAAAACTTAATAGGACCCTTGACACCTGTGTCTTTTAACATTAACCTTTATAGTACGCTTATTTGTTATGGTTTTATTATCATATACCATAATAGAACACTTCTTATTTGAGTCATAAAACATCAGTTTTTTAGAACGCTTATTTACAAAAGTTTTATTTAAACATTAGTTAATATGACACTTGAGGCTTGGGTCTCAAAACTTGATACACCATAATATGACACTTGATATTTGAGTCATAAAAGATCAGTTTTATGGAACGCTTATTCACAAAAGTTTTATGATAACAAAACATAATAGGACACTAGCTATTTAAGTAATAAAACATCAGGTTTTTACAACGATTATTCGCAACAGTTTTATTATAACAAAATTTAGTAGGACCCTTGTCACTTGGGTCTCATAGGTTGATACACCATAATAGGACACTTGAAATTTTAGTCATAAAACATCAATTTTATAGAACGCTTAATTGGAAAAGTTATATTTTAATAAAACTTAATAGTACCTTTGACACTTGGGTCTTATAACCTTAACCTTTATAAGATGTAACACCCCCAAATATGTGGCATTGCGGAAGCGTTCGGGTCCTGGGGTGCTACGAAATCAATATACAGCGCAGAGTGATATAGAACAATACCATAATTTAAATTTAAAGAACAGTACATTAATACAACATTGTTTTAGCCAACAACGGCATTTGAAACATAGGAGTTTGTTTCCAATAGATAACATTTTATTTCATCCAACTAAACATGACAGATGAAGACTCCTTAGTGCTAATGTCTTCATAAAATACACTTACTGGTGATCACCTGAAATGCATGAGAAAACGGGCCGGGTCAACTATGAAAATAGTTGGTGAGTATACAGGTTTTATTCAAAAGAAGTCAAAAGTTTTGAAAAAAGGTCCAAATGGTAGAGGCAGTGTCAAACCATTCAGGTACAAGTCTTGCCCATACAAAACCTGTAACCTATAGTTTCACAATCATTAAATAGAAAATTGTACGTCTTATAGTCAACCACACATGCTCATTAAGTTCACATTAAAGGACTAAGTATATAATAATGTATGCGGCAAAGCCCCTAAAATAAATAATATGCATTCTGTAGACGGGGGAATGAGAGGTTGGCCGACCTCTAATAGCACTATCCATACTACCTACTACTCCGCACAAGGGAGCCGTACGAACGGTACGTCTAAATTGGAGTGTGAACGACAAACCAATCGGGGACTAACAATGTTCAATAAGTCCATAATGTTCAATGTTCAATAATATTAAAGTCGTTAATGTTCAATCGTTATGAATCAAATATATTAAAGTCGTCGTGAGTCTAATATATTGTATTCGTCTCCGGTCTAATAAGTCCATAATGTTCAATGTTCAATAATATTAAATGTTCAAATTGTACAAATAATATCAAGTCACAATCCCACATTTTAGCCCGTTATCTGTTTCGTCTATTTAGTCCATATTGTTTTTATATCCCGTTTCCAATCTAATAAACCCAATGTATCCGAAACTTTCCAACCGAGCATATATGACCAAACAAATAAATG
The DNA here is from genome assembly GCA_021014915.2 of Artemisia tridentata subsp. tridentata. Taxonomy (NCBI): domain Eukaryota; kingdom Viridiplantae; phylum Streptophyta; class Magnoliopsida; order Asterales; family Asteraceae; genus Artemisia; species Artemisia tridentata. The sequence continues at coordinate 421,233,473 of CP139505.1, forward strand.
TGTTAGTCCGACAATTCAATATCCGCAATAACCAATATCACTACTACAAAAAATCTCATAGAGACCGGTTAGAATGGCTCATGAAGAGTGGTTTAGGAACCACTCTAGGCGGGGGGTATTTCTATAACCAAAACATATAGAAACCGGTTCCACAACCGGTTTCTAATATGAGCATCGAAACCTGTTTGCTAGTAAGAACCGGTGTCTACATGCCTCTATTATAGAGTAAAGAAACCAGTTTTTATATAAGAACCGGTCTTGGTGAGAATTCCGCTTTTTAAAAAAATGATTTTTTAGTTTTTGCAAAAAAAATATAAAATTTTCGTAATTCAATAATATACAACTAAAGTAAGGTGCATAAATCTTGATACATGACAATATAACCAACTACAACATATCAAATCGTCTCAACTGGACTCAAACTTGTTAACTAATTAAGCTAGAAAGGAATGTACGTAGTAGCAGCAAGCTCGCCCTTCAAGGCTCCAACAACAGCTTCATCAATTTCGATTGCAACTCCTTCCTGCTGCAGGACAATTTGCGATAGTGTCCTCGACTCTCAGTTTGTGATTTGAGGATAGTTACATGTAGGTGGCTGCTTCTGTTACCAGCGAAATTCATGTCTACCCAAGTAATTTCTTGTTTCTCCTTCCAATACTTTAAGCACCTAAGAAGATTTTAAGGTAAAGAAAAATGTTACCTTGGCATAATATGAAGAATCATAAGAAATGCGACAATCAAACTAATATGGATTATACTGAAATAAGTTCTAATAGTTAGAGTCAAGTTTGCTAAGAGACCTTTGACATTGGAGGTCTGGATTTGGGATCTTTTTTGAAGACATAAGGAGGCAGCATAACCAATAGCATGCAAGTCAGGAGGGAAGTTGTAAGGTTGATAAGAGCCCAAGCGTGTGTCGATTAAGTTATGCTTGTAAGCAAGAAAATGTACTGGTTCCATTTCGTATGATGCATAAACGTCATGCCAAAATTGCATCCCTTGTAGCATTGTAACTCGGTGGTTCTTCGACCAGTGATCAGCTCTAGCAATACCAATCCAAAAGCATATATATCAACTTTATGTTTTGGGTAGAAAGATTTTTGTTTGTCTTTCAAGGATATTCACTTTTATCCCGAAAAAAAGAACCCTGCAACTATGAGCTTTAGCCAAATTACGGTGATCACTCCTAGTTCTGAAAATTTACATTTAGCAATGAAAAATATCCATTCTAAGCCCAGCAGCAAGATTAACACAAAAAAGTCCGGTTGAAAAAAATATGGCTGAAGCAAATAATTTATTTATATTGCTATTTTTGCCGGATGGGCAAATATGGGAAGCATGTGTATTAGCCTAGATGGAAACATCACTTTCTAACAAAAGGCCAAGTCACCTCAAGTCGACATACCCAAAACAAAAAATAAAAAAAGAAAACAATTTAACTTACAGCAATTCATTATTGCATTATTGCTCTGGATTTGTCGGCTACTGCTACGGAAAAGCAAACTTGAAAAAAAATCACTAACTATACCAGCAATTTATGAGGATACATGCATGGGTTTATTTTAGATGTAACAGACGGTCAAAAGAACAAAATAATCATTGAAGAGACATTAACCGGCTATTCTAAAGATGTAACTATACTCTCTTTCCAATATAATTAATATCGTGTCTGCATTAAGGTACATATTGAACATGTCTACATCTATGTGTGGGAGTTGCATGGGGAATGTTTGTCATCCAAAATGCATACCTATCGGTCTGTAGTAATTGCTTGGTGTTGGAAGCTTTAAAATTGCAATAATGCAAGCTGTAAGGGCACTTACGGATGCAAGAACAAATGCTGGTACATTGCCTCCACCAAATAACGCATCCCATGGACCCGCTCCAAGTGACACAATCATCTGTTGATAATAAATATCAAAGATTATTCCTCCATTAAAGTATTCTGGTGCAAGATACCTAAAATAGACATGATCTTCATTAAAACAGATGTAAATATGCTTACGCCGATTAAATCCTTATTACGGACCGTGCAGGAGATACAGGATAGCGACTTGTAAACAAAAACTCGTGTAACCTGAAGTTCCAATGACCCGTTCCTCATCACATGTATCCTGTTCTGTGTGCAAGCTAACAAGCCCAAAGTCAGCAACCTATACGAACAACACAATTTTTTAAAATGAAATCCATATTTCGTTTGCTGTCGTTATCTTTATCCAGTGATAAATGACTCAGAAGATGGTAACGAGTATTATTAGTATTACCAGAGGCTCATAATCATGGGTTGGTAGGATGTTTTTAGGCCGCATGTCTCTATGAACTATACATCCCACCCTACAATCTTCATGAAGATACTGTATATCAATGTAGTTGAACAAACTTATGGATCCGTCTCACATATGAGGTAAAAGGAAAGCACCCATCACACATAATAACTGATACAAGTACACACTAGTAAACATTCACACTTTTATTTATAAGAATTATAAGAATACCAACTGATGTCAAATCTTGATTCATCCTGCCACCTTGCTGCAATAAGCTCTACCATTACCATGCTGAATATCACGAGACTTCACATAAAACAAGTCAGAGCGTCCATTCCGAATCCCAGCTTTTACAGGTGGAGGTATATACACCCGCTGCTATTGCCATCGTGGAGCCATCACTCTAGTTGAACGAATGGTCATGGGTGCCAACTTCTCAGCAGTGTCATAAACGCCTCCATTCTTTTCCATCAATCCAGCTGCTTCACCCAAAAAAAAAAAAAATCATTAAAAATATAACAAAGCTACCATGGTCGGCAAAAATGGGTAGGCAGTAATTTGTCAAAACGGGCAACTTATGCCAAGGTCTGGATCAGTATACCCAGATACACTTTGTCCAAAAATCAGTAGATAATTTAAAGGTTGAGCAATTGCAAAACCTACTTTTGGTTAAATAATTGAGGACTTATGCATTATACAGTTTATGCAGCTTTTGAGCCATATCCTGTTCAGCTACTTTTTAGTTCAGTATACCGATCAAACCCTTTGAAGATCATAACCCGCATTGACCAATTCATATGCAAATGGGTCAAAATTGACATCTCTATAAAGCTATATTAAAAGTTCAAATACTGAAAATACATTAAAAGTTCTTACTTGTATTGTACTTTCCAATAGGTTGGTATTTTCTATTTTGGTTCTCTGGTAGTGGTCTGGTAAAGTTTTTCGTTAGTAACTCCACTCTGATGATTAACTTCGATTTTATAATGCACCCCTGTATTGAAAGATTATGGATAGGCATGAGAATCTAAGTAAGATCAGAATAAAACTGTATAATCATATTTGAGGAGAATCAACATACTTATTATGCAAATATAACGTTGATTAGGAAAACATCGAGTTTAAATCACATTCTTTTTAGCAGAACCTAATTCCATTGAATTAACAAAATTACAAAATCCTAATTTCGAGTCTGGGGTATTAATCCTAATTTTAGCTTTCATCAAAGAACAATTACAAATGCAAAAATAATAAAATTGCAGATTAAATCGAAATTAAACCACATAAAAGTACCTAAAATGTAGAGAAATAGATTCAGTATAGCGAGTATTAAAGTTGACCCATGAGAACGGTAGATGTAGATCGGTGATTGTGGTACAGTATGTGAGTGGCGGTGGTTAATTGTGTGTTGGGTGAAGAGATGTGGTACTGCTAAAACATTTAGATAAAAAATTTGGATAAAAACCCGCTTAAACATTTGTATCTCATTTTTGGATAAAAATTTTGGATAAAAAGCCGCTTAAAACATTTTGGATAAAAACCCGCTTAAAACATTTGGATAAAACATTTAAAATTTCGTGAAATAAATTAAGTGGGAAAAAAACCAGTTAAAACATTTGGATAAAAACTAGGTTTCAGAAAGAGAAAAAAAGAAGACTGTGTTTGTATCTCATTTTTTTAATGTCCCCTATCTATTCTTATAAACACAGGGTATTTGTAAAACCAGTCTCTATTTGGGGGTTCCTATGTCCTTTTTTTAGTAGTGATAATAGAAACCGGTTTCTTTTAAGAAACCGGTGTCTTTTAAGAAACCGGTGTCTTTACCAATATTCTAAGACCTAATCTTTTTAGCAGAAACGGTTTTTCTTAATTTTTATTTTAAAGAGAGTGGTTATTCTATGACAACCGGTTTTTTACACTTTCCCTGCCCCATATTTTTTACAATAGGAACCGGTTATTATATAACCGGTTTCTATTAGGGGATGTTTATGTTCTTTTTTGTGGTAATATTAATAAAATTAACTTCTAAAATGGCAACATAAATCCAACCCAAACGCACCCTTGTGACTGGACCAAAACAAACTTAAACCAATTAAGCAATTAAATCAGAAGTCGCAATAAGCCACGAAAATTGATAAGTCAAAAATGATAAGCTAATCCAAGACATGAACAATGACCGACCCGGACCCGTGACTAACCCAACACCCTCTCGGTGCTCACCGAAGCAAAACAACCATACTTCAAACAGATTAACACATTAAATCTTAAGAGAAATAAGCAAATCCATCTAAAAAACTCGTCAACCTAACAAATCAAATAAACACCACTTGGTGTTGTCGTTGTGGAACCGGGACCAAAAAAAAACACAAGCAGTCCTCAAAACCAAGCAGTCCTCAAAACCCTCGATCTATAATTACCTTCAAGATACCCAGCGAAGAGCAAGAGAAAAAGAATAATAAATGAGGCGCGTGAACACGCGTTCGAAAAAGAGAGGGATAGACGGGGTGGTGTGGTGGTTTTTGATGGTGGATACGGGATGATAAGAGTGGCGGTGGTGGTATATGATGGTTGTCGGACTTGGCCGGAGGTGGCCGGAGCGTCGCCGGAAAATGATAGGAGGAGGGAGGGCGCGGCTGCTGGGAAAAAGGGGAGGATTTTAACCCTAAAATTGTTATAATAGTTGTTTATATAGTGCTAGGTTAGGGTTTTGAACTCTAGGGACAACTTATGTCATAATCAAAGTCTAGGGGTGGAAGTGGAACTTTAGTCCAGGGATCACTTTTGTAATTTTAGCAATCTTTCATGAAATCAAGTCCGGGGTTCATTTAGACTAGTAAACGAGCGACTCATGACACGGGAATTACGCCATTGCGCTCAAAATAATTTTTCCAATAAAAATGACTATTCATACGCCTCGTTTCTCACAAATAATAAAATAATCAAATCAAAAAAATATCTTTCTATATTAGCTGCATAACCATCTGGAACTTTCACCTTCTTAAGCACACGACAAAAAATATCTTTCTCTTTTTTATCCATTGAGAAACAAGCAGGTGGCAAATAAATTTTGTTGTTATCTTGAACTTTAGGATGAAGTTCAAGTCTAATGCCCATTTCTTGTAAATCAATGTGTGCTTTTATATGATCCTTGGTCTTCCCATCTAGATTCATTAGCGTTCCAAGGACACTGTCACAAACATTCTTCTCAATATGCATTACATCTGGATTATGGTGTAGCAAGTTATCTTTTTAGTACGATAACAAACAAACACGCATCCGAAAGTTACTATTTGTTGATGCATCATAAGTCTCTACTCCGTCATGCAACTCCGGTAGTACACTTGGGTCATAAGATACCGGCACCGGTTGGTCCATTATATGAACCGGTGATATTGCCCTGTTGTCGTCCTTTATGATCATGTTGTGCAATATACAACACGTTTTGACGACTTTTCCAATCTTTTCTTTCTCGGAAAACCGGAGAGGACGATCCAAAATCCTCCATTTTCCCTTAAGCACACCAAAAGTTCGTTCGACATCTTTTCTTGCCGCCTATTGTAGTCGCGTGAATTTCTTTTCTTTCGGGTTAACTGGATGCGGATACGCTTTAACAAACGTAGACCACTTAGGATAAATCACGTCGGTAAGATAATAGCCACGTTTGAAATAGCGCCCGCGTAAAACAAATGAACTATCTGGAGCCGTTCCATTTCGGGCAGTAAGATACAATGGAAACTGATTAATTCAACACATTGATATTGTTGTTTAACCCGGGAAGTCGGAAAAACGAATGACAAATCCACAGATCCTGCGAAGCAACACATTCAATCATAAAAGTCGGCACTTTATGATCACCTCGCGTATATTGGCCTCACAAATGCCTAGGACAATTCCTCCGTTCAATATGTGTACAATCTAGGCTACCAAGCATCCCCAAAAAGTGATGTCTTTTTTCATGCGCCATTTGGATCATTGCGACGTCATGGGAAGTCGGGTTACGTAAGAACTCTCGACGATATAAATGAATGACCGCATCACAAAAATATGTAAGGCACTCGCGTGATGTTCTATCGGCCATTCCTAAATATTCATCAAATTTATCCGGGGGATCACCCGTTGAGAGTTGTTTAATTGCCGAAGTGCATTTTTGTATCGCCGTGAAGCTTTTTTTACCCCGCCCGTCGAAGCTTTCTTTAGAATACGGGAAAGACGCTTCAATGTCACCAACAATCTTAAAAAACAACGATATCAATGTGTTGAATCAGTCAAATGGGTTGATTTCAAGTCAAATGGGTTATACATTTTTAGACAAAATTTGATATTCCGGAAGCTGGAGAAAAATGGATATTGCAATCATTTGGGCAGAAGGTGAAGAACTGGAGGGCAAGAGTTAAGGAACTCTACCATGATCCGTCTTTGTCAGTTCAGGAACAAATAAGTTCTAGGCCAAAACAAGTGCAAAAAAAAACAATGAAAGAGACTTGTGAAGTATTGGAATAAAGAAAAGTCTAAGGTGTGACACCCGGTAATTTTTTCGGTAAAACTATGCATATTTATACTCGTTTTTATCAGAAAAATTATTTCGGAAACAATGGCGCAAGTTTCATAATTTTTTGAGTCCGTTTGATACCTCGAATGGGCCCCACAGTGAAGAAAGCAAAAGTTTAACCCAAATGACAGTTTCTACCCCCACCCAATATTTACCCCGCGCCCCCTAAACTTTCATTTGTCCAGGATCAGCCCCTGAAGGGGTATAAAAGGCCATTTTTTTATTTTATTACATTTTAACACACACACATACACATAATATCCTCTCCCGTCTCTCTCATCACCTCCGGCCAAAACTTCCGGCAGCCACCGTCACCGCCAGCGACCACCGTCGCCGGAATATTTTTCGGCTAACCCAATCTTTACACCAAACAATAGATCAGGAAGTCCTTGTTCGATCTGGAAAGTGTGAGCTTTACCCGAGCAGTCTAGCACCACCAATGCCACCACCACCACCGCTGTCAGCCGCCACTTCTGCCGAGGCTTTTCCCCCTCCTTCTCTCTTATTCTAGGTAACCCACGCGCTCTATTACTCCTTCTTTTTATTTAATTTGAAACCCTAATTTCGTATATAATTTTTATTTAATAAAACATGATAAAACCATTTGATCTAAACATAAATCGTGTGGATCTAAATTTTTACGCCATAAAAACCTTGACTCAGTCCGAGTCAGGTTGACTCAGTTGAGTCGATTTTTTTTTTAATTTTATTGATTCGTACGATTCTGATGTAATATGCATATGTGTAGCGTTGGAATCAGAGTTGTTGTAACGAGTTGAGACCGAGTTGGTACAGGTGGTTGAAGCCGAGGGGCCTTGTGCTCGTATGAAGCTTAACCAGAAAAAAAGATGTACTCTTAAACCGAATCCTGGTCCTAGAGTTAATATTTCACTAAACTCATAGCAATCAATGAAAAATGAAGTTGTGTATAGGTTCTTCGCAATACCTATGTTTCCACGTAGACTTAATAGAACTGGCTGGCACCTGATGCTTTTACATTTATGCAATATCAATAGTTGTTATATTACTGCATTGCTATATTTTAAGTATGTCAAAGCTCAAAAGTGAATGCTTAATATTTTGTAATGCAGCTCCAATGTTTGGAAGAAGTAGCTGAGACATTGAGGGAGAGAGGCTCAAAGTTTTATAAAGGCTGTCGAAAGTATACTTAAGCATCATTTATCTCATCTTTCTGCGCTAGAAGTATATTTTCTGGGCTTGTGAATGATAGTTACCTAGTTTCTTCTTTGCATTGTATAGAGAAGGTATAGGAGAAGCATATGATAGGGATATCGCCTTTTCAAGTTCCCTTGAAAATTTTGGTTCAGGGCCCGATCCTATTTCATTGGCATTTGGAGGTAAAATAACTTTATTTTATATTATAAAAAATGTTTAAATTCGGTTAGTGGTGTTACCATATGGTGATTCACAGCAATACCAGATTTAGGAAGTAACGACCAGTTTAATTTCAGCTTTCTATTTATTTATATTATTTTTTTAATTATTATTCATATTCGATTTGGTTGTTTATATTTCCAGTTCTTATTCATTTTATTTTATTTGATCTGGTTGTATCATTATATATTTTTTTTCATTCCTTTCGATTTGGTTGTAATATTTACTTATGGTTTGTGTTTGGATTTATTTTGGTTGATTATGTTGTGTTGATATTGGTGAGACAGTAGTAGTGTTGGTATTGGATCATGGTTTTGTTTGTCTGTATGTTGTATGGTGGATCTGGTTGTGTTGCTGTGATTATGACCAGGAGCCTTTGGCTCGTGTCAAGGCTCGAGCCGTGACTCCATTGAGTCACGGTAAAGCCTTGTGGTTGTGTTGTGGTTTGTCCGAGAGTCTAAAGACTCAGTTTGGTTCAAGCCTTCTGACTTATTACATCATTCTTTTTATTAGAACATTTTTGACAGTTGGTGGTATAGAGATTGGACGAGGATGGTGTGAGGTAAACGTTCAAGTACCAACAAAAAGAGATGAAATGTTGGTGAGACCATATGGCTTATTTGCCACAATTGCTGACTGTGTTGGTGCAACCATAGCATGGCCTTGTCTCTTTATCTCGGTATGTCTTTGTTAAACTTGTGATACCAATAATTTTAATAACATGGAACTTAATGCTTATACATGGATTTTTATTTGTAGGTGGTCCGTGAGGATTGAGAAAGGATAAATGATGACCCCGGACTAAGCTTCTTGTTGCTTTAATTTATTGTTTAATGTTACAAGACTTTATGTTGGATAGTGTCTACCTTATTTATGTTTAGTGCTTTTGTTATGACAATTGCTTATTTGAAATACAATTTTGTTTTATTCATTTAATAATTAGTTGATCTTTTATTCATATCGTAATAATAGAGTGTGCATGCTGAAAATAGCGTCCTATCATATGACTTGTCAGGACTTTAAAATTGTCCTGTTAAACTTATTAACCGTCCTAACAATAAACTTTTAAGGACGCTTAACATTGTAAAAGTGTCCTAATATGTTGTTATTAGGACGTTATTTAGGTTGTTAATAGACATTTTATACGACTAAAAAATTGGTTTCATAATCTTCTTTGAGATATTAGAACCCTTTTCTTGGTGCTAAAGTAGCTATAATGTTACATGATAAGCGTCCTAACAATTATCTTTTAAGTACGCTTGTATGTGTATCAAAAGATTAAAATTAGGTAACCACATGTTAGAACATTGTAAAAGTGTCCTAATATGTTGTTATTATGACGTTATTTGGTTGTTCATGGACATATTATGCGACCATAAATTTGGTTTCATAATCGTATTTGGGATATTAGGACCCTTTTCTTGGTGTTAAAGTAACTATAATATTATATGATAACCGTCCTAAGAATCAACATTTAAGGACGCTTGTATGTGTATCAAAAGATTAAAAGTAGGTTACCACATATTTGAACATTGTAAAAGTGTCCTAATATGGTTTTATTAGGACGTTATTTGACCTATTATGTGACCATAAAATTGGTATCATAATCTTATTTGAGTTATTAGGACCCTTTTCTTGGTTGCTAAAATAGCTATGATGTTGCATCATATGCGTCCTAACAAACTTTTAAGGACCTTTTTAAGTGTGTCAAAAGATTAAAAGTAGGTAAGCACATGTCAAAACATTGTAAAAGTGTCCTAATGTGGTTTTATTAGGACGCTATTTGGGTTATTCATAGTCATATAATACGACCATAAAATTGGTTTCATAAGGTATTTGAGATATTAGGACGCTTTGGACCTATTACGACCGCCTTACATGAAACCCTTTCATCCTTCGTCCTATTAAATGAAAGGTCCTAAAAAGTACCATTTTATGACGCTTATGGGGGTCCTAAAAAGCCACTTTTCTTGTAGTGCACACAAGCCCAATGGCTTCAAGAGATGTTCACTATCTCTATAGATCACACTTGATCTTCACTCTCACTCACAAAAAGGAAATAAACTTGATGTATGCTAAGACACAACAAGGTTGTAACAAGTGTTACAAAAACCTATCAACTATAACTCTAGTATCTTCTTGATTACTTGAGTTCTTCTCTTGCTAATGAAGAGGGATGACAACACCTTGTATCAACTTGGATACTTGTGTTCTTCTCTTGCTAGTGAAGAGGTATGAAGAGGATCACTTGAAGGATGATTGGATCACTCTTGAAACAAAGAAAAACTAATCTAAATGAACCTAAGAAGTGAAAGGTGTGAGAGGATTTAGCTAAGGGATTTTTCTGTGTGTGAAGGGTGCCTAAAACTGTGAAAGGGGTTGGTATTTATAGGCAAAGAAAATCTGAACGTTACAGAAAAATTAGTACGGACGGCTCCTTTAAATAACCCACGGCTCCGTTAAATTTAACGGTACCGTGGAGCCGTGGTAGACTAGGACGCTCCAAATTTTGTCTTTTCTGGTGAAAACTTATTTTGGGAAGGTTGGAGCTGATTTTGGGGGGAAAAATAGCTGTTGTGATTTTCAAACTAATTTTTCCATTAAAACATTTCTTAATATTTCAAAAATAATTTGTCATGTGTATTTTTGAAAAAATGTTTTGTCCCATTTAAAATGTGAATTTTCAAAACATAAATTCACTTCTTTGATCACTAGTTCAAGTTGTAACTTTGTTCAAGAGTGATTTGCGTAGAAACGGGATCTTCCGATTAAAAACTTGTTAACGTTAATTTTAACGTAACGTGAGTTCACATTTTGTCATCCTCAAAACGTGAAGTAATCGAAAGATATAAATAACGTTTTTAGAACATTATTTGCATCAACAATCTCCCCCTTTTTGATGATGACAAAATATAAACTCATTTTAGGTTAAAATTAGTTTTAACAAGTTTTTAATGAGTTTACTCCCATTTCTCCCCCTTTTTGTCAAATCAAAAAGGTGGCTAAGGCTCCCCCTTGATGTATACTCCCCCTCATTTGAAGAATACCAAGGAATCGAGCAATGGATCGTGCTACAAAACAAAGTTAGACGACAAATATACAATATCTAACAAGTAGCACATTGTGACAAATAACCAATCCCTTAAAAGGAAAACCTCCACATAAAAACATTCATTCATAAAACAAACAAGTGTCATAGTAATGTATGACTACATAGAAAGCACAAAGGAAGATAACAAGAAGCCTAAATTCCTAATGACTAGAGGCAAGCTTCATTTCCAAGAGGGGTCCGAAGAGTTTATTGTGGAGGACTAAACAAGCAAGTGTTTAGTTGTTTTGGTTAGGAGGTGGTGGAGATTGGGGCCCCATTTGAGGTGGTGGAGGTGTCAAGAGATGTTCTATAAAGTAGAACATGAAATGAATCTCGTCTCTTAAGAAGTAGATGAGATTACGGCTATGGAGACAACATAGGCAATTAGCACTATGTAGCTTAAAGGGATGTGGTTGATTGGGTTGTGCCATGATAGGAGATGGTGATTGTGGTAGGTTTGTTGGAGGTGAAATTGGCATGGCATTGTCTAATGGAGTGAAGGGGGATGGTGTGTACTCCATGGATGATGTAGTGTAGAAGGATGATGAAGATGTTGTGTAGGTAGAGGATGTTTTAGAGGGTGCATAAGGTGGTGATGGTGAGTATGGAGTGGCTTGGGAAGGTGGTGTTATTGCTTCATCATCTTTTGTAAGATCTACAAAGAGTGGTTTGGAAGGTGGTCTTACGGTTATCCTAGGTTTCTTTGAGATGTGGGTGGTTGATCCTTGTGGTGAGGACATGGTGTTAATGTGATGTGAGGTTGAAGATGATGAGCAAGGTAAGCTTGCAAGGATGTGGCCTTATATAGGCAAGTGAGGTGAAATTTGAATTAAAGTGAAATGAAGGGTGTTAGGAGGTAGCAAGGGAATCTTAGGGTGCATGTGAGGGTGCAAGGTTTGCAGGTTTGAGGTTAGGGTGATAGAGAAGTAGGAGCAATAGGAAAAATCCATTATACAGGGTCACGGCTCCGTTAAATACCTCACGGTACCGTTAAATTTAACGGTGCCGTCCCTATTTAGTGGTGCCGTGACACTGTTGGCACGAAAATTTCTTTGCAGGCTAGTTTTGGGCAGCTAGGGGGAATTTTCTAGGGGAACTAATTCCTGGAAATGAGAGTGCCTCAACTCACTAGGTACTTATTTTCCTAATATATCCATACAATGCTACATCTAGCACATAAGGATGATCATGCAATGTTCTTAAATAATCATAAGCATGCAAGCATAAAAGGACAAAATAAAATATCATCCAAGTATCACATAGAATATTCATGTAAGCATGTAAGATAATTTGAACATTAATTCCTAAAATTATCTATTAGTAATAAACCCTAGTGAGAGACATAAATCTCTTCCTAACTACTTATGACTTGAGCATTTCCCCTTCTTGTCACACTCTCGTCCTGAGTATTTGTCTCATTCACATGATTAGGATCATCAAAGGGTGCATAGTCGGTGGTGAATTCGGAAATGAGGATGGTTGAGACATATGACTCGGTTATGGGTTTCATGACAGGTGTGACGAGGGAGTATTGAGGATCATGAAGGTAAGGGTGAAAGGTCATGAAGTGATGATAGAGACGGGTTAGGAACATCCCATAGGGTATCAATTTATTCTTGTTACCCTTGAGATGAGCAATTCGCTTAGCGAAGATGTAAGCAAGATTGTAAGTTTGTTGGGTTAAGAGACTGTAAATCATATGAGCACAACACGCCGGGAGTTGCTCATGATTTGTGAGAACCCGTAAAAATCACTTGTAATAAATCTCAGTGATTAATGATAATCTCAACTTACGATCTAATACAACCTATTTTTTTTATGGGAAAAATTTAAACTTTTCTATTCATCGCTATTGTTATCACGAAATGTTTTCGCGATATATATAATAGCAAACGTTACTCGAACCACAAACAACTCACGAGATTTTATTCTCACTGAGTTCGGAACCTCACAAATCATAACTATTAGTAATGATAAAATCCCTACCCCAAAAACATATGTGTTTTCCTAATTACCCTTAATTACTACATTTAATTTACACTAATTTCTACTAAGACTTTTCACTAATTCTCTTTACAAAAAGCCAAGTGGACTATCTAAATTTGGCCCAATCATCACACGCTTCACTCAGCCCATTTAACCCGCTCCATCAGCCCACTTCCAATTCAATATTTAACTTGTGAATTCATGTAGAATTCGACCAACCACAGTCCCTCCAAAACACCTTCGTATTTATCGATCCTCGAACGCAACTAGTATATATTATTTTACCACTTATTAACTCTCCCAGCCAACAAATAATACGCCAAATATTAGTTCGAGCTATGAACGTTTAATACGTTAAATTGAGCCCAAATGATCGTCCCATTTTTACCAAATCGAACTATATGTATTTTTACAAACTCATCCGATTTTATCCGAACATGCTTTAATCCTATTTCAACATTTTTATTTGATCAAGTATGATTTATTAAGAGTGTTTGGTATTAAAAATGTCGAACTTGACATTAAACTCGACCCATTTGCACACCAAAGTTAACTGTCGACACAAAAGGAGTAAATCAATTTCAAATTAATCTTTTCTTCAAATCTTCCTCATCCCACTAAAGTCTTCAACATCAGTAGAATAAATTCCAATGCAATATACAACATTCACTAATAGAGCAAGTAATCATTTCGCGCTAAACTCCACTTGCACCAAAACAAATGTATAAATCGAATATACATCAAATCCATCAACCAGAGACAAGATAGTATTGAATGTATTTCTTAGACAAACCCTCACTCATTCACTTGTTTAGACACTTGCACACTCAATCCGAAATATCTATCGAATATAGATATCAACCAACAACTAACGACAAGCTCTCAAACCACTCCCATATTCTAAAATTCAGAAGTAGAGTTAGACAGCAGAAGCATGTGAGGTATTTTGACTTACATATAAGAATACTAATGATGATAACATGTGCATATATATATGTTACTGATATACTCCATCAACTAAAGACAACGAGTTATTCCCACGTTTAGACACTCGCATACACAAACTAGAAATATCTAGCGAATAGTTTCATACGCCAACAATAAGAGACAAAGCCCTTTGAACTTTCCCTATCTCCTAATGATTATGAAATCAGACGCATGCATGAAATCATGAATACTCGAAACAGTAAGGAACCATGATGAGTTTTGAGGGCAATCTAGTAAAACTTTGTGTAGTCACCTCCTATATAAACCCACTCGATCTAGCAGTCCTTCACTGCCCAAACTCCATACGCATTTCACCCTCACCCTCACTATCCCACTCTCACTAACACTCTAAAAGACTCAACCAACTTTCGCCTCTCTGTTAAAAAGATACAAATCGAGTAAGAAGATAGGTGCATAAAACGTGCTAAGCTTGCCACCTCGCTGTTCTTTCCTGAGTCGCATTCCATCGTTACTGCCTTTCCTTCACCACCTTAGATGGTGTAGTAAGTGTCCTATGACTTTCTCGTTTCCATTTCTCGCACACACAAAACACAACATACATGCATTTACTCATGCACTCGAACGTATAGATATTCTAGTTTAGCTAAACATGCATCATTTATCATTCGATCATTTCATCCTTAGTTACCATCGATATTTTATGTAACCTACAAAAGGTGATGAGCCGTCACCCTAAAAGGATTAGCAGTCACCACTTCTACCCATTTCACGCTCACATTTGAATCGCATGCATCATAAGAACTTTATATTCGAGCCTAGCATTTAAATTACAAACGTCAGTATAGCTTCTTTAATAGATTGCATGAAACGAATTGTTCATAACAGTCACTAAGGACAAATCCTAAACCACGCTAGTACATGCACTCACGTATAAAAATTCACCCATGCATCATATATACAACTTACTTGAACGTATATAGTTTTTATGACCACTGTTTTGCATAAGTCATGATTCGAATTGTCAAGTAGGTTGCATGGAAACCATTTTTCATAACTGTCACTAAAGTCAGTTAAAGACCATACCAGTGAATATCACAACCATGCATACCCTATCCTTATTTGATTTGAACGAAACCCTTTCTCTTAAATATTGTTTGTACGTACTAAAATATGTCACACCACCAATGTGGACGGTTTAAAACTCATAACTCACCTTCATATCTAAAACCCTAACCATAAATGCACCACCTTTTTATTCGAACGAGTAAACTCCTTTTTACATGTAGTGGTACGTACGAAACCCAAAGAAATGTGTCGACCTCCACTGTGGACGGTCTAGGGTCACAACTCTTACAATTTTCACGTTTAACCTTCGTTACATGCATAAATTCAACATATGAAAACTTTACCTCACGCTTTATAACTCAGGTCGAAAACGCTTAGAATTTCCTAAGAGTTTTATTTTAGCAAAAACCAACTCAACTAGCATTAAAAGCACATTAACATCTCGTGATTTAACCAAACGAATATGCCTTAAATTGTGCGATCCATTTCACAACACAACTAGCTATGTTTTTCATATAAATCTCTCATAAAAATAATCATGTCTCGACCCTTTAAACTAACCTAAGTTGATCGTATAAAATCATTTTGAAAAACAATTAGGAACGATATTGGGCCTAACCATGGTAACTCGTTAAGGGCCCAATGTGTAAAAATTAAGCTATCGATCAAATAAGCTAGTAAAATAAGCTCCAGCTATCTTAAATAAGCCTTACCAAAAAGTCGCATACTTTTTCCTTTATCATTTTAACATTTTTGGATTAAAAACGTAACGCATTTTAACTATAAGGACTAAAACTGTCAATTGTGAAACTTGAGGGCTAAAACTGTGAAAACAGGTTATAAAGGACCTAAAATGACTTTTAAATAAATTCCAAGCTTTATAATGATATTTGAACTATTTTTGGAATATTGTTAAATTTTATAAAAGGACTAACTACGTAACACAAATACAGTTAGGATAAAAAGTATAAAATCGGGAAAGGTCAAGGACCAACTAATTTTCACTTTACATCCTCATTCTCATCACCACATCACTACACATGCATTCAGTACATTCTAGTACATATATTTAACTTTCGTTATCTATTTAACGATTTCATATGCATATCATTTCATCATAATTTGAGGAAATAATACCTCGAGTCAAGTGACATAAGAATTAAGATAATATCATTGTATGATGTTATATTTTCTTAACTTGAGGCATTTTAGGCATATCACACTCACTTCATCAAATCGTTATACGATTTCTCACGTTCACACGCATCGTTAGTACAAGTCGAATACTTAGATATTCCTCACATTCAGGTCTCGTATCGAAGACGTTACCGTGATCGTTTCCATAGATCTTATAATTCTATCTTGTCAGCTACACTCCAGGTGAGTCGTGGCCCCTACTTTTTAATAACTGTTTTATAACTCTTTTGGGGGAGATACATGCTTCAAACTGTTTTAAGTATTTTATACTTTGAAAACACTCATGATTCATTCGAAATCATCAACTATGTGTTACATGTTTTGAACCACCCTTTGACGGGAATATATGCTAGATATAATTGCAAAACCTGCTTGCTTAGCCTAAATGTTATATCTGAAGGATAACATTATCAAATTTCTTGTTGTAACAAGATACTGAGGCTCATTTATGCATTCACATAACAACTGAATGTACTGTTAACTTTACTATGATGTTTATACATCTCAACTGGAAATAATTGCCAAACTAAAGTATGAGTACTTTATGAAACCCGAACCCTATATTGCCTAAGTTTAACTATATTGCCATAAAGTCCCTCGATCATGAGCCATTAATCACTGCGGTGAGCGCGAATATAGTGGACAGCTTCGAAACCTGTAAAGGCTGACGACCTATCACACTAAATATGGGCGGAATACCGGATGGCTAGTCGTATTTAGTGGCGATACACTATATTCGACACAAATAGGTTGAGGCAATCACCTATTCTTTAGGGCAAAACCATCAGTAACCCTGATGTGACTTTCTCCGTTTTACGGTACTCTTGTTAACATTTTGCGCATCATGAGGCTTAGAGCAATATAACCTTTTGAATATATATGGCTTCTTATATATATTCGGATACAGCTGTATTTAGTAACGACCACTCTACACTGATAGACATCAGACCTTATACTAGTATTTGTACTATGTGTTGTACTAGGAACTTAACTGTTATCCTATGTGATTTAATTGTACTTTATGATAAAGACAACATAATGCTTGGCATATCGTATCATAAAAGCTTAACCATTATTTCATTACAAGCATAACTCATTTTCCTTTAAACTTGAAACCTATGATTCCTTGAGATCATAAATGATTTACTCATGGATTGTTATCCAATTTCAAACTTACTAGTTACTTCAAGAAGTACTAGTATTTATTTCAACTCTCAACTCTTGAAAACATTGAAAGAAAGTTATTTTCTATCAAACTCCGCGAACTCACCAACCATTGTGTTGACGTTTTAAGCATGTATTTCACAGGTAATCAACGGAGCAGGACAAGACACGGAGCTGGCATTAAATACTCTGATAACTTAAATGGTGTGAAAATCAAATATGTCATTCTTTTCCAAATCATCATAATTCTTGGAGTTTTCAAATCAGACCTTACAAACTTTTTACTAATACCATTCTTTTGAATGACATATAACTTTTAAAACGCCTTTCCCGAGCCATTTTCTAAAATTTTGACTTCGATCCTCAGTGTAACACCCAAATATTTTCCGCTGCCACAAAACCAAATTTGGGGGTGTTACAGATTGGCATCAGAGCCACAGGTTATAGAGAATCAAATGTTTTCCAACATTTAACTATAACCTCACTTTCAAAATAAATGATTTTACACCATACCATTTTACGCCCTCCGTGTCTGCAGACTGTCGTGCTCAATGTATTACCTACTAAGATTTGTTTTGTACTAATCTTTACATGCTTAATGTCCACTCTTCACACATAACACACTGTGTTATCTCACACTCAATGTTACACTTAAACGTGCGAATATTCATAATTACTGTTGTTACAGTACCATGTCTTCCAAACTAGTCAAGACTACTTCTCCTGCTACACATGCGTCACCTACCTACCAAATTGCACTGGATACTGAAGATCCTTATGTAAGAATGTCACAACCCCAGCCTGACATAGAACTTACTCAGAAATCACCTTCGTCATCCCCTACTCACTCACCTCCACGTCAGAAACTCAAAAGAGCAACCGAATCCTATCCAGATGAAGATTTGATTGGTGGTCAACCAACATTTGAATCTGAACAGAGTTCACCCCAAGAGATGACTTGGAAGAAGATCGAATTAAATTCCCCTTTGCCTGATATCTCAGATTTCCCCATGCCCGATATCCCAGAGAATGTATCCTCACCCAATTCTCCCGACTACAATATAGATACCCATGATCCCATATGGACTTGCCTTCACCAACACACCAACATACTAGACTCTCACTCTGAACAGCTAAAAGAGTTACAACCATTACGATTCGAATGGTACGATCGTAACATTGATACTCTGTTTAAGAGAACAGATGCTGAGAGAAGAGAAGTGTTTGATCTAGGAGTAAATGTTGGTAACATGAAGGACAATTACGAACAAAAACTTAGAAACTTAGATGCCAGAACCCGCTGTTTGGGTAGAGGTCATACTCAAACACACATTAGGATTGAGGATATTGAAAGAGCATTATGGTTAGCTAGAGACACAGCAAGAATCCAAAGCCAAAAGATTGCGGCCTTGGAAAGCATGTTAGCTAATCAGATGAATGCGTGCCAAAACGTTTCTTAGCCATGGAAGCTGCACAACTAGATCTTGAGGCAGAAGTTAGACGTCTACGTCAGAGACGTAACTGATCTTAAGTATAGTTGTAGTGCTCAATAAACCAAATAGTTTTGGTTAGTATTCCATGTATCTTTCCGTAATCCTGTAACTCTCAGAATTTGTAATCGACTTTTAAGCTATGACAATCTATCTCTATTATATCCTTCCGTTGAAAACAAATTCATTCCACCAAAACCCTATCATGGTGCTATAAATGCAATGAGCCATGCAAAACCTCACCATTTGTTACTCCCTTAGGTAAACAAATGACTCCACAAGAATCAATGAGACATTAATAAAAGACCTTGTGTTGGTCGTTGGATCAGACAAGTTATTAGAGTCATGTCCATATTGATGATTGTATTCAGACATACTATGGTATTATCGATGATTGTACATCAAATATACCACAACTAAACAATAAACTCTAGAAGTCCAAGAAACAAATCTTCAGAAGAGAACTTGATAACTAAAGAGAAAGTTGTCGAACTTCAACCTTTGTAGATAAATTCAGAAGTTCCTTAACAATCCCATATCAAGAGTTGATCATTATTTTACAATGTTACCCAGACACATCGTATTTCTATGATCCTCAGTTGATTTGATTTTGTATTAAGATCACGATGTTAGCACTAATATACAAATACCTTGTTATTTGGATTATTCTAACAATAAAGTGAATACTAAATCAACATTTCTTGTGATGTTCATAGGGAATGGACAACAAGAACAACGTAGTACCCACAACAACTATGACTCCTAAGACTATTAAGAAATTGGAAGTAACCACAACAATTCACCTAGGTAACCAGGACATGACAAGATAAGAAAGAAAGAAGGCTATACCTTGTAAGCATAACCATGAAAGTTTCATGGGGTGTAAGCCAATGTACCTAAAGGATTCAAGGAAAATAACTAAACCTATCCGCACTTGTGCCCAAAGAATTAGGCAAGATATTGCACTTAAGAAAAATAACCAAAAGCGAAAACTTGAGGGGAAAAGATCCTTCATCCTCAATGAATGCGAGTTCCACAATGATGTTTGCATCCGCAATCATCTACAAGACCGCATTGACTATCTTCGCCAACAAAGACCTAAACCAGAAATTGGAAGAAACTTCATCCTCAACCCTAGTAATAAAAACAAATACCATGGAAAGCAACCTCTGTGCCAAAGATGCAAGTTGCATCACACCGGACATTGCATTAATAAATGCGGAAGGTGCCGGAAAACAGGCCACAAGACAAGAGATTGCAAAGCCATGAAAGGAAATAAGCAACCCTCATCCATAAGATACCATGAATGTGCTAAGATAAATCATTACAAGAATTATTGCCCAAACTACAAGGCCCATTAGGAGCCCAAGATTGTACAAGGGAATAAGGACTCATCAAATAATCTCAACCGTGTCGAAGAATGACCTCTATGTTAAGCAGATGAATGGATTCCTGCTGTAAAATAAATAAACTCTAGTCTAGAACTATCTAAGTTATATTTCCGTTTGTATTTACCTTAGGTACGATGGATGTAACCTAAGTGTAACAATTATCCTTCTACCGTATAAGAACTCTACCTTGTAATATTTCCATGATTATAATCTACGTCTATTTCTATTCCACCTCTCTACTCATAAATCGTTATGTAACAACACACTGATATTACCCTAAGAATTTAATTAGCTCCATATTGATCAAACCATAGGTTGATACCACACTGTAAGAAATCCTTACCTAAAAACTTAGGTCTATACCAAGAACGTCCACATACCACCTTAAAAAATTTCTGAACCATCCTCGGTATATGAACAACAACTTTCCAAATTCTTTTGAAAATAATCAAAGGATGCCTGATTTTGTGAAGCAACTATGATAAATTAAATCATATAAAAATTTCTTGAACAACTGCTCCAAGCGTTACATCATTTGGTCCTCAATTATACATAGCCTAGCTACCTATGTATAATTTAGGAAGAATCATGTTATAAATGGATCATCTATCTTTTCAAAGTTTTAATAACAATTTTCATTCCAAGACAAAAATTTCGAGAAAAATAAATTGTTCATAAACCTCCCTTTGAACCGAACCAATCTACACTTATTACCCATTACCTTATTATAAGAAGTCAAGGAAAGTACGAAATTGGAAACTATAAGAATTCACAACAATATAAGGAAAACACAAATTCTATTAGAACCCACGAAAATTAATACATAGCGAGATGATTAACATCGGAAGTACTAATAGTACAATGAAAACAAAATAAAAGGCATAGAGTCTTCAATAGGTTGGTCCGCCATAGCAACAAAAACCACCACCAACCCAGCAATAGCAAGAGCCACCATAAGATGAAGAACCTTGATTATTCAGGAAGATAAATAAAAACCGAGTCATTAAGGACCCGGATTAAGCATAAACGAAACTTATTCGACACACCACTAAGATACATTCTAATCACACTAACTCGTGACCCTCACTTCCAAAAGTCATCCGCAAAAATGGCTAGGATTGTGAGAGGTACGATAACCAACAAGTATCCGATCCAACCGCTGGTATCTTTGCCGGGAAGAAGAGCCAAACCAGCGACGACAAAAATGATGAACATAGCTGCAAATACTATAGCGATCGGCGGCATGTTTATTATTTGGGAAAGTGGAATGAAAGTGATAAGTGAAAAAGGTGAAGAGGAAAAAGAGGAAAGTTAAATAGGAAAATAGATGGAGAAAAGTATCCGTTATTTTACTATTCACGATCATTAAGTTACAAATCGCTACCCTTAAAAATCCACTAGTCTCGAATCACTAGAACACTGAACGTTAAGTGTTAAATACTTCTTACTCTCGACCGTTACTTTCACTATTCATAGATTATGAATGCGTTAGTTGATCTAACATTCCAATTTAATTCGTCCGGTACGAATGAATCAAATTTGACCCTGATTCCTCGATAATCAGATGAAAATCTCCCGACAATAGTTTTCCATAAACTCTCATCTCAGAACACTACATTTTCAACACCCATCACGGCCTGAACTTCGGGACGAAGTTCAAAATTAGGGGTGGATACTGTGAGAACCCGTAAAAATCCCTTGTAATAAATCTCAGTGATTAATGATAATCTCAACTTACGATCTAATACAACCTATTTTTTTTATGGGAAAAATTTAAACTTTTCTATTCATCGCTATTGTTATCACGAAATGTTTTCGCGATATATATAATAGCAAACGTTACTCGAACCACAAACAACTCACGAGATTTTATTCTCACTGAGTTCGGAACCTCACAAATCATAACTATTAGTAATGATAAAATCCCTACCCCAAAAACATATGTGTTTTCCTAATTACCCTTAATTACTACATTTAATTTACACTAATTTCTACTAAGACTTTTCACTAATTCTCTTTACAAAAAGCCAAGTGGACTATCTAAATTTGGCCCAATCATCACACGCTTCACTCAGCCCATTTAACCCGCTCCATCAGCCCACTTCCAATTCAATATTTAACTTGTGAATTCATGTAGAATTCGACCAACCACAGTCCCTCCAAAACACCTTCGTATTTATCGATCCTCGAACGCAACTAGTATATATTATTTTACCACTTATTTACTCTCCCAGCCAACAAATAATACGCTAAATATTAGTTCGAGCTATGAATGTTTAATACGTTAAATTGAGCCCAAATGATCGTCCCATTTTTACCAAATCGAACTATATGTATTTTTACAAACTCATCCGATTTTATCCGAACATGCTTTAATCCTATTTCAACATTTTTATTTGATCAAGTATGATTTATTAAGAGTGTTTGGTATTAAAAATGTCGAACTTGACATTAAACTCGACCCAATTGCACACCAAAGTTAATTGTCGACACAAAATGAGTAAACCAATTTCAAATTAATCTTTTCTTCAAATCTTCCTCATCCCACTAAAGTCTTCAACATCAGTAGAATAAATTCCAATGCAATATACAACATTCACTAATAGAGCAAGTAATCATTTCGCGCTAAACTCCACTTGCACCAAAACAAATGTATAAATCGAATATACATCAAATCCATCAACCAGAGACAAGATAGTATTGAATGTATTTCTTAGTCAAACCCTCACTCATTCACTTGTTTAGACACTTGCACACTCAATCCAAAATATCTATCGAATATAGATATAAACCTACAACTAACGACAAGCTCTCAAACCACTCCCATATTCTAAAATTCAGAAGTAGAGTTAGACAGCAGAAGCATGTGAGGTATTTTGACTTACATATAAGAATACTAATGATGATAACATGTGCATATATATATGTTACTGATATACTCCATCAACTAAAGACAACGAGTTATTCCCACGTTTAGACACTCGCATACACAAACTAGAAATATCTAGCGAATAGTTTCATACGCCAACAATAAGAGACAAAGCCCTTTGAACTTTCCCTATCTCCTAATGATTATGAAATCAGACGCATGCATGAAATCATGAATACTCGAAACAGTAAGGAACCATGATGAGTTTTGAGGGCAATCTAGTAAAACTTTGTGTAGTCACCTCCTATATAAACCCACTCGATCTAGCAGTCCTTCACTGCCCAAACTCCATACGCATTTCACCCTCACCCTCACTATCCCACTCTCACTAACACTCTAAAAGACTCAACCAACTTTCGCCTCTCTGTTAAAAAGATACAAATCGAGTAAGAAGATAGGTGCATAAAACGTGCTAAGCTTGCCACCTCGCTGTTCTTTCCTGAGTC
Source organism: Artemisia tridentata subsp. tridentata (assembly GCA_021014915.2). Lineage (NCBI taxonomy): Eukaryota > Viridiplantae > Streptophyta > Magnoliopsida > Asterales > Asteraceae > Artemisia > Artemisia tridentata. Next base: position 421,257,391 of record CP139505.1, read on the forward strand.
GCATTCCATCGTTACTGCCTTTCCTTCACCACCTTAGATGGTGTAGTAAGTGTCCTATGACTTTCTCGTTTCCATTTCTCGCACACACAAAACACAACATACATGCATTTACTCATGCACTCGAACGTATAGATATTCTAGTTTAGCTAAACATGCATCATTTATCATTCGATCATTTCATCCTTAGTTACCATCGATATTTTATGTAACCTGCAAAAGGTGATGAGCCGTCACCCTAAAAGGATTAGCAGTCACCACTTCTACCCATTTCACGCTCACATTTGAATCGCATGCATCATAAGAACTTTATATTCGAGCCTAGCATTTAAATTACAAACGTCAGTATAGCTTCTTTAATAGATTGCATGAAACGAATTGTTCATAATAGTCACTAAGGACAAATCCTAAACCACGCTAGTACATGCACTCACGTATAAAAATTCACCCATGCATCATATATACAACTTACTTGAATGTATATAGTTTTTATGACCACTGTTTTGCATAAGTCATGATTCGAATTGTCAAGTAGGTTGCATGGAAACCATTTTTCATAACTGTCACTAAAGTCAGTTAAAGACCATACCAGTGAATATCACAACCATGCATACCCTATCCTTATTTGATTTGAACGAAACCCTTTCTCTTAAATATTGTTTGTACGTACTAAAATATGTCACACCACCAATGTGGACGGTTTAAAACTCACAACTCACCTTCATATCTAAAACCCTAACCATGAATGCACCACCTTTTTATTCGAACGAGTAAACTCCTTTTTACATGTAGTGGTACGTACGAAACCCAAAGAAATGTGTCGACCTCCTCTGTGGACGGTCTAGGGTCACAACTCTTATAATTTTCACGTTTAACCTTCGTTACATGCATAAATTCAACATATGAAAACTTTACCTCACGCTTTATAACTCAGGTCGAAAACGCTTAGAATTTCCTAAGAGTTTTATTTTAGCAAAAACCAACTCAACTAGCATTAAAAGCACATTAACATCTCGTGATTTAACCAAACGAATATGCCTTAAATTGTGCGATCCATTTCACAACACAACTAGCTATGTTTTTCATATAAATCTCTCACAAAAATAATCATGTCTCGACCCTTTAAACTAACCTAAGTTGATCGTATAAAATCATTTTGAAAAACAATTAGGAACGATATTGGGCCTAACCATGGTAACTCGTTAAGGGCCCAATGTGTAAAAATTAAGCTATTAATCGAATAAGCTAGTAAAATAAGCTCCATTTATCTTAAATAAGCCTTACCAAAAAGTCGCATACTTTTTCCTTTATCATTTTAACATTTTTGGATTAAAAACGTAACGCATTTTAACTATAAGGACTAAAACTGTCAATTGTGAAACTTGAGGGCTGAAACTGTGAAAACAGGTTATAAAGGACCTAAAATGACTTTTAAATAAATTCCAAGCTTTATAATGATATTTGAACTATTTTTGGAATATTGTTAAATTTTATAAAAGGACTAACTACGTAACGCAAATACAGTTAGGATAAAAAGTATAAAATCGGGAAAGGTCAAGGACTAACTAATTTTCACTTTACATCCTCATTCTCATCACCACATCACTACACATGCATTCAGTACATTCTAGTACATGTATTTAACTTTCGTTATCTATTTAACGATTTCATATGCATATCATTTCATCATAATTTGAGGAAATAATACCTCGAGTCAAGTGACATAAGAATTAAGATAATATCATTGTATGATGTTATATTTTCTTAACTTGAGGCATTTTAGCCATATCACACTCACTTCATCAAATCGTTATACGATTTCTCACGTTCACACGCATCGTTAGTACAAGTCGAATACTTAGATATTCCTCACATTCAGGTCTCGTATCGAAGACGTTACCGTGATCGTTTCCATAGATCTTATAATTCTATCTTGTCAGCTACACTCCAGGTGAGTCGTGGCCCCTACTTTTTAATAACTGTTTTATAACTCTTTTGGGGGAGATACATGCTTCAAACTGTTTTAAGTATTTTATACTTTGAAAACACTCATGATTCATTCGAAATCATCAACTATGTGTTACATGTTTTGAACCACCCTTTGACGGGAATATATGCTAGATATAATTGCAAAACCTGCTTGCTTAGCCTAAATGTTATATCTGAAGGATAACATTATCAAATTTCTTGTTGTAACAAGATACTGAGGCTAATTTATGCATTCACATAACAACTGAATGTACTGTTAACTTTACTATGATGTTTATACATCTCAACTGGAAATAATTGCCAAACTAAAGTATGAGTACTTTATGAAACCCGAACCCTATATTGCCTAAGTTTAACTATATTGCCATAAAGTCCCTCGATCATGAGCCATTAATCATTGCGGTGAGCGCGAATATAGTGGACAGCTTCAAAACCTGTAAAGGCTGACGACCTATCACACTAAATATGGGCGGAATGCCGGATGACTAGTCGTATTTAGTGGCGATACACTATATTCGACACAAATAGGTTGAGGCAATCACCTATTCTTTAGGGTAAAACCATCAGTAACCCTGATGTGACTTTCTCCGTTTTACGGTACTCTTGTTAACGTTTTGCACGTCATGAGGCTTAGAGCAATATAACCTTTTGAATATATATGGCTTCTTATATATATTCGGATACAGCTGTATTTAGTAACGACCACTCTACACTGATAGACATCAGACCTTATACTAGTATTTGTACTATGTGTTGTACTAGGAACTTAACTGTTATCCTATGTGATTTAATTGTACTTTATGATAAAGACAACATAATGCTTGGCATATCGTATTATAAAAGCTTAACCATTATTTCATTACAAGCATAACTCATTTTCCTTTAAACTTGAAACCTTTGATTCCTTGAGATCATAAATGATTTACTCATGGATTGTTATCCAATTTCAAACTTACTAGTTATTTCAAGAAGTACTAGTATTTATTTCAACTCTCAACTCTTGAAAACATTGAAAGAAAGTTATTTTCTATCAAACTCTGCGAACTCACCAACCATTGTGTTGACGTTTTAAGCATGTATTTCACAGGTAATCAACGGAGCAGGACAAGACACGGAGCGGGCATTAAATACTCTGATAACTTAAATGGTGTGAAAATCAAATATGTCATTCTTTTCCAAATCATCATAATTCTTGGAGTTTTCAAATCAGACCTTACAAACTTTTTACTAATACCATTCTTTTGAATGACATATAACTTTTAAAACGCCTTTCCCGAGCCATTTTCTAAAATTTTGACTTCGATCCTCAGTGTAACACCCAAATATTTTCCGCTGCCACAAAACCAAATTTGGGGGTGTTACATGATTTCCTGTGAGACTTAGAACATTTTCTCGCAGGATGACTGCCCAAGAAAGTAGTTCATGACGCACTTCTTCCAAACGAATTTTCGTTGGATGTGGGTGAGGAAGAGTACGGATGATTTTGGTTAGTTCGGTTGGAGAGGGTATGTACGAACAGTACGGACTATTCTCCTCACGATAGTGAAAGAGAGACTCAAGACACCAATCTTCAGTATAGGCACATTGCCCATGATTGGGTATTCTAAGGATTTGAGCAAATTGCTCAAGAGTTAGAACATATTTGAAGTTTTTGACCCAAAACCAAAGTGACAAGGATTGATCCTCGTTACGTACGAGTTTAACTTGTCGGAAGAACTCCAACACAAAGCGAGGACAAATGTACTCGTTAATGTGGAGTAGACAATCGAATCCTATAGCTCTAAAGGAAGTGTTGATGTCCCGGTGGTAAACTAGGGATGGATCAACGACACGGCCTTCATGAAACCAACGGGTTTCAAGATTGACATAGGCACGAATGTGGTTACCGGGTGTAGTGGGTTCACGTGAGATTTCGGGTGTATAGGTATCGATTAGGAGATGATCAAAATCATATTCATGAGACATTTTTGTGTCCTATAAGAAAATTTTAAGAAAAATTTAGAACAAAAACCAGTTGCATACAACACGTGCCTAGTGTGTGCCTATATGCAGACTATGTGGAGGTGAGGTAATCTCGACTCAAAAGAAAAATAATGAGATTACCCAAACACTCCTGATTTCACTTTAGCTCAAACAAATATGTCGAAAAGTACATATTGATTATGTAATTCGAATAATATTTGTGAGATCATGAATGCATGAGAAAGTGTTTTTAGTTTGCATCAACAATGCATGAAAAAGAACAATTTCATGATCCTAATTTTGTGAGATTTAAAAATTGATGGAATTGGGGTGTTTTAGTGTTGATGACTTCTAATTTTGAAACATTCTTAGAAAAAGGTGAAAATCCCCAATTCAATTTTCATCAATGAACAAACCCTAGACTCAAAATTAGAAATAAATTAGAGTAAGATAACTTACAACTTATGTAGAAAATGGTAAAATGATTGAAGATCTTGAAATCAATGTCTTGAATATGATCTTGAAGAGGTGTAATTGAGTTTTGGGTTGTGAGGTTAGGTTATGACAGCAGTTGCTGAGATTGAGAGGGTTTGTGATGAGTAATGTGAAAAAGGGGACTGAAATCCTGAATGTTCCAGATGCACGGTTCCACGGTACCGTTAAATTTAATGGTGCCGTGCCACATTTAGTGGAGCCGTGATCTGCTGGGACTGTTTTCTGTCCCATTTTGATTTTTGATGAATAAGTCTCGCTGTTTTAGTGAGATCTTATGACACGAGGAAAGAATTTGTACCTAACAAATTCTTATGACTAGGGGTTCCTAAACTTGACTAGACGAGACACACGGGATGACTTCAAGAGTCATGAGATTTATGGAATATGTTCCATCATTCCTAGACCTTGACGGAGGTAGTTAAAGGATTCTCGTTTGAGAGGTTTGGTTAGCATGTCAGCGACGTTGTCCTGAGAAGGAACTTTCTCAATAGAAATATTTCCTTTCTGAACATTATCGCGAAGGAAGTGGTGGCGAATTTCAATGTGTTTAGTACGGGAGTGTTGGACAGGGTTTTTGCTCAAGTCAATAGCATCTTTATTGTCACACATAATAGGAACATCATCTAAGTGTATGATATAGTCGTTAAGGGCTTGTTTCATCCATAGTGCTTGCTGACATGCCTTTCCGGCGCTTACGTACTCGGCTTCGGCAGTGGAGATGGCAAGAGCCGTTTGTTTCTTGGAGAACCAAGAAGTTAGACAACAACCCATGAAGGTACAAACGCCACTCGTGCTTTTTCGATCCATGTAATCTCCCGCATGATCAGAGTCGGCATAGACGACAGTTTCTATACCGGTCCCCTTGGGATAAAATAATCCCAAGTGTATAGTGCCTTTAATGTATCGGAAGATACGCTTAACCGCTTCATGGTGAGAGGTTTTGGGATCCTCTTGGAAGCGAGCACAAAGGCAGACACTAAACATGATGTCGGGCCTACTTGCCGTGAGGTATAGTAAACTACCTATCATACCTCTATACTTAGTGTTATCCACGGACTCACCTTCTTCATCTCTCGTGAGTTTTATTTTCGTGGACATGGGAGTTTTCATGGGCTTAGACTCTTCTAAACTAAACTTCTTAAGCATTTCGTTACTATACTTAGATTGATTAAAGAAGATACCATCTTCCATTTGCTTAATTTGTAAACCAAGGAAGAAATTTAATTCGCCCATCATGCTCATCTCAAACTCATCATGCATGATCTTAGAAAAATCATTGCACAGTTCTGGACAAGTTGAGCCAAATATGATGTCGTCGACATATATTTGAACAATGATGAGATGGGAATCTCTTTTCTTTGTGAAAAGTGTGTTATCAACAACTCCCATGGTATATTCATGTTCAATCAAGAATGCTTTCAGTCTATCATACCAAGCTTTGGGAGCTTGCTTAAGACCGTAGAGTGCTTTCTTGAGATTATAAACATGATTCGGATGTTCGAAATCAACGAATCCCGGAGGTTGTGCAACATATACCTCCTCATTGATATAACCATTTAGGAATGCACTTTTCACGTCCATTTGGTACAATTTAAAGTCTAAGGCACACGCATAGGCAAGGAGTATTCTAATAGATTCTAATCTAGCTACGGGTGCATAGGTGATGAAGCGAAAAGTGTACCGCTTTTAGGGGGTCATTTAAGCCCTAAATCGTATTTATTTGATCAAATATTGCCCTAAATCATTCCATTTGTCATTTTAGGTACTTTGGAGAAGAAATCTGGAAAAGGAAGCATTTTGGACGTTTTTGGAGCATAAAAGTGAAGAAAACGACAAAGTCTCAAAATCGGCTGGAAAAGTACCTTTGACCGCGTCAGGGATTGTTCCTGACGGCGTCATGGCTTGGCAAAAGAGGTGGATATGAAAAATACACGAGACGCGCCAGAGAGTTTTGCAATGGAAAGTCTGACGGCATCACCCTTTAAGGTGATCAAGGCCATCACGGTTTAACTTTAAGAGGGACGGCGTCAAGCCCATTTCTGACGGCGTCAACCTTTGATAAGCCAGAGCGGATTTTGGAGCATTAAAGAGGGACGGCGTCAGGAAGACCATCCGGGAACCCTAGACACGGTGAGGTGACGGCGTCAAGACCTACAACGTGACGCCGTCAGCTACTAAGTTCTATATATAGTTTTGCAATTTTTTGTCATTAGTGTGCAACTTTGTGAGGAGAAACCCTAAGACGAATTTCTGCCATTTTTAAGGGTTTTCATACCCTTGGATCTCCCATGTTTAATTGAAGATAAGTATTCATTTAATCAATCAATATGTCTATGTGTTGTTTGATTATATCTTGTTCTTGTCTTTTAATTAACATGCTAGGCTAGATTTATCTTGTGTTTGCTTAGATCTAATGAAACCTAACTATTAATTATTGGTTATTAGTGTGTTATTAATTGTATTGGATGATTGTTTATCGATGTTAGGTTTAAGAAAAGTGGCTAACTTCCTATTCGGTAACTTGCTTGAACGTCTTAAGAAACATGAACCAATGCGTACTAAGGTTTTTATGGTTGTATTTAATGCATGAGCGAATTCTAGTGATCCCATGTTAGGAGCTTCCTAGCCGGCTCGACATAGGAGTGAAGTAGGAGCTTGTAGAGTTGGGAAAGTACGTACGCCACCCCACGATTGGTATTAAGGAATACACCCGTCATCCACGCAATTAATACACACTAATCAACCGGTAAAAGATAGTTAGGGAGTAAGGAAATCTAAGTAAACACATTTCTCTCCATATAAGTTTCACGACCTTTTCATTTTCAGTTATTTTATTTTATTTGCATTTGTAGTTATTTGGGTTAGTTGACTAGCAACTAATTCCGCCCACTCTTTTAAACCCGAGATTTTACTTGCTTTCATAAAAATATAAAAAAAATACAAAAAGAATCTTCCCTCACCCTTAGACCTATTAGAATAGTTTTTCAATCCTAACGACACTATTCCCTGTGGAGAACGATCAATCCCCCGTACTTACCACTACACTATACTACATCGGTCAGGTACACTGCCTGGTGGGGTTGTAAGCCTCTTGAGATCCCTCGAGAGGTAAAACCTGTTGTAAGGTCGCAAAACCACGCATCAAGTTTTTGGCGCCGCTGCCGGGGAATAGTTATTGTTTAGGTTGAATTTTTATTTTATTAGGTCTACTCACTAGATTCCTTTCTAGTGAGATTTTTATTTTATTTTTCTAGGTTTTCTTTAGTCTATCTTTTTTCTTCGTTTCTTTGTTCGTAACCATTACCATCCGACATCATGGAAGGTGGTAATATCCTCGATCCCAACAACCCACCACCACAACAACACCCACCTCCTAGAGCCCGTACCTTAGGAGACTACTCCCGTCCTAGCCACCATGGCTATCGAAACACCATTGAGCTCACTCAAGGAGCCAATGTCACACCCTTGCGATCCGACACCATCCGGTTGGTGCAAAGCGGATGCGCATTCCATGGACTTCGTTCCGAAGATCCTAATCAACATCTCAAGGACTTTCTCAAAATCATTGATTCTATAGACCTTGATGTTGCCACTCGAGAGACGACCCGACTACGTCTCTTTCAATTCTCTCTGCGGGACCAAGCTAGTCAATGGCTAGAGCGTCTACCCGCAGGATCCATCACCTCTTGGGATGATCTCACCACTCGTTTCCTTGCTCAGTTTTTCCCACCAGGAAGAACTACCAAGCTAAGGAATGATATCTTGATGTTCCAACAACGTCAAGGCGAAACCCTCTACGAGGCATGGACTCGATTCAAGGACTTACTCCAAAAAGTCCCTCACCATGGCATAGAACTTTGGCTCCAAGTCCAAATCTTCTATGACCATATCAATCTCTCCACGAGGCAAACCATTGACCAATCGGCCGGTGGTAAGCTACGTGATCTAAGTGCGGAAGAATCATGGGCTCTCCTAGAAGATCTTGCTCTTTATGACAACAAAAGTTGGAGTGATCCCCGTGATTTGAATAAAACGGTCAAGGCAATATCTTTGCCTTCGAACAATTCAAGCACTTCCGACCGTAGGATCATAGAACTTGAAGATCAAGTCAAGTTTCTTATGAAATCCTACGAGGCTCCTAAACCTTCAAGCCAAGTGAACAAAATCACTTCTTCATGTGAATTATGTAGTGGTCCCCACGACACTCGTGATTGCATGGAACTCCCCGAACAAGCTTTTGCGGACTACGCATCCTCGCGTACCGACGGAGCGGGAGACAAACCCCTCCGGTGATTCAAACCCGAGCCAAACCCCTACGGTGATTCATACAACCCCTCATGGAAAAATCACCCAAACTTTAGGTGGAAACAAAACCAAAACGCACAACAAACCAATTCTTCCAACCCACCTAATCGTTTCCAATCAAGCGGTTCCAACTCAAACCGTACTTTCAATAACAATCCTTCCAACAGCAATGGTAGTACCAATAACTTTGAAGGATTGATGTCTCAATTTATGGCATCTCAAGAAGCTCGTTTAGCCAAGTTTGAATCCGAATTCAATCAACAACAAACGGAGATGACCAATAAAATTGACAACTTATTGAAAGCCCTCAATAACCAAGTGCTATCACCTCCACATAAGGACGCTAGGAACACAAATAGCGGACCCCAAGTAAAAGACCCCTCTTCATCCAAACACGTCCACTTCGTCAACATTGTCACTATTAAACCAATTGATAGGAATGAGGATAATAGTGAACCTGAGGATGAGGTTAAGAAAGTCGAGGTTGATAAAGAAGTTAGGAAAAGTGAGATTGAAGAAGTAGATGATGATGAGGACTACTTCAATAGGCTACCCACTAAGGAAGAGCGCGCATATCATACAGACTTATTCGATGACCCCGAGACACCATACTTCCTAGGTAGACCAATTATAAAAATAGGCGATCCTTCTAATCTCAACATACCATGCAACATCGGACATTTGCATGTGTGGAAAGCTTACATCGACCTTAGATCGCCCATAAACATCATGACTAGAGCCCACTACAACTTAATAATGAAAAATCAACTTGGGTATAGGATGTTCCCTGATAAGGGTTGGATGAGTAACTTCACGGGAAGAGTTAAAGGATTACCGGTTTATGTAGGAAACTTCACCTATGTCACCGACTTTGTAATTGTAGAAGATATCCGCCCAATAGTCGATGCATCCTTAACTCAAGTAGTTTTTGGAAAACCATTTGTTGAGGTCTCTAGAATGACTTATGAACCTTCCTTGGGGATAGTTAGATTTAAGGATGAGACCGATGAGGTAAACTACCAAATGCCATATAAAATAGAACAATTCCAACACTTGTCAAATGTTGAGAAGGAGCTTAAGCAAGCGGTCTACTATAGGAATGATGAGGATAGAAATAAAGGAGTAGACTATGTTATGGAAAGGATATCCGGTTTCTACAAGGATTGTTTGAAATTAGGACCGGAATATAAAACCGGAAAGGAGAGTGGCCTAGAAACCGTGACCAACGATGGAATCACGTAATGTACGTGACTTTGAGTCTAGCTACAAGACTCGTTAATAAAGAAAAGCGCTTCTTGGGAGGCAACCCAAGCTTTATTTGCTTTGTGTGTTTATTTGTTTGTTTGTTTGATTTTATTTGCTTCCGTATGTGTGTTTAATTTTTATTTTTATTGATTCATGTTCAAAACTAAATTGTGAAAATGCTTTATTTTGTTTTTAACTTCGTCTTAACTACATATAAAGGTATTTTGCAAAAGTTAAGTGTAAGGGAAATCCAAATCGGTTTATTAGAACAAATGAACATGAATCGTAATAATAATAAATTAACATACATATTAGTATTTGTTTGAGTCAAATGCTTGTATCGAGTCATAATGATGTTTTGCAGGATTTCCAGGAAGTAAGGTAAAGGTTTTTCCAGAAATTTTCCAGAAACTTAACATGAGAATTCTGTCAGATCATTTCTGACGGCGTCAAGATTTACAACCTGACGGCGTCAGGTGTTAATTTTCTGAAATTTTTGAAAGTTTTGTTTTCATAAAAAGTTTTTTATTAAATCTCTAACTTATAATCTCCAGGAATCTGCAAAATAATCATTCCACAAGCATTATATCCTTATATAGAATTTATCCCGCCGATGTTATGCAGGTTTTCGTGTTTGTTTTCTCAGGTTTAACAGGTTATTTTGGACAAGGAGATGTATGGGGAATCAAGCTTATGGCGATGCTTTAGTCTTGGAGCTTCTACATTACCTTGGAAGAAGATCTAACCATGTTACCTCTTTATCCACCAAACAAATCAGGGGAGTATTTGATTTCATTCTTTTACCTTATTTACTTTTACATCTTGTTATTTGAACATTGGGGACAATGTTCATCTTAAGTGTAAGGGGGGGGGGGTAAAATACGATACTTTAGAGAATACAATTGCATTTGATTTTTGTTTGTTTAATGGTAGATGTGTAATAAAACTGCGAGAAATACCTGTTAGGGCAATTTTAGTGCCAAATTTAAAATTTTTTACAACATATAGGAGTGAAACTTTGATCTTAATGAGCATCTCACGGATAGGAGTTATATGACTAGCACAAAAAACCGTACCACTAAAAAATTTTCCACCCCCAAATATGTGAGGTTCGCCCCTAGAATTGGTAGGAAAAGCATTTATGCTATGATGTGTGTACCGGTAGCACTTAGATTCTAGAACTTGCGTTAGGACCATTCCAAGGCCACAAGTGAGACTACATTCGTGTAGTTAGATTTACTACATGATAAAAGGCATTAGGATTAACCCATTGTTTTACACCTGTGTTTTTGTTATAATTACATTGGCTACATTGGTCAAGTAATTCTCCCACACCCTTTGCGTTGTACTCATTTTTAGTACACGATACCCCTAGTACACCCCTCAGAGCCTATCTTTTCGTTTCGACCTTTAAGCATTTTACTTAAAGGAAGAATTTGTTACACCCCACTCAAATGTACACCCAAATCGCCTTAGCCTACCTTGTATGCACTCATTTTTAGTGCATTATTGTGACAACATTTGTTTAAACCCCAAGTTAATTATCTAATTGATTACATGGTTGCTAAGTCGAGTCATATCCTTGTACATATTGTTTTGGGACGATTGAGACTCATGGGTAAAGTACTAGTGTAATGGAGTAATGGGGAAAAACAACAGTATTACCCCCATATGTGCTAAATATTTTAAAAAGTACTCCAAGTATTTCGATTATCTTAATTCGAGTAATTAGAATAGTTTTTTGTAAAGTTATGTAAAATTTCAAGTGTAAAGGGAATGCAACGCCCCTATGATGTATTATTTTGGATGGTAGGGCAAGAGTGTATGAAAAAAAAATCGAAAAAATCAAGAAAAATACAAAAAAAAATGAGAAAAAGAAAAGTAGAAAAAACATACGGGCTACCATCCCATTTCATTTTATGTTTATTTTATGTTTTTGTTATTTTGTTTTTAGCTTAAGTCGAGTCTAGTCTTGGCTTAGCAACGCCATATTGTACATGTAATTAATCAAGATCTTTAACTCGCCACCAGTAAAATATCCCTTATCCAACAAATCCGTGTTTATCATATCCCTACACCTCACGTTATAAACCATGTAAAAGCCCTCTTTGATAGTTTATCTTAGGTGCTTACGCCTAGTGGAGGAGGTTTTTGATCCTTTCCCAAGCCTATGGTAATCTATTTGCTATGACAGGTAGTGAGAGATATTATCCGTTTTCATTTATGAGATTTATTTTGATGACACCTGAGAGATGTGAGTATCTAAACACTACTTGTGAGGTGCTAGTTTGTAATCTCCGTGCTTATTATGATTAAAGTGGAACGACTATTTATTGTAATTACTTTTATGTTAGCGTTAAATGACCCCTAACTTGTATTTTGATTAGAATAAAAGCGCATTTGCTTGAGGACAAGCAAATCTCAAGTGTAAGGGTATTTGATGAAGCGAAAAGTGTACCACTTTTAGGGGGTCATTTAAGCCCTAAATCGTATTTATTGGATCAAATATTGCCCTAAATCGTTCCTTTTGTCATTTTAGGTACTTTGGAGAAGAAATCTGGAAAAGGAAGCATTTTGGACGTTTTTGGAGCATAAAAGTGAAGAAAACGACAAAGTCTCAAAATCGGCTGGAAAAGTACCTTTGACGGCGTCAGGGATTGTTCCTGACGGCGTCATGGCTTGGCAAAAGAGGTGGATATGAAAAATACACGAGACGCGCCAGAGAGTTTTGCAATGGAAAGTCTGACGGCGTCACCCTTTAAGGTGATCAAGGCCATCACGGTTTAACTTTAAGAGGGACGGCGTCAAGCCCATTTCTGACGGCGTCAACCTTTGATAAGCCAGAGCGGATTTTGTAGCATTAAAGAGGGACGGCGTCAGGAAGACCATCCGGGAACCCTAGACACGGCGAGGTGACGGCGTCAAGACCTACAACGTGACGCCGTCAGCCACTAAGTTCTATATATAGTTTTGCAATTTTTTGTCATTAGTGTGCAACTTTGTGAGGAGAAACCCTAAGACGAATTTCTGCCATTTTTAAGGGTTTTCATACCCTTGGATCTCCCATTTTTAATTGAAGATAAGTATTCATTTAATCAATCAATATGTCTATGTGTTGTTTGATTATATCTTGTTCTTGTCTTTTAATTAACATGCTAGGCTAGATTTATCTTGTGTTTGCTTAGATCTAATGAAACCTAACTATTAATTATTGGTTATTAGTGTGTTATTAATTGTATTGGATGATTGTTTATCGATGTTAGGTTTAAGAAAACTGGCTAACTTCCTATTCGGTAACTTGCTTGAATGTCTTAAGAAACATGAACCAATGCGTACTAAGGTTTTTATGGTTGTATTTAATGCATGAGCGAATTCTAGTGATCCCATGTTAGGAGCTTCCTAGCCGGCTCGACATAGGAGTGAAGTAGGAGCTTGTAGAGTTGGGGAAGTACGTACGCCACCCCACGATTGGTATTAAGGAATACACCCGTCATCCACGCAATTAATACACACTAATCAACCGGTAAAAGATAGTTAGGGAGTAAGGAAATCTAAGTAAACACATTCTCTCCATATAAGTTTCACGACCTTTTCATTTTCAATTATTTTATTTTATTTGCATTTGTAGTTATTTGGGTTAGTTGACTAGCAACTAATTCCGCCCACTCTTTCAAACCCGAGATTTTACTTGCTTTCATAAAAATATAAAAAAAATACAAAAAGAATCTTCCCTCACCCTTAGACCTATTAGAATAGTTTTTCAATTCTAACGACACTATTCCCTGTGGAGAACGATCAATCCCCTGTACTTACCACTACACTATACTACATCGGTCAGGTACACTGCCTGGTGGGGTTGTAAGCCTCTTGAGATCCCTCGAGAGGTAAAACCTATTGTAAGGTCGCAAAACCACGCATCAATAGGTTTCATCATAATCTATTCCTTCTTGTTGGTTATAGCCTTGTGCTACCAACCTTGCCTTATTCCTAGTCACGACGCCATTTTCGTCGAGTTTATTCCTAAACACCCACTTAGTTCCTATGATGGTTTGATTCCTAGGAGGAGATACCAACTCCCAAACTTGGTTTGCAGTGAATTGATTAAGTTCCTAAGATAGGCCTAATTAAAATCCTATTAAGTATGTAAGTTGAGGTGTCCACCGCATTACACCAAAACTTTTGCGGAATTGATTGTTCATTCAACATCGTTCTACTCATTTCTTGTAGAGTACGATTTTTCCGCTCTACTACCCCATTTGATTGTGGAGTGCGTGGAGCTGAGAAATTGTGAGTAATACCATTAGCATCACAATATACTCCAAATTGCACTTCATTATCAAATTCCCGACCATGATCCGTCCTAATGGAAACTATTGTACATCCTAGTTGATTTTGGACTTTCTTACTAAAAACTTCGAATTCCTCAAAGGCTTGAGTCTTATTCTTAAGAAATCTTGTCCAAGTGTACCTAGAGTAGTCATCAACTATTACTAAGGTGTAGTAGTTTCCTCCGTAGCTCCGTACGGCGGATGGACAGAATAAGTCCATATGAAGGAGTTCTAGGCATCTAGAGGTCGAGACTATATTCTTAGCTTTGTGACTAGAATGGGTTTGTTTTCCAACTTTACAAGCGTCACAAAAGTGTTGATCAAACTTAATCTTAGGTAGATCTCTAACTAGTTCCTTAGACACCAATGATTGTATCAAGCGCATATTGGCATGACCTAATCTCCTATGCCATAGAGTGGAGTTATCATCTATGGTTGCTAAGCATATCCTATCCTGAGGCTTATTTCCTATTTTCATAACAAATAGGCCATTTCTTCTAACTCCTTTGCCTATGGTTTTACCATCCTTAATGATCTCACTACCCTCTTCAGAGAATATAACTCTACACTTATTATCTACCATTTGACTAATGCTAAGCAAATTAAATCCTAAGTTATCTACATGCTCAACATTTCTAATAGTGAGGAAGTTTTGAGTGATCGTACCTTTGCCAATAATGTTGCCCTTAAGTTTGCTACCGAAAGTGACATTACCTCCATTGTATGCCTTGTATGATGAGAATAGACTACGGTTGCCCGTCATGTGATTAGTGCATCTACTATCCTTGACCCATTCATCAGGCTCCAAGTCGATTCCCAAGCATATCTATTGCATAAGATAAACATTCAAACGTTTGGTCCCCAATATCTCATGGGTCCAAAGTGGTTAGCATTAAACATCCCATGCATCATTTGCATGTGGTTAGTATGTTGAAATGGTGGGCAAATTTCCCATGGCAAGTAACTTTGTAGTTGACGGTCATTCCAAGTTATGGGATATTCACTTGGAAAGCTTTGTCTTCTAAAGTTACGTCTCGGTAGAGGAGTTCTTGACCGAGGTTTGGGAGTGTTTGTTTTACTAGGTGGAGGAGTATTAGACCTAGTGTCAGATTTTACAAATCTAGGTTTGGGTTTTGACATAGGTTTGTAGAATCTTTTAACTTCCTCTATACTAGCAATAGAGACCTTTGTACCATTAACAACAATGTGAGTTGGTTTAGGACTTGATTTATTTTTGAAATTTGACTCAGTTTTGTCTCCAGTGTCGGATGGTACCACGGTTCCATTAACTTTAATGGAGCCGTTGGTACCTTTAGTGGTGCCGTCTGGAGTTTTGACAGAGTTTGAGGTTTTAACATATTTTGTTTGATTAGTCTTATCTGTCAAAGCATTTTCTGTTTCCTTTTCAAAACTAGTAATTCTAATTGTGTTTTCCTTGAGTTTTTCATTTTCTACTTTAAGATTTATGCATGACTCACATCCTATGTCAAATTCTTTATATCTTTCAAGTCCTTTGACTTGATCCTTTAGTTCTAACATTTTCACTTCTAGTTCATGCAATTTTGATTTTAGTAATTTGTTTCTACTTAACATTTTGAAGACAATTTTACATAGATTATTATGTTCGTCATTTAGTTTGTTATCATCTATTGACGAATTATCATCTATGAAATCAGGGTAGTCGTAACGTACCTCATTTGAAGCGTGAGCCATTAGACATGTTTCGTCATTGGGCTTCTTTTCTTCATCATCACCGCTATCACTCCATGAGCCTCCTATGAGAGCTCGTTGGTTGTTGACTTTCGGTGGCTTGGGACACTCTCCTATGAGATGATTAGGATCTCCGCATCTAAAGCATTTCCTATCACTTGTCCCTTTCTTTTCAACATGGTTCTTTTGTGATGTCTTCTTCTCATCACGAGGTTGCCTAACGAACCTACCACTTCTCCTAAAGAACTTTTTAAAGTCCCTAACCGCTAATGCATATTCCTCATCTTCACTATCGGAACTCGAACATTCCTCATCACTAGACTCCTTCCTGGCTTTTAATGCTAGAGATCTAACTCTCTCACTTTTGCCTTTGACAATGTCGGAGTCTTTCTTGATGATCATCTCGTGAACTTTCAAGTTTCCTATAAGTTCATCGAGTGACAATGCCGCCAAGTCCTTTGACTCTTCAATGGCGGTGACCTTTGCTCTCCATTTAGGATGTAGAGCTCTAAGAAACTTCCTAACATAGTACTTACTAGAATAACCTTCATCAAGAGCTTTAAGACTAGTGATAATAGTATTAAATCTAGCAAAAGCATTATCTATTGACTCATCCTCCGAAATGGAGAATTGTTCATATTGTTGAACAAGAAGATCTATCTTGTTCTCTTCGACTTGGTTATTACCTTGGTGAGTGACTAACAAAGTTTTCCAAATATCTTTTGCCGTATTACACATGAAAATTCTTTCGAATTCCTTTTTAGGCAAAGCATTATAAATCATCATTTTAGCCTCATTATTTTTGGCTAATTTTCTTTTTAGTTCATCACTTTGTTTATCATAAGAAACAATTTCATCCTTTTTAGTTTCCGGATTCATTTGAATAGGTTGAAAGTCACCCTCGGTAATAACATGCCAAAGATCAATGTCTTTTGATTTCACATACGTTTCGAATCTTGTTTTCCAATAAATAAAACAATCGGTTTCGAAAAGTGGTGGTCTTTGCATAGATTGCCCTTCTAGATATTTGTCGGAATCCATTGATCGATTCAAGTTTTAAAATACAATATACTTTAAAATCTTGACTGACGTGGCTCCTGATACCAATTGTGGGAAACTAGAAGGGGGGGTTGAATAGTTTACCGGTTTAAAAACTTCTTTTAAAAATCTTGTTTTAAAAGTATGATATTGGAAACTTTGATTCGAACACTTATATGTAATCAATCAACACCAATATGAACTAGACACTATTCTAACTAATGATAAATAATAAAAGTAAAGAGTAGAGTTGGAAAGATCAAACCGAGACAGAGGATTTATAGTGGTTCGGCTACGAAGCTCTTCTTCGCCCTACTCCACTCCCCGAGTACCACACTCGAGAGTTTCAAACACTATATCAACAACCTCCCTTCAGGCTAGATGTCGAGTGCTAATCTTAGCTAGCACCAATCTACCAAGGTCCACGTGACCAAACACTCAAGCCCAGTGGCTTCAAGAGATCACCAAGATCTCAACACGATCACAATGATCAACACTCACTTCACTCTACTCAACTAACACTAACCTAATGACCCTTGATCTTCTTGATCAATCACACAAGCCCAATGGCTTCAAGAGATGTTCACTATCTCTATAGATCACACTTGATCTTCACTCTCACTCACAAAAAGAAAATAAACTTGATGTATGCTAAGACACAACAAGGTTGTAACAAGTGTTACAAAAACCTATCAACTATAACTCTAGTATCTTCTTGATTACTTGAGTTCTTCTCTTGCTAATGAAGAGGGATGACAACACCTTGTATCAACTTGGATACTTATGTTCTTCTCTTGCTAGTGAAGAGGTATGAAGAGGATCACTTGAAGGATGATTGGATCACTCTTGAAACAAAGAAAAACTAATCTAAATGAACCTAAGAAGTGAAAGGTGTTAGAGGATTTAACTAAGGGATTTTTCTGTGTGTGAAGGGTGCCTAAAACTGTGAAAGGGGTTGGTATTTATAGGCAAAGAAAATCTGAACGTTACAGAAAAATTAGTACGGATGGCTCCTTTAAATAACCCACGGCTCCGTTAAATTTAACGGTATCGTGGAGCCGTGGTAGACTAGGACGCTCCAAATTTTGTCTTTTCTGGTGAAAACTTATTTGGGGAAGGTTGGAGCTGATTTTGGGGGGGGGGGGGGGAAATAGCTGTTGTGATTTTCAAACTAATTTTTCCATTAAAACATTTCTTAATATTTCAAAAATAATTTGTCATGTGTATTTTTGAAAAAATGTTTTGTCCCATTTAAAATGTGAATTTTCAAAACATAAATTCACTTCTTTGATCACTAGTTCAAGTTGTAACTTTGTTCAAGAGTGATTTGCGTAGAAACGGGATCTTCCGATTAAAAACTTGTTAACGTTAATTTTAACGTAACGTGAGTTCACATTTTGTCATTCTCAAAACGTGAAGTAATCGAAAGATATAAATAACGTTTTTAGAACATTATTTGCATCAACAATTTCTATAAATTTTCTCATTCATTATCATGTCTGCACGAACAAAACAGCTTGCTCTTATTATTAGTTCATTTCTGGATTTGGTTAATTGGTATGCGGGATTTAATATTGTATACATTGACGTAGTGTGGAAAACTGCATGCTGCTATGGTTTCCGACTCGGTTTTCAAGAACTAGAACACATTGAAGGTCGTTGACGAGGACAAAGACCTTACTAATTCATGTCCAAAAGTTGGAAGCTTTCATGAGTTCGCTTTGCTTGCATTGTGATGTCAATATAGCCTAAGTACTGATTCTAATGTTATTTTTGGATCATGATAATATTGTCTTAACATTGTGGTCGTTATGAAAAATGCAAAAGCAGTGTGATGCTTTCGACCATTTTGCGAACACATACATAAATCTAAGAAATAGCCCTGCCTCTGTAACTGTAATGACCATCGGTACTGGACTTACTACATGTAGTGTTGAACACACTGTACCATACACTACAAGAAAACATACAACAAGCGACTAAAACCACGCCGACGACCCAATGTCATCGGTACCATACGCAAAACGACAAAAAATTGGCTTGACCCAGCCAAGGCTGTGTTGAATTTTTAAGGTAGAATATTACCGACGACATGTCGTCGATATCATAACAACATGTTTGACTTTCACTAAACCTGGTGAAAAAATGGGCGGGAATTTGACCCGCCAAAATAATGTCGATGACATGTCGTCGGCGGGATATAAACACACAAATAATTGTGATTAGCGTGGGATTAGCGAATGATTAATAATTAATAAGCCTTAAGTTTAACGGCGCCGACGACATGACGTCGGTAACTATTTAAGTCAAAATTTTGACTTTTCCCGCGTGTGAATTATAGCGAATAATTGGGCGGGTTTTTTTTCCCGCCTTCACGACGCCGACGACATGACGTCGGCAATAATAAAATTATCACAAAACACGTAAATTCTCACAAAAAACACACATAACAATGGATGGTTTAACGCCGGAACAGGAATGGTCGAAGGCTTTATCACACGAGCTCCTGTATAATGAAATTATACTTCATTGGGGCTGGGAAATTTTTGATGAATATGGTTCTTATGCGAACTGTGCACCGTGGTAGAGAGACAAGATTCTGGAATGGTTGAGGAGACAGCCATACTATAGAGAGTGTTTGGAAGAGCTAGATGCTGCTGAAGCTCAACGTGCTGCTGAAGCACAAGCTGCTGCTGCTGTTGGAGGTGACGATGAAGCTGAAAGCAGGTTG
Organism: Artemisia tridentata subsp. tridentata; assembly: GCA_021014915.2. NCBI lineage: Eukaryota > Viridiplantae > Streptophyta > Magnoliopsida > Asterales > Asteraceae > Artemisia > Artemisia tridentata. The sequence continues at coordinate 421,277,191 of CP139505.1, forward strand.
GACCTCGAAGCTACGTTTGGTAATCTGGAAAATAGAGTAACAAATCTCGAAGCTACGTTTGCACGTATCAAGGAAATGAGAGCAAGGAAAGGAAAAGATGGTGCGAGTTCCAGCAAAGCGGGAAGTAGCCGCAAAAAAAAAATAAACGGGTCGTTTCGTTTGATCTGTTTCGTTTGGTTGTCGAGTTGTTTAGTTTGAGTTGTTTCGTTTGGTTGTCGAGTTGTTTAGTTTGAGTTGTTTTGTTTGGTTGTCGAGTTTTTCGTTTAAGAACTCTTGCGTGTTTTAAATAAAATGTGTGCATTCGTGTTTATTAATTGTGATGTTGTTTCTTCAAATAAGGTCATAAACCAAAACACCCTTTTGGTGCAGGAAATAAGCAATCCGAAACACCCCTGTTTGGACAGCATAAACCAAACGACTCTTGTGGGCTGTTGTTAAGAAAACAACATAAACCAAACGGCCCTGTTTGGACATCATAAACCAAACGACCCCTTATGGTTGAATCTTGATGGATACTTAAGTTTTCACAACGCCTCCAACATTAAAGCGTACAAATTAAAAATATAAAGCACGTTCAACATCAGTTTTCACAACAACAACAACATTTTATTAAACAGCAACAATAACACAACAAACAACAACAACGACAATAACAGCAACAACAACAACAATAACAGCAACAACAACAACCTACATACGAAGATTTCCCATATCACCTACCATGTCATTATAAAGGTCGAGAAGTAAGGCAGCTGAATCAGTTGTGTGTTTGTTTGGATGCATATACACTTCTAGCATTTTATTGAGTACCATTATCTGGTGATTCAGTTTGATGCAGTTTGAGCACTCTGTATTTCCAGGACTTGATGTTGAAGGTCCTGCAGTGTATCGAGTTGGAGTTGTGGATGGTCTTGCGGAATGAGTTGGAGGCGTTGAAGCTCCAACAGAAGCGGTCATTTTGGCTAGTCGTTCATCCTTCCATAAAAAAAAATCGCATCCATACTCCTTTGTCCCACCCTGTTAAAGAGTAAAAACTATAATTTTTAACGACTAACCAAATTATTTAAATAACACACAAAAAAGTATGTAATTGTTCACCTTGGATAAAGGACACGCATAGTATTGTTTACCACGGGAGTGAGGTCGATGCGATTGTCGAAGAATTACGTCTCCTCGTCCAAAAGGACAAGCAAAAGCTTCAAATTCCGCCATCTTCACCATGATAACAGTGTGTGTTTGTGGTTGTGAGGATTTGAGAGTGTATAATGTGTTTGTGTGGTTAAGAGCAGATCTGCTAACTGTTATATATGGTTAAAAAAATAGATCTTTTGGAGGGAAGTTTTGGCGCCATAACATCTCGTGTATAACCATAACATCTCGGCTCGTTCGTTAATCATCTCGTGTATAACCATAACATCTTGGCTCGTTCGTTAAACATCTAGTGTATAACCATAACATCTCGGCTCGTTCGTTTAACATCTCGTGTAAAACCATAACATCTCGGCTCGTTCGTTAAACATCTAGTGTATAACCATAACATCTCGGCTCGTTCGTTTAACATCTCGTGTACAACCATAACATCTCGGATCATTCGTTTAACATCTCGTGTACAACCATAACATCTCGGATCGTTCGTTTAACATCTCGTGTACAACCATAACATCTCGGCTCGTTCGTTAAACATCTCGTGTATAACCATAACATCTCGGCTCGTTCGTTAAACATCTAGTGTGTAACCATAACATCTCGGCTCGTTCGTTTAACATCTCGTGTACAACCATAACATCTCGGCTCGTTCGTTAATCATCTCGTGTATAACCATAACATCTTGGCTCGTTCATTAAACATCTAGTGTATAACCATAACATCTCGGCTCGTTCGTTTAACATCTCGTGTACAACCATAACATCTTGGATCATTCGTTTAACATCTCGTGTACAACCATAACATCTCGGCTCGTTCGTTAAACATCTTGTGTAAAACCATAACATCTCGGCTCGTTCGTTAAACATCGAGTGTATAACCATAACATCTCAGCTCGTTCGTTAAACATCTCGTGTATAACCATAACATCTTGGCTCGTTCGTTAATCATCTCGAGTATAACCATAACATCTCGGCTCGTTCATTAAACATCTAGTGTATAACCATAACATCTCGGCTCGTTCGTTTAACATCTCGTGTACAACCATAACATCTCGGATCATTCGTTTAACATCTCGTGTACAACCATAACATCTCGGCTCGTTCGTTAAACATATCGTGTATAACCATAACATTTCGGCTCGTTCGTTAAACATCTAGTGTATAACCATAACATCTCGGCTCGTTCGTTTAACATCTCGTGTACAACCATAACATCTCGGATCATTCGTTTAACATCTCGTGTACAACCATAACATCTCGGCTCGTTCGTTAAACATCTCGTGTATAACCATAACATCTCGGCTCGTTCGTTAAACATCTAGTGTATAACCATAACATCTCGGCTCGTTCGTTTAACATCTCGTGTACAACCATAACATCTCGGCTCGTTTGTTAATCATCTCGTGTATAACCATAACATCTCGGCTCGTTCATTAAACATCTAGTGTATAACCATAACATCTCGGCTCGTTCGTTTAACATCTCGTGTACAACCATAACATCTCGGATCATTCGTTTAACATCTCGTGTACAACCATAACATCTCAGCTCGTTCGTTAAACATCTCGTGTAAAACCATAACATCTCGGCTCGTTCGTTAATCATCTCGTGTATAACCATAACATCTCGGCTCGTTCATTAAACATCTAGTGTATAACCATAACATCTCGGCTCGTTCATTAAACATCTCGTGTATAACTTTAACATCTCAGGTCGTTCGTTAAACATCTTGTGTATAACCATAACAGCTCGGCTCGTTCGTTAATCATCTCGTGTATAACCATAACATCTCGGCTCGTTCGTTAAACATCTAGTGTATAACCATAACATCTCGGCTCGTTCGTTAAACATCTCGTGTAAAACCATAACATCTCGGCTCGTTCGTTAAACATCTAGTGTATAACCATAAAAAATTTAACTACTTATTTTTTAATTTTATAAAACTATTTTTAATTTTTTTTTTAATTTTATAAATGTATTTGTAATAAATAAAAAATTTAACTACTTATTTTTTATTTTATAGAACTATTTTTAATTTTTTTTTAAATTTTATAAAAGTATTTATAATAAATAAAAAATTTAACTACTTATTTTTTTATTTTATAAAATTATTTCTTATAATTTTATAAAAGTATTTATAATATTACCGTCGACTTGTCGTCGGTAATATAACCGCCAAAATTTTCACCAAAATTTTATACGTCCCGCCAAACCATAAACGACAAAATTCTTTTACGTTACCGACGACATGACGTCGGTAACATTAAAAGTTATATCAAAAGTAGATCTGGTCAACACTTAGAAAAAAAAACGTATAATTTTTATTCTTCTACCTCCTTCATCTCGCCGGCGATTAACGAGCACCACTACCACTACTCCACCACTACCACTACTCCAGCTCCACCACAGCTCCACCATCACTACACCCCACCACCTACGACACCACAGCTCCACCTCCTACACCACCGCAGCTCCACCACAACTACACGAGCACCACTGTGCACCTCCTCCTCCTCCTCTCATGTTTAATTCACTCCTCAACCCCTCCTTTGTTTAATTCTTCTTCTTCCCCACTTCTTCTTCTTCTTCTACAAAACAGCCGAGACACCACAGCAGGTAATTTTGATTTTTATTAGTTTTGTTTTTTGTTAATTTTGTTTAATCTTAGAGGTAATGTTGTCCCTTTTTTATTTTTTTTTAAACTTTTGGTATCCCGACGACATGTCACCGACAACAGTTTTTTTATAACTTTTTATATATTAATATGCTCTCTTTTAATATAGCCCGAGCCCGAGCCCGAGACCGCAGCCCGAGACTGCAGCCCGAGACCACAGCCAAGAGCCCGAGACTGCAGCCCGAGACCACAGCCAAGAGCCCGAGACTGCCGAGACAGTATGTTGTTATATATGTTTGTGAAATGTTGCGTGAAATGTTTGTGAAATGTTGTGTTTAAAAATCAGTTGGTGTAGGATAGAAGGAGGGCGCGTTAGCTGCTAAATGTTTGTGAAATGTTGCGTGAAATGTTGCGTGAAATGTTTGTGAAATGTTGCGTTTAAAAATCAGTTGGTGTAGGATAGAAGTAGGGCGCGTTAGCTGCTAAATGTTTGTGAAATGTTGCGTGAAATGTTCCGCTTATTTTCTGCACAAATAGGGCGTTAAGTGACACTTAGTTATGATACAAAACAAATGGATGGGCATGAACTTTTCGAGCATTTTAGAGTATTCTTGCTAAATATGTTGATTAGGTAATAGAAACATAAATATACATTCTATTTAGAATGTCCTATTTGAATTTCATGCAAACGTGAAAATCATTTATAAATCTATTGCAATAGAGTCTGATTTTTCGTTAAAGAATTGAATGCTCTTGTTTGGGATTAATACTCGATTAGTGTAACATTTGGACTTTATCATATGGACTGTGATTTGGACTTTATCATAACGTTTTGTGGTGAATCAATTGCAAAAGTGTAACATGTATTTATATTCTATTAATTGTTTAACTTTATCATAACTTTATCATATTGTTAGACTTTTGTGAATGTTTTAGGATTTTAGTGATTAATTTCGGAAAGTCCCCATCCGAAGTTAATCATCCTATAGAAAACCCGTCCGGAATTAATTTATTAGAAATTAATTTCGGAAAGTCCCCTGTTTGGGACTGCTTTTTGAATGTTTTGTCTCATTTAGGATATGGATGCGTATAACTGATTTACTATTTGAGATTATTTCGATAGTGTTTCTCCTTTACTCCTACGAATATGTCCTTAATGCACATATTTGGGGAGTTGAGGGGAAATGCTGCCGAAATTTTCTCAAATAGTAAATCAGTTATACGCATTCATATATGGGATGAATCATTCAAAGAGTGGGTTAGGATTGCCTTCCATAGTTGCGCTAGGTGAACAAAACAACTCGTAATCATTAATTAAGTGCATATAATAACCGATTGCATCATAAAAATGCAGTTATGATAATTGATAAGAGTTGGACCCGTATAGAGCATCGTGGTTCAAAAGAATTTCTTGATGGTCTTGCCGCCTTCCTCGATCATTGTAAACCGTTATTGAATAGTTCCGGAAACATAAAATGTCCGTGTCGTCGTTGTCGTAATGTTCCATGGGTATCTCTCGAAGGTCTTAAATACCACATAGGCCACAATGGGTGGGACCCAACTTATACACAATGGAAGGATCACGGTGAACCGGATCCTCCGAATAATGATCAATATGATATTCTTGATAACACAACACAACGTGAGATGAGTGACATGGGTGCGTGCCTTAATGATATTCTTGATATTCCTCTGAATAATGATCAAAATGATATTCTTGATATTCCTTCGAATAATGAGCCGACTCATGGAAATATTGGCGAGACAAGTAACGAGCCTACTCAAGCAGCGACACCTCCTCTGCGTAACGAGTATGAAGAGTTACTTGCAAGTTCCAACCAGCCTCTGTACCCGGGTTGTGACTTTATGACAACATTGGATTTTATGGCAAAGTTTACACATCTCAAGGTCAACGGTAAATGGAGTGATACTTCATTTAACAAAACGCTAAAATTTCTCCAGGAGGTATTTCCGCCCAGGTTAGGTTACAATCTCCCACCGTCATACTATCATATAAAGAAGACATTTAAAAAGGTCGGGTTAGGGTACGAGTCGATACATGCTTGTGAAAATGATTGCTTTCTATATCGGGGGGATGATGGCGAAGATTTGGAGTATTGTCCGGTTTGCAAAACGAGTAGATGGAAAGACAATAAAACAATGGGGAAGAAAGTTCCTAACAAGGTGTTGTGTTACTTTCCTATCATTCCTAGACTACAACATTTGTACAAGTCTATTCACACTGCAAAACATATGACTTGGCATGCTACTGGAAAGTCTACGGACGGTAAGATGCAACACCCGGTTGATGGTAAAGCATGGCAGAAGTTTGACAATAAATATTCGGATTTTACTATAGAACCAAGAAACGTTCGATTAGGGTTGGCTGCTGATGGTTTCAATCCGTTCGGAAACCTTAGTCAGACTTACAGCATGTGGCCGGTTATATTAACAACATACAACTTGCCTCCGTGGTTATGCATGAAAGAGACTTCTTTGATGCTGACGTTGTTGATTCCTGGCCCTAAATCACCGATGAAGGACATCGATGTTTACTTGAAGCCCTTGATTGATGACCTTGTGGAATTATGGAAAAAACCAGGTATCTTGACTATGGACGCTGCTACAGGCACTCAATTCCAAATGAGAGCGATGCTTTTATGGACCATCAATGATTTTCCTGCTCGAAGTAGTTTTTCTGGTTGGAAAGGGCAAGGTTACTACGCTTGCCCTACATGCAAAGTAGACACTCCAGCTACGCATGTGATAAGCAAAACAGCTTATGTTGGTCATAGAAGATTCTTAAAAAAAAAACCATAAATGGAGGAGGGACTGTACGACATTCAATGGTGAACCCGATTATAGAGATCCTCCTAGAAAAGATAATAGGGCTGATATCTTGACTCAACTTGCGACATTGCCCACACGTGTGCCGGGGAAACATCCGGATTATGGGGGTGGGAAGATAAAACGTAATCATACAGTCGAGCTGAACTGGACTAAACGGTCTATCTTCTACGATCTTGAATATTGGTCTTTTCTTTCTCTACCACACAATTTAGATGTCATGCATATCGAAAAAAATGTGTTGGAGAGTATCTTGAACACCTTGTTAATGAATGACAAATCTAAAGACACCGCGAAGGCAAGACAAGATTTGCAAGCTCTGGGCATTCGACAGGAGTTGTGGCTCGGAAACAAACAAAACGGGAAGTGCTCGAAGCCTCATGCAAAGTACTCCTTGACACCCGATAAAAGAAAACTCTTCTGTCAATACATCAAAACAGTTAAACTACCAGATGGCTTCGGATCCAAGTTCAAGTCAAAAGTGACCAAAGATGATAACAGTATAACGGGCATGAAGTCTCGTGACTGTCATATAATGATGCAACGGTTACTTCCTTATGGACTTCAGCAATACTTGGACGCACAGACTTATACACCATTGATTGAGCTTTGTTTCTTCTTTAAGCAAATTTGCGCCCGAACTTTGATGGTGAAAGACATGGTGAAAGCTAAAGACCAGTTGATCAATATTTTGTGCAGTCTCGAGCAAATATATCCTCCTGCTTTTTTTGACATTATGATTCACTTGGTTATGCATTTACCTGAAGAGGCTATTGAAGGCGGGCCTGTTTCATTCCGGTGGATGTATCCATTTGAAAGATACATGAAGAAGCTTAAAAAATATGTCCGAAATAAAGCTAAGCCGGAGGGTTCAATAGCGGAGGGTTATGTTGCAGATGAAGCATTAACTTTCTGTTCTCGTTATTTTCGTGGTGTTGGGACAAAATTTAATCATCCCGCTGCATCTCAGGACCGTCCTCGCCCAACAAGTGATTTCCAGGTGTTCCGATCACTATGTACCAATTCTGGAAAAGAGACATTGATTAAGTTAGGTCTCCAAGAAATGAAGAGAGTGATATGGTATGTACTTCACAACAGTCCTGAGATCGACAAGTACATGGACGAGTTCGAGAGGTATGCGTTTATATTTTGAAATTTCTGTTTCCCAAGTTATCTTTTCGATTTATTCTAATATCATGAACATTTTCAGGGAATTTCCTGATATCGACATGCAACAAGCATTTCCGAGCTGGTTTGAGACGAAGGTAAACTTATTGTATGTATTTCCATGTATAAATAACGACTATTACTCATCTCCATCTATTCTTATCTTTTTTCATAGATCCGTAAACTTTACATAGCCGATGACCCAATCTATACTCCCGACTTATTTGCTTTGGCTTGTGGACCATCACCGACCCCAATCTCAGTCAACTCTTGCGTAGTCAACGGTGTGAGGTTTGTCGTACACAGCCGCGATATAAAACGTACAACTCAGAACAGCGAAATTTGTTCACCTGGTGAGAAGGAGGGAGAAATGTATTATGGTCAGCTAGAAGAAATTCTGGAGTTCGCATATTCCCAGTTCAAAGTTGTGTTGTTTCGAGTTAAGTGGTTCGACTTAAGCAACAAAAACCGTAGAGTCCAACGTTTTACCACTAGAAACAACATGACACAAATTTTGGCATGTAGCTAGGCGTTCGAAGATCAACCTTACATTCTCGCAACACAAGCAAAACAAGTCTTCTACCTTGAAGATCTTGCCAGACGACCACTCCATTGGAAGGTCGTCCAAGAAGTAACTCACAATACAACCTGGGATGTCATCGTGGTAGAAGACGATGATGATGTGATACATGGCAACAACTCATCCGATCTCCAACTGTCTGCTAATTTGAATGATTTGGAACTTGAAACCTTAAATATCGATGGTGAATCAACGTTAGTTGAGGCACCACCACCAATCATTCCTGTTGATGACGACGATGATTTTATTAATGATGAAGACGACGATCCTTATGATTTAGTAGATTCTGATAATGAAGTCGCAAACAATTCTGATGATGAAGTTGAAGTTGCGACTAATGTTGTTTATGATAGTGATTGTGATTGTGCAGATTGATCTTAAAATGTAACTTGTAAAACGACACTTATTTTAATGAAATTGTTATGGATTGTTTAAAAGTGTATATTTCTTTTGAATGTGTATGTAACATAACATTCAATAATAAAACAGCGGAAGTCTTAACATTAAATCCAAAATAAGTCAACATGACTTATATCAAATGCAAGACAGAAATAACTGAAGTACAAAATCCAATATTCAAATGCCTAAACAATGGCATATCAAAATAAATAGATGTCCAGATGGCAAAGCTAAAAACACTAAGGTCAAAACTCCAAATCAGATTGCTCTCATCCCAAGCTAAAACCCAGCTTCCTAGCTTAAGTACCTGCCGCAGGAAAAGAAATGCGGCTGAGCTACGAGAGCTCAGTGAACAGATATAACAGAAACAAGCAATAATACAGAATAATGAATAAGAAAGAAATACGAACCGGTCAGGAATAATGTGCAAGTATAATGTAACAGTAATGAAAGATAAGTGATGTCAAGGTCATGCAAATATGCCAAGGGTTAAGGAAAGTAGTACAGGTAAGTGTAAGGGTAACATAAATCCACTACGAGCCCAGAAATCAGAGATATCATAATCATGTAGCCATATCAGAAATCCAGAGGGGATGCCTCTCAAGTAACCAGATAATATGAGGGGTGTCCTCATGTATCAGATATAACAGGGTGAGGGGTTACCTCGCAGGGTTGGAGTCATGAGCTCCCAGAGGTTGTGAAAGACGTGCATCGCACACACCATCAGTCACCAGATATAACAAGTAATATAAACAGATCAGGTCAAGTCTAGGATGCATCCATACGCCCCAGGTGGCCAGAGTCTACCAATACACACCATATAATCAAGTCAGGGACGGGATAGGACATCTCTCTCCTACCCTAGAGTCAAGTCATCGGTGCATCAATGACAAGGACATGAACACCTCATGCCTGGTGGGTGGCTCGTAATATCAAACTGTGGGTCAGGGTCAAGTGTCAAGTATCAAGTGTCAAGTATCAAGTATCAGGTGTCAAGTATCAAGTATCAGGTTTCAAGACAGGATATCAGAAGGTTCATATCAGAGGGTTCCATATCAGGTAGTCCAAAGGTTCAATATCAGGGAGGTCAATATCAGGAAGGTCGATATCAGTTTGTTTAAAAGTTCATTTTAACAGTTTATATTACAAGTCCATATCATAGGTGTTGAAAAGAAATCCTTTAATAATGACTTTCATAAAAGTGATCTTTAAAACAGTTTCATAAAGAAGGTCTTTTAAAAATGGTTTCTATAAAGATAGCCTTACGAATAGTTTCTTAAAACATTTCCATAAATCATTTAAAAAGGTTTTCTCATCCAGTTATAATATCACAAGTATCAAGGTTCAAGTCAAAGTTCATGGCAGGGTTCGTATCAAGGTTCATGGCAGGGTTCAGAACAAGGTGTAAACCAAAGATCAAGACAGGGTTTAAACAAAGGTTCAAGAACAAGTACAACAGATCAAGGTTCACAAGCAGGGAAAACATAGCAATGGCATCGGGAAATCCTAATACGAATCAAGATCAATAATCAAAAGAGAACGAAGGCACCTTACTAAAAAGGGCAGAATATCTGTACCTTATTCCAATGCAAGCACACAAAATAGAAACGGCGGACAGGAAATCAAATCACTCCCTCCTCGAACCTAAGGAGTAGAAAACAGAAATACGAAAGGGGTTTTCAGTTATCTTCCCATTATAAGTAACTTCTATTTTTAGTAGGTTTCCAGAATTTAGTAAGTTTCCATAATTATCAGGTTTCCAGAATTAACAGATATTATCATTTCAGATTAGGTTGAACCTTTATTCAAAGATTATTATGGAATACAGTACATTTTATCAAGTTACAGAAGTTTAGGGTTAACTATGACAATTATACAAAGTTTAGGGTTTTAAATGTAACTTCATTAATTCAAAGGTCTTAAGTGAAAAATACTTTAAGTTACAGAATTATATGCTCACTTTATTCAGAATTACATTTTATTCCCTTAAGTTTCACAATTTACAGATTACACCCCTTTAGTTACATAATTTACAAAACCAACCTTATAATTACATATTTTACAAATTAAACCCTACAATATCCATAATTACCAACCAAGCATATTATATTTCAAATTTACAGAATATACCATCAGAAGTTAGTACTTTACATATTTGACCCCTCAGAATTCAGAATTTACATATTTAGCCCTTTAAGTTTACAAAACATATATATTAAGTCATAATTCATAACAATTACATAATTAGCCCAAAAATCCTCAAAATTACACAACAACCTTTTTATATCAGTATTAACACAAAACAACTTCAGAATTCCAGATTTACACTTTTGGTCCCTCACTTTTAATTTATTTCAAATCGAAACCCTAAATTGCCATTAACTCATTATAATGCAATATTTACACTTAGGACCCCAAAGTTATATTTTTCCCACATTCTTACAGATGTATATGATCTTACAAAAATATCCCAGAAGTTTCAAACTTGGCAAAACAGGTCCTTATACATTTTACCTTAAATCGGCTAGACTTTTTAACAACAAATACAAACCCTACTTTTCACCAATCATTGAACCATCATTTATTCATCCTTAAAACACATTAAATGATCAGATATTCATCCAAGAAATCAAACCCTAGAAGCCACGATTTCCTTTTATTTTATTTCTTTATTTTTCTAAAATCCGGTTTTATCAATAATTAACCACGTAAATTTTAGGCCTCCAAAAATCAAAACCATATTTTTCCCAGATCATATTACTTATAAAGAACCCACGATAAATAATGAACATGCCCAGAAAATTCGTTCAACATATATTGCATATTTACGTACGTTTTAGACATTAAAATTAACATGACTTGATTTAGGCTACTATAATTCGATCTATCATTTTTTCCAGGTCTAATAAATCATAAGAGGTCTAAATAAAATATCCATTATGCCCAGAAATTCGGATTTCACATATTTGTGATTTACGTGTTCTATAGCCATTATATTATCATACGCATAGAATTAGCATGCATGGATCGATTTACATATTTTATATGAGTTATATAACATCTAGAGATCACAGGAAAAATGCCATATTAATTTTAACACGTTTGGTTTAGTCGCAAGAATTATTACCTTGTTTTTGAGCAAATCGACAAGAAATTAAGAACAAGGACGAACCAAGGAGAAAACGCAGCAACCCTTAATTTTACTAGCTTATTTGCACCTCCAATAACACCAGAAAATTACTTGCTCAAGCCCAGAATTCGTACAGAAGCCTTGGTCGATTTTCTTAGATCGCTTAGGGTTTTTTAGTTTAGTCGGTTTATGTTTTTGGAATAAAAGTAAAAGAGATATGTTTTAATATTGTGGAAACCGACTAAGGGGGGGCAAGATCAGAATTTTCGGCCCACAGAATCAAAATATATATTTGGGTTGATTTGATTTAACTTTCCTTAATTTATTTTTGCATTTTATTTAATTAGAAGAATAAAACATTATATTTATTTATTTGTAACATTTTCGGAATTATATATATAAATGTGTAAGATTATTTTTTAAGATGTAAAATGATGTAACATTGTCTCAGAAATTTATTTTGTTTCAGATATAGTTCGATTTCAGAAGTTTTGGAATTGTTTCGGAATTTTATAAGTTGTTTAATAAGGTTTTATGTTACCAGGGGTAATTTGGTAATTTTACTCATTATCTGAATTTCAGGTATTACAACTTCTTCCCCACTAACAAAAAAATTTCGTCCTCGAAATTTGCAAGGAATCATAAATGGAAGAGAACGGAAACCAAACGAGGACATACCAGACGTGCGATCAGTCCGGTCACCAGAAAGCATAAAGACACGACCGGTATGAGGAGCAGGAGGAGGAGGATCAAGAAATTTCTCAAGTGCTGACGTAGATTGCTTAGGACAATTTCTCACTTGATGCTCAGAAGAACCACATCGGAAACAAGCACCAGACGTTATACGACAAGCTCCAGTATGGTTTTTCCCACAAGAACCACAAACAGGTAGGGAAGTAGAGTACTCAGATGATCTCCTCTGCCGTTGGTTGTTGTTGCTTTCCGGACGCTCATTTCCCTGTCTAGGAGCTGACCTCGAATCCCGGCCCCTCGAATCTGATTTCTTCTGATCGTAGCTCCTGCCCGAATACTCCTTGACGTCCCGACTCTGAATCTGTTGCTGCACCTTGTCGCCATCACGGTCTCGTTTGTAACCAACGCCCTCATGAAAATCTCGATGTTGCGAGCTGCATCGCAACATGCTGACGGATCCGCAAACTCCGAATTAAGCCGACGATCAAGAAAATATGACAGAACAGAACATGAAGAATGACAGAGCAGAACAGGAAAATATGACAGAGCAGAATCAAGGAAAAATGACAGAGCATAACAGGAAAAGAGAGTGCGCGTGCGGAAACCTAATGTCTACCCAATCCTCACAGGTCAATGGCCTAAGCCTACGGGTTTCGAATGCCTATTCTCTGATACCACAAATTGTAACACCCCAACCCGACAAGGGCAAAGATGTCACAAATATATGGCTTCATATCAGAACAAACATAACATTCAATAATAAAACAGCGGAAGTCTTAACATTAAATCCAAAATAAGTCAACATGACTTATATCAAATGCAAGACAGAAATAACTGAAGTACAAAATCCAATATTCAAATGCCTAAACAATGGCATATCAAAATAAATAGATGTCCAGATGGCAAAGCTAAAAACACTAAGGTCAAAACTCCAAATCAGATTGCTCTCATCCCAAGCTAAAACCCAGCTTCCTAGCTTAAGTACCTGCCGCAGGAAAAGAAATGCGGCTGAGCTACGAGAGCTCAGTGAACAGATATAACAGAAACAAGCAATAATACAGAATAATGAATAAGAAAGAAATACGAACCGGTCAGGAATAATGTGCAAGTATAATGTAACAGTAATGAAAGATAAGTGATGTCAAGGTCATGCAAATATGCCAAGGGTTAAGGAAAGTAGTACAGGTAAGTGTAAGGGTAACAGAAATCCACTACGAGCCTAGAAATCAGAGATATCATAATCATGTAGCCATATCAGAAATCCAGAGGGGATGCCTCTCAAGTAACCAGATAATATGAGGGGTGTCCTCATGTATCAGATATAACAGGGTGAGGGGTTACCTCGCAGGGTTGGAGTCATGAGCTCCCAGAGGTTGTGAAAGACGTGCATCGCACACACCATCAGTCACCAGATATAACAAGTAATATAAACAGATCAGGTCAAGTCTAGGATGCATCCATACGCCCCAGGTGGCCAGAGTCTACCAATACACACCATATAATCAAGTCAGGGACGGGATAGGACATCTCTCTCCTACCCTAGAGTCAAGTCATCGGTGCATCAATGACAAGGACATGAACACCTCATGCCTGGTGGGTGGCTCGTAATATCAAACTGTGGGTCAGGGTCAAGTGTCAAGTATCAAGTGTCAAGTGTCAAGTATCAGGTGTCAAGTATCAAGTATCAGGTTTCAAGACAGGATATCAGAAGGTTCATATCAGAGGGTTCCATATCAGGTAGTCCAAAGGTTCAATATCAGGGAGGTCAATATCAGGAAGGTCGATATCAGTTTGTTTAAAAGTTCATTTTAACAGTTTATATTACAAGTCCATATCATAGGTGTTGAAAAGAAATCCTTTAATAATGACTTTCATAAAAGTGATCTTTAAAACAGTTTCATAAAGAAGGTCTTTTAAAAATGGTTTCTATAAAGATAGCCTTACGAATAGTTTCTTAAAACATTTCCATAAATCATTTAAAAAGGTTTTCTCATCCAGTTATAATATCACAAGTATCAAGGTTCAAGTCAAAGTTCATGGCAGGGTTCGTGTCAAGGTTCATGGCAGGGTTCAGAACAAGGTGTAAACCAAAGATCAATACAGGGTTTAAACAAAGGTTCAAGAACAAGTACAACAGATCAAGGTTCACAAGCAGGGAAAACATAGCAATGGCATCGGGAAATCCTAATACGAATCAAGATCAATAATCAAAAGAGAACGAAGGCACCTTACTAAAAAGGGCAGAATATCTGTACCTTATTCCAATGCAAGCACACAAAATAGAAACGGCGGACAGGAAATCAAATCACTCCCTCCTCGAACCTAAGGAGTAGAAAACAGAAATACGAAAGGGGTTTTCAGTTATCTTCCCATTATAAGTAACTTCTATTTTTAGTAGGTTTCCAGAATTTAGTAAGTTTCCATAATTATCAGGTTTCCAGAATTAACAGATATTATCATTTCAGATTAGGTTGAACCTTTATTCAAAGATTATTATGGAATACAGTACATTTTATCAAGTTACAGAAGTTTAGGGTTAACTATGACAATTATACAAAGTTTAGGGTTTTAAATGTAACTTCATTAATTCAAAGGTCTTAAGTGAAAAATACTTTAAGTTACAGAATTATATGCTCACTTTATTCAGAATTACATTTTATTCCCTTAAGTTTCACAATTTACAGATTACACCCCTTTAGTTACATAATTTACAAAACCAACCTTATAATTACATATTTTACAAATTAAACCCTACAATATCCATAATTACCAACCAAGCATATTATATTTCAAATTTACAGAATATACCATCAGAAGTTAGTACTTTACATATTTGACCCCTCAGAATTCAGAATTTACATATTTAGCCCTTTAAGTTTACAAAACATATATATTAAGTCATAATTCATAACAATTACATAATTAGCCCAAAAATCCTCAAAATTACACAACAACCTTTTTATATCAGTATTAACACAAAACAACTTCAGAATTCCAGATTTACACTTTTGGTCCCTCACTTTTAATTTATTTCAAATCGAAACCCTAAATTGCCATTAACTCATTATAATGCAATATTTACACTTAGGACCCCAAAGTTATATTTTTCTCACATTCTTACAGATGTATATGATCTTACAAAAATATCCTAGAAGTTTCAAACTTGGCAAAACAGGTCCTTATACATTTTACCTTAAATCGGCTAGACTTTTTAACAACAAATACAAACCCTACTTTTCACCAATCATTGAACCATCATTTATTCATCCTTAAAACACATTAAATGATCAGATATTCATCCAAGAAATCAAACCCTAGAATCCACGATTTCCTTTTATTTTATTTCTTTATTTTTCTAAAATCCGGTTTTATCAATAATTAACCACGTAAATTTTAGGCCTCCAAAAATCAAAACCATATTTTTCCCAGATCATATTACTTATAAAGAACCCACGAAAAATAATGAACATGCCCAGAAAATTCGTTCAACATATATTACATATTTACGTACATTTTAGACATTAAAATTAACACGACTTGATTTAGGCTACTATAATTCGATCTATCATTTTTTCCAGGTCTAATACATCATAAGAGTTCTAAATAAAATATCCATTATGCCCAGAAATTCGGATTTCACATATTTGTGATTTACGTGTTCTATAGCCATTATATTATCATACGCATAGAATTAGCATGCATGGATCGATTTACATATTTTATATGAGTTATATAATATCTAGAGATCACAGGAAAATTGCCATAATAATTTTAACACGTTTGGTTTGGTCGCATGAATTATTACCTTGTTTTAGAGCAAATCGACAAGAAATTAAGAACAAGGACGAACCAAGGAGAAAACGCAGCAACCCTTAATTTTCCTAGCTTCTTTGCACCTCCAATAACACCAGAAAATTACTTGCTCAAGCCCAGAATTCGTACAGAAGCCTTGGTCGATTTTCTTAGATCGCTTAGGGTTTTTTAGTTTAGTCGGTTTATGTTTTTGGAATAAAAATAAAAGAGATATGTTTTAATATTGTGGAAACCGACTAAGGGGGGGCAAGATCAGAATTTTCGGCCCACAGAATCAAAATATATATTTGGGTTGATTTGATTTAACTTTCCTTAATTTATTTTTGCATTTTATTTAATTAGAAGAATAAAACATTATATTATTTATTTGTAACATTTTCGGAATTATATATATAAATGTGTAAGATTATTTTTTAAGATGTAAAATGATGTAACATTGTCTCAGAAATTTATTTTGTTTCAGATATAGTTCGATTTCAGAAGTTTTGGAATTGTTTCGGAATTTTATAAGTTGTTTAATAAGGTTTTATGTTACCAGGGGTAATTTGGTAATTTTACTCGTTATCTGAATTTCAGGTATTACAGTATATGTATTTGAATGTGTGCATGCTTATGTTAATTTGTTCCCGAATTTCTATATGTTACTCAACTTGTACTTTTACAGATGGCAGCAGCAGTCGCGCGTGGTCATGGTGGTGACGGTGCCGGTGATCCACTACCTTCCCCTCCCCGTCAGATTGAGGGCGGGCACCGTGCTGGTGGTAAGAATTTCTAGATTACATATATATATGTATATATATACACATATTATGTATATATATAGATATATGTGTATATATATACATATAGGTATACACATATATGTGTATATATATATACATATATCTTTATTTTTGTATGATTATATATTTATATATATATATATATATATATATATATATATATATATATACACATATATCTATATAAGTTACTTTATGACGTTTCCACTCACTCCAATTGCAGGATCAGGGCGACCCCGCCGAGGAGGTCGGGCCAGGGGGGGAGGCAGGGGAGGCAGGGGTAGGGGAGATCAGAGTGGCGGTAGGCAGCGCCCACGAGAAGAAAATAAGAATGTGAAGCTCAAGAACGCCGTGAGAGATGGTGGCCCACAGTCGATTGAGTTTGAGATTGGTGATAAGGGGACTTACACTCATGTGGGCCCGAACTCGGCACGGTTTAGCAATTATGTCGGCGAGCTCATTCGGCGGCTGCCGCTCTCCTATGACTCCTGGTACGATATAGAACCGGAGAAGACGGCTGACTTCCTTCCACAGCTCGAGGTCAGTTATTTCATTTTCCTTTTATATATGTTGTTATGTTATCGTGTTTATTTATTTAAATGTGCATATTTATTTAAATTTGTTTATTTATTTATATCTCTATATTTAATTATTTGAATGTGTACATTTATTAAAATTTGTTTATTTATTTATATCTTTATATTAATTTTAACTATATTTGATTGCAGCTTATGTTCGATTTGGAACGCCACAGGAGCAGACCAGACTGGGATACCATTCGCTCGGCGCTCACATCGTATTTCGCTACACGATACCGTGACAATAAATATGATATGAAACGCGATTACTTTACAAGAAAGGGTGGGGCTGCTAGAGTGGAAGAGATCAGAAGAAATCCTCCCTCGAGCTTGGAGATGTCTGAGTGGAACAAGTATGTCGATTTGTACATGTCGGAGGAGGCCCAGAAAAGATCGGTTGTGAACAAAGAGAATTGAAAGAAGAACAAGATTCTCAGCCGCCACGGTTCGAAGTCATTTGCGGCATCTCGACACGAATATGTAAGACACATTTTATTTTTATAAGATTATTTAATTTTAATAATATATTAATTAAAATTATTTATACTAAGTAAAATATATATGGTGTTTGATTTGTCATTTTAATTTGTTTCATCCTATATGCATGTGTATATATTTATACAGTTTGAGAGGAGCCAGGGCCACCAATATCCGTCCATGTTCGATACATATCTTGACACCCACTGCAAGAATGGTGCATGGTTGCAGGAAGAGGCTAGAGCTCGGTTTGTAAGTATCGTTTTTTATTTATTTATTTATTTATTTTTTTCCAAACACGCACTTAGTGATTTATTGAAACATAATCTAGTAATTAACCCGACTAATATATTAATTTTCTCATTTTTTTTTTAACTACACAGGAAGAGATGGTCCGGCTGAGGCAGCCTAGATCTGATATGCCGGCAGACGAGCCGTGCCTCACGGAGGAGGAGATATTTGCTCGGGTGATCGGGGGAAAGCAGCGTGGTCATATACCCGGTGTCGGCAGGGTGGTACCCTACTCGAAGAGGCCACGGGTAGACATGCCGCCTCCAGCTCCACCAGGTATGAACAGTTGGATAATATTAAATGACGCATCTTATATATGTATTGAAATGACCGTTTTTAAATTTTGATTATTTCGTTTATAGGTACATCCGAGCTTAAAGGGAAGCTTGCTGAAGCTACGGGGCAGATTGATGAATTTAAAAAGAGTCTGGCTGAAGCTGAGAAAGAGGAAAAAAGAGAAGAAGAAAGCTTAGAAGACTGAGAAGAAGCTCGAGTTGTTGACACGTTATATCTCGAGGAACCCAGACTGGGATGCGTTTCTTAGCCACGTTGGTTCTCGAGGTGACGCTGGAGGCTGCAGTGGGAGCGGCGCGGGAGGGAGCGGCTCAGGCGCTCTCGCGAGTGGCTCTGGCGGCGAGAGTGGCTCTAGCAGCGGGAGTGGCTCTAGCAGCGGGAGTGATGATGATGATCAGGATGACGACGATGGGCTGTAGAGGTATTATTTTGTGTTGTTTTGTCTCTGGAACTATATTTTTGACGACCCCAATCTTATTATCTTTGAACACTTAGGATATTGCAACATTTGTACATATAGTAGCTAGGTTTAGCGATTATAACACCCATTTTGTAAACTTTATGATGTATTTTGAGGGTGTTATAATGTTTATGGCCGTTTTGTAAAGTTTATGGCCGTTTTGTAAAGTTTATTAAGTGTTTAGTGGTTATATATAGCCGTTTTAGCCGTTATAAACTTTATAGCCGTTTTAGCCGTTGTTTGTATTGGAATGTGTGGTTTATAACAGCAGGATTGAAACTGGAATTGGTAGATTTTTGCGGCAAAAATCTGGGCAGTGCAGCTGCAATATAACTTCCATACCGATGCCATGTCGTCGGTAGAATAATGCATATGTTTGATATTGCA
This sequence comes from Artemisia tridentata subsp. tridentata, assembly GCA_021014915.2. Taxonomy (NCBI): domain Eukaryota; kingdom Viridiplantae; phylum Streptophyta; class Magnoliopsida; order Asterales; family Asteraceae; genus Artemisia; species Artemisia tridentata. The sequence goes on from CP139505.1 coordinate 421,296,848, forward strand.
AACTGTACCGACCAAATGACGTCGGCAAAATTTTGCAATTTTGTTGACTTTTCGTTGACTATTGCAAACGATACCGACAAAAGGGCGTCGGCAACATTTTACTATTTTGTTGACTTTTCGTTGACTACTGCAAATTATACCGACAAACTGTCGTCGGCGACATTTACGTTAATATTTGACTTTCGTTGACTTTATTTAGTTAATCTAATTAAGGCATTAAATATTTATTATGTTACCGACGACTTGGCGTCGGTAACAAATTGTCGAACAAAAACAAACGTTTGACCGAAAAACATGTGGGTCCCACTCTGTCGTCGGCGTCATTCGTCGGTATGGACGTTGCCGACGTGGCTCTGTCGACTAGTTGTTGCCGACGACATGACGTCGAGAAGGTATGTTGCCGACGTCATGACGTCGGCATAGTTGAAAAAAAGTCGACGCCGGAGCTCCTGAATGTACTAGTGATAGTGTGCAATAAACAAAAACGCGGTTGTCCCGTAGCAACGTGAGTTAATTGAATGTACATTTTCTTGATTAATACAAACTCCCCATTTACAACATGACTGCAAAAAACTAATGTCAATTCCTCCCGCCGCAACGCGCGGATTGCCCAGCTCGTTGATTATATAGATAACTGAAATAAAATTAATTATGTATATGCTATGTTTTTGTTTAGGAGTAAGAATTTGATCTTTCTACAAACGCCATTTGGACTCTATCGCATTTTAAACACGAGTTGATATTTCCCTTTCAAAAGACGAAACAAGGACTCATATTCAACGACGTTAAACTTGCCTCTTTCATTTGGATTTGAGAAAAAACCACTCGTAACTGATCGAGTGGTTTACTTACCCTCGTCATGGTCTAACGTGAGCCTTGTGATTATTTTTCTTAGCTCCTTGCCATATGCTTCTTTTGTACGCCTACTGCCATTCTAACTTCTTTTACCAGATTGGTCCAACTTTAATTTTTCTAGTACCTTCTTTCGATATAATTAAAATATAAGAACAAACTATTATTGAGTTTTTTTTGGAACTAAAATATTACTCCATCCGTCTCAAAATATGTGTCAAGTTTGATTTTTCAGAGTCAAACTGTTTCAACTTTAACATTTTTTTTTTTTTTTTTTTTTTTTTTTTTTAATACTTGATGAAAAATTATACCAATTGAAAATACACTTAAAACCTAATCCATTTTTATATTTTACACAAAGTGTTATATAACACCCACAAAAATAGTTAAGGTCAAAGTTGAACAAGTTTGACTCTGAAAAGTCAAACAAAACACTTATTTTGAGACGAATGTAGTATTGAGGCGAGTTCAATAAAGATCTTAAAAAAAAAAAAAAATCTTAACTATTCATTTTCTTATCAAAATAAAAAAACTTACTTTTCATCTACTTTTTAAAAGCAAAATATCTTGTAAATATTAATTAAATCGATAAGCCTCATAAAATATATCATCGCGACGGGATTTTTTTTATCTTTCAATTATTTAAATACTTTGATATACTTTCAAAAAAAACTTTTTATTTTATGAGTATTTAATATTACACCATACGAAATCACGCATGATTTATGACATGAGTTTTAAAGTTCAAATAAAAAATCACTTATGATTTTTCAAATCACAAATAACATGTGAATCGCGTGATTTTTCAAACCACAAGTTTCAACACCAAAAAAAAGAAAGAAAAAAAAAAAAAAAAAAAAAAAAAAAAAAAAAAAAAAAAAAAAAGCTCTCGAAACAAAGTTGATTTTGGATTTTTTTTTTTTCTTTTTTTGTTTTTTTTAATTTTTGGGTCTTTGTTAAACCTAACTCATATACTCCCTCCGTCTCACAATAATTGTCCACTTTGACTTTTTTGGGTGTTTTTTATTTAACTTTGACCATTAATATTTTTATTTATGCAATATAATACTTGATAAAAATTATATCAATGAAAATACATTTATATCTATGCAAAGAAGCGTGTAAGAAAATATGAAAAGCGTAGGAAATAGATATGTGAAAGCGTGTACAAAAGTCAAAAGGTTTAAAGAGAAAATTATAAATTACACTATTAAAAGCTTGTAACAAAGCGTGTACAAATTTAACAAAGAAGTGAAAGTACACGGTAAAAGTGAAAGTACACCTTAAAACGCGTGTACAAATTTAACTAACAAAGAAGTGAAAGTACATGTAAAAAGCGTGGGCTTCGTTACAATTTAATATTAAAAAAATAAAGAGAAAATCACAAACTCAAATAATCACTTATAATTATCAAAATCACAACGAACCGAATATTCAGTCTTCATCAAAATTCTGCAGTAGTCTAAACGAGCGGGGTAACGCGTGCATTGCTGCCGGAATGTCGTGTACATAAAGTAAATTTCCCAATTTCTGAAGTGCAACCGGTGCGAACACCTATATGTTAATTGAATCATGAAACTTATATCTAAACATTTAGTGAGATAGAATGTGAGTCAATATGATCAACCGCAACAATTCATGTGAATTTAGTACAATTGTTAGCGTATGTGTCCGGACGGCGTAACTTGTCCGGACTTCTGAACGGCATGCCACCCTTCGAAAGAAGCTTGGAGAGTGCCTAATTCATTCGGCTAGGAGTATCCTCAAACAGTATGACAGATGGCATCATCTTCGTGACAGATGGCAACAGCAGCCGCCGCCCATGATTTGTGGGATTGTGTCTGTGACACATACCTGGGAATTTGGTGGTGTCGTTTCAGGTACTGTAGCTGGGTAGTATAAATACCCAGCTCATTTACTATCCTCAACTAACTTTTTACCTTCCACATTTACTCTCAATTATTACTTAAACCTTTCAGATTATCCATTACTCACTCTCACGCCAGAGCTTGGTCCTGGGATAATACCCAGGGCGAGCCTAACGTAAGCGTCTCTTGTATGTAGGTACCTCGGAACCTCGACAAGACCTCAACCGGAAGACCTGACTCCAGTTCCGAAGGAGCTGCAGGTTTTTACCTCAACAAATTGGCGCCATCCGTGGGACTAACTGTTCGATCTACCTAAAGCTCAGAATGGCTAGTCCCACTCCAGTTACTCCCCCCTAACCGACAGACGGGGGGAGGCGAAGGATCCGGAGGAGGAGGTCAGAACCCTCCGGACACCCGAGCCATTATGGAGGGCCACCTATCGGCTCTCCGGGAGTTGCTAAAGCAACATGGCAATCGGGAACTGATAAAACCCATGTTAATAACCTTTGAAGACGATCTAACGGATACGGAAGAAGAACACGCGAAAAGACCACCGAAGGATAAGGGGAAGGCGTTGGTGGATGACGATTTGAGCAAAACCGTTCAAAGAAGTAATTAAGTGTCCGTTTACGAGAAGGATTATAGAGTTCTCAGCCCCTAAACACAAAATTCCGACGAACCTCAAGTTGTATGACGGGACGACTGACCCGGACGACCATATCAACCGTTTCACAGAAGCAGGGAACCAAGAAGATTGGCCAATGCCCGTATGGTGTCGAATGTTTCAGCAGACTCTGGACGGGAAGGCCAGGGGTGGTTTGATAAACTACCGACCGGGAGTATAGACAGTTGGGACGAGCTCCAAAGGAAATTCCTGAACAGGTTCAGTATGTTAAGGGCATGTATCAAAGACCTTACAGAGATCAACAAGATTCATAGGAAGGCCAATGAGAGCCTACCAGATTTCAAAGAACGATGGGTAAGTGAGGCGAACTATTTTCCAGATGCCCCAGAGATAATGCAGATCTCCTCTTTCATGAACGATCTCCTCTTTCCAGACGCCCCAGAGATAATGCAGATCCCCAAAACAGTCGACGAAATGCTGGAAAGGTTCGATGACTTTGTTCGCTCGGAAGAAGCCTTCCGAAGTATTGAACTGCCGAAAGGAGAAAAAGCAGATACTCACAGAGAATACCGTCCCAAACCACATAACAACAGGAATGGCCATTATACCCCGAGGGCCCCTTTCGGAGGGGATCGCCGTCGAAATAACCCCAGGAACGAGTTCAGATCTCGTAGGAACGATCATTATGCCCCTTATGTTCCCGCAAGGAATGACAATGCCGGTAGAACAGATCCACGCCGCAACGACGTCCGCCGGTATGACACCAGACCGATAGATCTAAACTCTATGACGAAGGCCCCAAAGGAAATCCTTGCCACCGAGCATTAGTTAAAGTTACCGCAACCTCCTCCCTTGAAAGGAAAGCCCCACAAAGAAAATTTAGATAAGTATTGCGACTACCACAGTAAGAAGGGCCATCTCACCAATGACTGTTGGCACCTCAAAGATCAGATAAGAATGACCATGGATACGGGAAAGTTGGACCATCTGTTGATAGACGTTAGGCAGAGGGGAAGAGCACCACCGAGAGGAGATAACAATGCAAATAAAGGAAAGATCATTAATATGATCCAAAGCCAGGTAGCCGCAGGAAAACGGAAGACGACGGACGCAGAAGAGGACTGGATAAACGCCCCAATTAGTTTCCCACCTATCCTTCCGGGGGATGTGTCGGACGAACCCTTAATAGTCGAAGCCGAAGTGGAAGGTTATACAGTGCGAAGGGTCTATGTGGATCAAGGCGCTTCAGTGAAAGTAATGTATGAGCACTGTTTTGAGCACCTATGCACCTTCATCAAGGCCCAGTTGAAAGAGACCAATACTCCTTTGATAGGATTCGCAGGGGAGTCCATTAAGCCGTTGGAGAAGATAGAACTGGAAGTTTGTTTCGGTAGTCAAGGTTTGTTCCATAAAACTATGATGAAATTCGCTGGGATAAGATCTCCTTCCCCATACAACATCATACTAGGGCGTTCCGGATTAAAGAAGCTACGGGCTATCCCCTCGACCATTTACCCAATGATGAAATTCCCTACTCCGAGAGGCATAGCAACATTGGTCACTCGATCAATCATCATATCGGAATGCCGCAAATTAGAAGAAAATCAGATAGTTGAGAGGGAGACGAAGAACGAACCTCAAAACGCCGAGATAAATGGGGAGCTGGCGGGAAAAACAGAAGAGGTGATGGTACATCCGGCGTACCCGGATCAACTGATAACCATCGGAAGGAACTTCTCCCCGGAATGCAGAAGGCAGCTAATTACGCTGCTAAAAAATAGCCAAGACGCATTTGCGTGGGAGCCTGCGGATATGACGGGAATACCACGACGGATTACCGAGCACAAGCTAAACGTGAATGTTCAAGACCGACCGGTAGCACAGAAGAAGAGGACCTTTTCGGAAGAGAAGAACCAGGCCATAGCCAAAGAAGTAGAAGAACGGGTGAAAGCCGGGATAGTCCGGCCAGTGCGATATCCGACATGGATCTCCAACCCGGGTTGGTAAAGAGGTCCGACGGCAGTTGGAGGATGTGTATAGACTTCAAGAATCTCAACTCATCTTGTCTGAAAGACTATTATCCGTTACCAGAAATTGATTGGAAGATAGGGTCGGTCATAGGGTTCCGGTACAAATTTTTCTTGGATGCTTATAAGGGATATCATCAGGTACAAATGGCTAAAGATGATGAGGAAAATACAGCTTTCTATACCGAGCATGGGACGTATTGTTATACCAAAATGCCGTTTAGATTAAAAAATGCGGGAGCCACATACCAGCGGCTGGTAGATTCAGCCTTTCAGTCACAGATAGGAAGGAATCTTGAGGCATATGTGGATGACATGGTAATAAAAAGCAAAATAGAGAAAGAATTGTTAGCTGACATAGCGGAGACGTTCGACAACCTCTGGAGGATCAGTATGAAGCTGAACCCTAAAAAATGTTCCTTCGGAGTAGAGGAGGGAAGGTCCTGCATGGGACTGGGTCTCAATCTGATGATAAAGACAGATATGAAAATCTTTGACAACTGATGAATCTGATGCGGCGCTGCTATGACGAGGGGCCGTACAAATTAGTTGATCCTATTCTACGAGAAAATTTTAGTCATCCTTCTCCCCATTGTTGGGAATTAAACCAATAGTTAGTACTGCCAGGCATGAAGTTAAAACTGTTGAAGATTACACTAACATTACTAAGTCAGTTAGTACTGCTAGTACAGATGGTTAGTACTGGTTATGAGATAAAGATAGAAAAGCGTGCAGATATATATAGAAAAGCGTGTGGATATAATCAAAGTATCTTCAACACAAGTCGTGTGTTCAGATCCTCTCAAGTGGTATCAGAGACAGGTTCTGATACTTTGAATTAGAAGATATTTTCTCTTTCAACAAGGAAGATGGACATGGAAACTTCACAAACCTCAATCACTGCTAAACTTCCCATGCTCAAACAGAATGAGTATGATCTCTGGAGGCTCAGAATTGAGCAGCACTTCATGGTGCAAGATTATGCACTATGGGATATCATCCTTCATGGTGATTCCTTTAAACCAACTACTTCTGAAGAAACACTTGCTGATGGTTCCAAAACTACCAAGCTTAACACTGAGCCAGTCACCAATGATGAAAGAATCAAGAAGAAGAATGATCTCAAAGCCAAGAGTCTGCTACTCATGGCAATTCCCAATGATCAAGTGTTGAACTTTAGTCACTATGAGACTGCAAAGTCACTTTTTGCAGCAATTGTGGAGAGATTTGGTGGTAATGAAGCCACTAAGAAGGCACAAAGAACACTGCTGAAGCAAAGCTATAAAAATTTTAGTGCCACAAGCACTGAGACTCTTGATCATGTCTTCAATAGACTACAGAGGATTGTTAGCCAACTTGCTAGCTTGAAGATCGTGATTCCATAAGAAGACCTAAACATAAAGTTTCTCAATAGTCTGTCTGCTGAGTGGAACACCTATGTTGTTGTTTGGAGCAACAAGCCTGAACTGGAAAAGATGACCCTTAATGAGCTGTACAACAATCTCAAAATTGTTGAACAAAAGGCGAAAAATACATGAAGCACCAGTTCTAGTTCTGGAAACATGGCATTTTTATCACCCCCCAGCAATAGCAGTCCTGAAGATGATCAAGCAGTTTGTACTGGTAGCCCTAAAGTTAGTACCGCTAGTGTAAAAGCTAGTACTGCTAGCTTGAGTTATGAAACCATCTATGCTTTTGTGTCAGAGCAATCCAGTGGGTCTCAAATCTACAATGAAGACCTGCTTCAAATTCATGAAGATGACTTGGAAGCAATGGATTTGAAGTGGCAGATGGCTCTTGTAATGAACAAAGATCACTACTTTATCATACAAACTATATTATAGATCGATGGTACTCAAACAAGAACAAGATGAGAAAAGTGTGGATCATATATATTAACCTGATGTTTATTAGCTTCAAGAAAAAGGAAACAAACAATAAACTTAAAGCACACACACTCCCACCTTTGCTATCTCTTTTGTCTGTCTTTTGAGGCACACTTTTTGACACACACTGGAAATGAAGTGGGAGTGAGTATATGTAGCATCCTAGGTGACGCCCTAAGAGGCTTTCAATGGGCTTTGAGTGGGCTTTTGAGTTGGACAATACTTTTACATTAAGTCTTATATATTTAACTATCAAAAGCCCACTTTGCTAGACTAGACATACACATGACACAAAGTTTAATTAATACAAATGACCATCACTTTTAAATCAATGCTAACAATCTCCCCCTAAGGGATGGTCATTCAAATGATGCTCCCAGTGATTAGGTCTTTTGTCTTCGATGTCTTGAACTTTGTGTGTTGTTGTAGAATAGTCTTGCTTCTTCGTTCCTTCATGCTTTGTAATCTTCAAAGTATCGTCTTTTGGTCGTTCTTGCCTTGATCAACATCTTCTGTACATTTGCGTCGTCACCTCCATCATAAGTATGAGCTTGAGGAGATATGGATGTTGAGACGTATGATGATGGTGAATGGACTTTCGTCTGTACCTGCATAAAACAGTTAGCAATAATTCGTCCAGCGCTTATAGGTTCAGATTTCGAGATCGTTAACAGCATAGTGTGAAAACTTTCTCTAATCTTGACCAAGGCCGTTGAGAGCCTCTGAAGTATACCGGAGTATCACTTCAAGACTGTAGACCGTTTGAAGCACGTAACCATCATGATATAAGGCAAGATCCGAAGATCTCATTAAGACTCTTGAACACCATGTGCCCTTATTGGTGAACACAGGTGTATTATATGGAAAGTGTTCCTAAGAGATTTTGATGAATCTCATGGCTCTAGACTCGATAATGTGCATTTTGGTTTTAGTAGTTGGAGGCATGGAGCAGAGTGCCACCTTTTCAATATCAACTAATCTCGGAGTGAGAGGCCGATAGATTATGCAGTGTTCTCCATGAGAAATGAAACAAATATCTTTTAAGAGATATCTGAGTGGCTAGGAGGGGTGGTGTAGTGCGTCACTGGGTCCATGACGTCTTGTCTTCAATATCAGTATCACCTTAGTGAATACCGATAGCAAATGTATTGACCCGGTTTCTGCCCTAAGTTTTCATGGAGGGCTATTTCTTTTCACCCTTTCATTAAACTTTTCTTTTTAATTCTTCAACCCATTCTTTCTCCTTTCTCATTTTTCTCCTTTTTTCAATCTTACCTAAGGACTTCTAATTCTAATCTATTGGAATTGTCCTTGGGTAGATCCCTCCGGCTCTGGCGGATCATAGGACATAACCTAACCATAATCACCTTATTACTCCATGATTATCCTAGATATGTTGATCACTTACCGTAAAACCTTTTTGTAAAAATATCTCAAAGTGTTTATTAATAAAACACGTTTTGGATAACACTTCGAGAGTTTTGCATTTTTTGAAATACTCCCCCTACACATGTGCTCATGCATTTTAAGATAAATTTGCACATGTTAGGTAGAGTTCGCACATTTGAAATGATCGATTTTCAGTTAATATGACCATCGCGAGACACGTTTACATCACTAGTTGGACTAGCTTGAAGTTATTACCCGTCCCGGTCATATTAAGAGAACATCTCTCGAATTGGTACATTCTACTCGGACAAATCCTTTGCAAGACACATTTACATCATTGGATGAACCAACTTGAAGTTATTACCCGTCCCGGACAAGTCTTTTCGATTACTGACATTTAATTTTCGTCAATTCGAGGGTAAAATCATGAGTCGAGCTCTTTTTGAGATTCAATCCATGATCTTTAAACGTTTTTGATCACATTTTAATCACGTCTTCTCACCCTCAAAAATATCATGTAGTGGTATTTTTGATATCAACTGATTAAATGAAAGCTTTTTGGAGAGATAGACTGATGATTTTACCATGATTTTGGAACACTTTATTTTTGTCATTTTATACTCCCCCTTAAACAAAGCACAATTTTAAACTATTGAGTTTAAATTAATTTTAAGGGTATAGAGGGAGTTTTCTTTTGAAAAAGAATCGTGAGCACAGAATTTTGAGAAAGATTTTGAAAAATCTTTATGAAAAATCTTGATCATGTGCTCAAGAATTTTTGATTTGCCATTAACATTGCGAGTCCTGATCTGAAATAATCAGAAGTCATCATTGTAGCACTGGTTTCGTACTGAAATATACGAAAGTCGTTGTTTAAGAAATTTTGAGAAACGACATGTTTTTAGAAAACATTTAAATGAACTCTCGCTCAAGCATCTGTACATGCCAGTATCATTGTTGAATGACATTTCTAGATACGTACAGAATATCGATTATACGAGAGACATGTCGTGAGAAGAATGTTTTTCGTTTTTTGATTTTATATTGTTTTTGTATTTTTGAAAATTTTGCTATATTTATATTTTGTTTTTGTTGGTTTTTCAAATTTTGTATTTTGTTTTTCAATAATATTTACAGTGAAGCTTTTTGAGATAAAATTCAAGAAGTTTCGAGAAGACTTTCTAACTCTTCGGGAGTTAGGCTTTGCATGCCAATTCGTCAAACTAAGTTATCAAACCTCTCTTTTGGAAGGGCTTTAGTAAATAGATCGGCGAGTTGGTATTCAGTCTTCACAAAAAATAGTTCAACGGTACCCTCTTCGACGTGTTCCTTGATGAAGTGGTAATGGACTCTAATATGCTTGGTCTTCGAGTGTTGGACTGGATTGCACGAGATGGCTATGGCACTTTTCGAGTCACAATACAAAGGTATGCGGTCGAAAGAGAAGCCATAATCTGTGAGCTGTGTCCTCATCCATAGAACTTGGGCACAACACGCAGATAGAGACACATACTCAGCTTCTGCGGTTGATAGTGCAGTGCAGTCTTGTTTACTTGATGACCAGCCTACTAGCTTTTCTCCCAAAAATTATGCTCCGCCTGATGTACTCTTTGCTGTAACTTGGCAACCGGCATGGTCTGCATCTGAAAATGCTATTAGTGTAAACTCTGAATCCTTCAGATACCAAAGTCCCATGTTAATGGTTCTTCGTAGGTACCGAAAGATTCGTTTAACCTCTTGGAGGTGAAGTTCGGTAGGCCTTGCCTGAAACCGTGCTAATAAACAAACAGCAAAATGTATATTGGGTCGACTAGCAGTTAAGTACATGAGAGAACCAATCATGCTCCGATATTTAAACTATTACGATATTTAAACTAAACGGTTTCTTTGGTTTTAATAATGACAAACATGTAAATTGTAATACATAACGTAAAATGTGCAAGTTACTTGTAAACACAAATCATCAATGCATACTTACATCAACACCTCCTGACATCTCAAGTATGCTTCAACGAAGTCGTAGATTTTCATCCCGACATAAATCACTCAAGGTATGGACAAACAAATCTACTACTTGACGAATGATCAAAGGATTATATTTTTCTAAATTTCACATTTTTAATGTGACAAAACATTTTTTCAAAAATATATTTTACAAATTATTTTTGAATTAAAAAAATGTTTTACTTTGAAAAATAAGTTTAAAAATCCCAACAGTCAATTTTTCCCCCAAAACAGCTCCAAACATTCCCAAATAAACCTTCCCCACTAAAGACAAACGAAGGAGCGTCCACGGTACCATTAAGTACCGACGACTCCACTAAATTTAGTGGAGCCGTCTGACAATTAGTGGAGCCGTGGGTCTGTAACGGCTAGTTTTTCCCTTGCCTATAAATAGTGGACCATTTCACACTTCCAAATTGATTTTTCCAGTCATTTTTCTCTGGTCTAATCCCTCCTCACTTAGATGACTTTCTTTGATCATTTAGAGAGTCTTAGTTTGTTTAAGAGTGATCCTTTCATCCCACCGAGTGATACTCTTCATTCCTCTTTACTAGGAAGAGAAGAACACAAAGTATCCAAGTAGATACATAGTGTTGTCAAAACTCTTCATTTGCAAGAGAAGAACTCAATGTATCCAAGAAGATACAAGAGTTGTAGTAGTTGTTAGGTTGTTGTAACATTTGTTACACACTTGTTGTATCATAGCATACATCAAGATTATTTTTCTTTTGTGAGAGAGTGAGTCATGATCTGTTAGCCTTTAAAGTTATGTTATACTCGGGAATTGCATAGTATTTAAGTACAAGGACTAATCTTGCCATTAGAGTAAAGATTAGCTTGTATATTAGTATAAATACCCTCCTAGTCTCAACTAGGAGGTTAGGGATTCTCATTTGTATCATTGAAGGGGTGTGTGTGTTTCACTTTCTCTCTAGAAATCACACACACCTTCCCCCATTCTTTAACCTAATAATACCATGTTTAATCTTTATTTTGAGTTCCCCCGACCTCCCGAATAGTGTTTCTTGGTCATTACAATTGGCACCAGAGCTAACCAGGGGCGAATCGTGGGGTTTTGAGGTGAAAAAATGATTTTGGTGCGGTTACTGTTCATCCGAGTTCATTGCTCGAGTTTGGTGAATTTTTGCCCGAGTTCAGTGACTATTTCATCGAGTTAGGTGAAATTAATCGAGTTCAGTGACCATTTACTCGAGTTCAGTGTCTATTTACTCGAGTTCAATGAATAATTCACTTGCTCGAGTTCAGTGACATTTGATTTAATCGAGTTCACCTTCACTCGAGTTCACTTTACGGAGTTCACCTTAACCGAGTTAGGATTTCATCGAGTTCGATTTGCTCGACTTAGGGATTCATCGAGTTGGGTTCGGTCAAGTTTGGTTTCCTCGAGTTCGGATTCATCAAGTTAAGGTTTGCTCGAGTTGGGTTTGCTCGAGATTGGTTTCCTCGAGTTGGGATTGCTCGAGTTTGGAATTGCTCGAGTTAAGATTGCTCGAGTTGGGATTGCTCAAGTTGATTTGATCGAGTTACTTAAGCCCTAACCGTGTTTCTCAAGACTAACCGAGTTTCTCATGTATTCACCAAGTTTGTGAATGCTTAACCGAGAATGCCAAAAAAATAATAATAATAAAAAATAAAAAAAAATAAAAATAAAAATAAATAAATAAAATGAGTTTTTTGGCGGGAAAAGTAGAGTAAAATTTAATTTCGAGGAGTGACTAAATGGTCCATTTTTACGGAAAATTCAAATTATGGTATAACGATGAAAATTTTGGCCCAAAATTCAAATTTTTAGGTCAAAATTCGAATTTTTCGGTGAAATTTGGCGTAAAAATTTCTAAAACTCAAATTTTCCTAGCATGTTTAGAATTGAAAATAAAGGCATATTTCAAACTCGCACCACACCAAAATCACAAAAATATTATTGGCCTACATCCTCAAAACTACCACGCATATCTTAAAAGATCCTGATCAAGATTCACAATCAAATGACAATGGCTAAAGTTTGAATGTTATCAACTGTGACTACAAGGATGATTCATTATTATTTATTTGGGTTTGAAGTAAGGTTTTACGGACGACGCGTGTACTTATTTCATCTTCTTTCTTTCTACCCTCCCGCGAAGATGACTTGTTTGGGCATATATTAATGATGACGAAGACTTGGATATCTAGTTACTTTTGTGATTCTTCCTTTCCACACAAAGTAGCTATCACTTTAAGGAGTTACGTTGTAGTGCTCAGTGTCTCACGCAGTTGAGGATATCTCAAGAGGGAATGTGCTTCTTACACTTTTGTTGAGGGTATAGGGTACACCGTTCTTAGTCACAAGGATCGTACAAGATTAAGTCACAAATCTGGGTGATTTTACTTCATTCTCAAGTTCGTCATATTGGGTTATCTTCACATGTGGTTACTACAAAAAGCCGTTGTTTTTGATACAGGGGGTTGATAAAGAGTTAGACACTCTAAATGGTATTATTAGTAGATTGGGTTTATCTACATCTTCTCACGAGCTGTTATGGTTAATGATAAAGTGCTTCCAGTTAATACTTCACGTACACAACATTATGCTGATTCCGATGAATCGTAACCATCAGGGGAGAGAAATGTGTACATCGAGGACGTAACTGGGATGCATTTTGTGAGATGAAGATGTTGATGATCTATTCCCCCAAACGGATAATCATGAAGAAGGTCGAGTCTACAGTCTGTTCTACATTTTCCGCTGCGTGTTAGAAAGATTAAAGACGGTATCCGCTGCGTGTTAGAAGACTAAAGACGGAATGCATTTAATTAACAAAAGACTTCTTCAGAATTCAGGGCATTCATTTATCAAAAGAATTCTTCAAAATTCAGGGCATTCATCAGAAAGGTTGTCAGTTTGGGGGAGAGCACTAATTAGGGGAGAATGAAAGTCAAGATTTAAAACCCTAATTAGATTTGCTCACATTGTTCTTCTGCAAGTAAAGAAATGACAGCTGAGAAGATTCTGCAAGCAGAACGAAGTAATGAAGTTTGAAGACCATTCTCAGAGCTGCTGTGCTTATGTTTTGTATTTAAGTTGGGAACGTTGTAAGCAATTCCCGTATAACATCACTTTGGGGAGAGATTGTTAGCCTTTAAAGTTATGTTATATTCGGGAATTGCATAGTATTTAAGTACAAGGACTAGTCTTGCCATTAGAGTAAAGATTAGCTTGTATATTAGTATAAATACCCTCCTAGTCTCCACTAGGAGGTTAGGGATTCTCATTTGTATCATTGAAGGTGTGTGTGTGTTTCACTTTCTCTCTAGAAATCACACACATCTTCCCCCATTCTTTAACCTAATAATACCATGTTTAATCTTTATTTTGAGTTCCCCCGACCTCCTGAATAGTGTTTCTTGGTCATTACAAGATCATTGTGATCTTAAGAGATAGTGAAGATCTCTTGAAGCCATTGGGCTTGTGTGATTGATCAAGTGGATCAAGGGTAGATCGGGTAGATCGAGTCAAGTGGGAGTAGATCATTGTGATCTTGTCGAGATCTTGGAGATCTCTTGAAGCCATTGGGCTTGTGTGATTGATCATGTGGATCAAGGGTAGATTGGGTAGATCGTGGTAGATTGGTGCTAGCTAAGATTAGCACTCGACATCTAGCTTAGTGTCGGAAATAGGATAAGCGACGTGTAGATTGGTGCTAGCTAAGATTAGCACTCGACATCTAGCTTAGTGTCAGAAAACAAGTTAAGCGACGTGTATGGTTTTCTCCGCCTGAAGGGAGTTTGTTGATTAGTGAAGTAACTCTCGAGTTGGGTACTCGGGGAGTGTAGTAGGGCGAAGAGGAGCTTCGTCACCGAACCACTATAAATCATCGTGTCCGGTTTACGCATTCTTACTTATCTCTTTACTTTTATTTCAATCTTTATCGCTTTATACTTATATTTGCATGACGTTTATGTTTGTGTGGCTAGTTGATTATGTTATGTTGATTAGGTATGTGTCATGGTTTGATTGTGCTTGTGTTGTAGTTTACTACATTCATCTCTAGATGTTAAATGACCATAGTTGACACTTTTCATATTACGTCACACTTGATCGGGTGTTTGATACAAAAAGTTTTTAAGTTTTAAATGGAAACGTATTCACCCCCCCCCCCTCTACGGTTTCCAAAAAGTGACCATTGGAGTACCAACAGAGTCACAATTTTCCATTCTATGTTTTTTTAAAATCTCAATAGTATATTTAGCTTGATTTAGAAAAATACCGCGTGGGGATTGATGAATTTGTAAACCAAGAAAGAATTTTAATTCCCCCATCATGGACATTTTAAATTTGCTTTTTATGAGATTTGCAAAATGTTTTGAATGTTTCGGATTAGTGGACCCAAAGATTATGTCGTCCACGTAAATCTGAACAATCAAAATGTCATTTTTGAATTTTCTTGTAAACAAGGCCGGATCAATTGTTCCTTTGGTGTAATTATTTTGAAGCAGGAAAGATGATAATTCGTCATACCACGCCCTTGGGGCTTGTTTCAAACCATAGATTTCTTTCTTTAGCTTGTAGACGTAGTCTGGATGATCTTTGTCGACGAATTCGTCTGGCTGACTCACGTACACTTCTTCTTTCATAGTTCCATTCAAGAAATCTGTCTTGATGTCCATCTGATAAACTGTGATGTTCTTGTGAGCTGCATTGGCTAAGAAAATCCTGACTGCCTCAAGTCTTGCTACGGGCGCGAATGACTCTTCAAAATCTATCCCCTCTTCCTGTCTGAATCCCTTGGCCACTAGACGAGATTTGTTACGAATTACAGTCATCTCTTCATCCTTTTTGTTTTTCCATAACCACTTAAGATCAATGACAAGTTTGTCGATTGGTCTTGGCACTAAGTCCCATGTGTCATGTAATTGATATTGGAGAAGTTCTTCCTGCATCGCTTCAATCCAAGCATTGTCTGCCATCGCCTCCCGAATGTTCTTTGGCTCTATTAGACTGACTGAGCAGACGTAGATGCACATGTCGCAATCATTGGCTAGTTGTTTTCACGTCTGAATTGGCCTTGAAGGTTCACCAATAACTTGTTCTATTGGATGGTCTTTTGTCCACTGTAACGTAGAAGGGTACCTTGGATTTGACGAATGCGTGTTAGATGGTTCATGTAACCTTGAAGATGATTCAGCAGATTCCGTTGCAAACGGATTTTCGAATGGTTCTTCGTCTAACACATCATCGTTTTGTTGTTGTTCTTCTTGAATTGGTGTGTTTGGATTTTGCTCATCAACTCTTGGTAGAACAATCTCAATTACTGGAGTTGGTGGAGTAGATGTTGATGACGTTGAGGGAGTTGGTGCGTCAGCTTCGAATGTTGTTGATGCATCTTGCGGTGGTGGTGGTGGTGGTTGATGATTTTGAGCGGGTGCAGCGGAACGTTGTTGAGATGCATTTATCGAAGCGCCACCATAGTACTCATCATACATAAACTCGAAGAAATTTTCCAGTTCTTGATTTGTTGGTTGTTCGGTGTTAGTTGATTGAGCTCCTTGGGGTACGAGTCCTAAACTGATATGTCCAGAAGTCTGAACATTTGGTGCGGGTCCTGATCTGGTATGATTAGAAGCCATTGGGTTAAGCGCGGGTTCTAGAGCGAGTCTCTCAGAATCCATCTGTGAAATCTCGTCAAATTTCACATTCATTGTCTCCATTATCCTCTTAGTTCTTCTATTATACACCCTGAATGCCCTCGAGTTTTTTGAGTAACCGATGAAGATTCTAATATCACCCTTAGCTTTCAACTTCCCCAGATATTCTCTGTCGTTGTTAGATAGCACAAAGCGCCAAATACATGAAGGTAAGAGATATCGGGTTTTCTGTTGTTCACTAGTTAATATGGGGTTTTATTGAATCTTGGATGGACTAGGGATCGGTTCTGAGTGGAACAAGCAGTGGCAACAACATCAGCCCATAAGAATAACGGTGCATTAGAGTAAATCAGCATTGTGCGAACAGCTTCCACAAGAGTTCGATTTCTTCTTTCAGCTACCCCATTCTGCTGTGGAGTTCTTACAGCTGATGTCTGATGTGTGATTCCAGCATCTTCAAAGTAGGTTCTTAACTCCTGATTAGTGAATTCTGTGCCATTGTCTGTTCTTACGATCCTTACTGGAGCTTGAAGTAGGACTTGAATTTGATTCAGAAAGGTGATGATGATGCCTGGTGCTTCGTCTTTTGACCTCAGAAACTTTACCCATGTATATCTTGAATAGTCATCGACGATTACAAGAATATACTTCTTCCCATTTATGCTTGCAACTGTTAGCATTTAATTTATTTGTAAAGTGATGGTCATTTGTATTATTAGAATATGTGTGTCGTGTAGTTAGTAAAATATAAGAAGGCTTTTTGTTGGACTTTATTTAGAAAAATCCAAGTATAGTGTATAAGCCCAAGTCCAACACAAAGCCTACCAAGCCCAAGTTTAAGTCACTTAGGGCGTCCCATATGCCTATAAATACAACCACTCTTACCCATTTTATGTGTGCCTCAAAGTCTAGTGTAGGTGAGAGTGTGTGTGTGTTCTCTAAGCTTATTGTTTGTTTCCTTTTTCTTTTAAGCTAATAAACATTTGGTTAAATTATATATACGATCCATACCACTCTTTCTTATCTAGTTATTATCTTTGAGTGTCACGAGTTAGTAGAGGATTAGTTTGTGTGATAGAGTTCGACTCATATAGAGGATAACAAGTGGTATCATTCGCCAAACAAGGATTTAGGATATAGTTGTGTCTCGTTAGAATCAAATATAAGTTAAAAGTTGCGTTTTTGATCACAAAGTCGTGTACTTTTTGTTCTTTTTGTTTGATTTTTACGAGAGTTTTAGAAAAAAGGTTGAAGCTTTTGGATTTTTACGTGAGCTTTAGGTTTGTTCGAATATTTGAAGTGTTTGATCGAAAAAAAGGGATTACAAAAGGTTGAGGTTCGAATCTACAAAAGTTGCGACTTGGTTTTTATCCATTTCTTGTATAAGAATTGTGATAAAAAAGGCTCTTCATCGACATTGAAAAAATCTATTTTCTTGTATAAGAATTTAAATAAAAAGGAGTTTATAGGAATTGTTGTGCTTGATAATTTCTATAAAATAGGGTTTATAGAAATTGTATAATTTCTATAGAAATTGTCCCTTTTATCGCAATTCTGCCAGAGAAGCTCTTATCGCAATTGTCCCTAGCTTCTTTCTATCGCAATTGTGGAGGTCAAAGGTTTCGCAATTGTCAGTCAACGCATTCTATCGAAATTGTCTAAGCTTTATCGCAATTGTAGCAGCCTTATCCAAATTGTTTATCGGTCAAAGCCTTATCGCAATTGTATATCGGACAGAATCTTTTCTCAATTGGCAGAATTAGTCCCTTATCGCAATTGTTGATACTTGAAGTACTTTCGCTAATTGGCAAATTCAGTCCTCTATCGCAATAGAATTAAACGTTTACAACTTAAATAAATTTTATAAATTCGATTTGAACTTCTAATTTCTACAACATCAAAGATCGCGGACTCGGTATTCTCTCGCTTGTATAAGTGTGACGAATACTTCGGCAAAGGAATATCTACTAGTTTGTATAAATTAGTTAGATTGTTTATATAAATTGCCAATTTATATAAATTATATACTTCTATATAAATTGAAACTTTGCCATAATTTGTATAAATTTTGGTCTAAATTAAAATTTATATAGAAATTGTCATTTTATCTAAATTGTAATTTACATAACTTTGTCGAATTTGTGAACTTTTGATTTTGTCTAAATTATAGTCTAGTCAAATTTAGTAACTTTATTTGATTTGCTACGTTTATCTAAATTGTAATAGTTTATCTAAATTGCAAGTAACTTCAAACGATCATCAACAAACAACCAAAGCTTCACAACAGCAACTAAGTTTAACCTTCATCAACCACAACACCTATTTCTTTGCAACGATCCTGAATCAACTTTATCATACAACAACATCAATGGCAACTCAACAAGATATCCATGCAGCCGGTGCTGAAAACCGTCCTCCAATGCTAGAAAAAGGTGGTTAGCTTCCATGGACAAGTCGTATGATCCGATACATCAAAACCAAACATAATGGTCAAGGTAGACTCTTGCTTAACTCCATCCAGAAAGGACCATTCAAGCCTCGTCAGATTCAAGAACCGGGTAATCCAAATGCAACTCCTCCCGTTCCACCAACCTTTGGTGAACAAAAAGAAGAGGAATACACAGCAGAGGATTGGAAGCAAATTGAAGCTGATGACTTAGCCATGCACTTAATCCATCTTGGTTTACCACGAGAGATCTTTGCTGCTGTTGACAGTTGTGAAACTGCTTATGATATGTGGGAACGAGTTAGAAGGCTATGTCATGGAACAGAAATTGCACAACAAGATATGGAAAACAAGCTTCTAACTGAATGGGAGAAGTTCACATCAACTCCGGCTGAACCAATTGAATCTTACTACACCAGGTTTTGTACTCTCATGAATGAGCTCATCAGGAACAAGTTAACACCAAGGCAAATTGTTCAAAACATCAAGTTCATCAACAACCTACCAGAGGAATGGGGACGATATGTCACAATTGTTAATCAAACAAAGAACCTTCATGAGGTGAACTATGATCAGCTCTATGACTTTTTGAAGCAAAACCAGAAAGAGGCAGATGAAGTCAGGAAGGAGAAGTTAGCCAAACAACATGATCCTCTAGCATTGATTGCTCAAACACCAACACCTACAACAGTAAACACACAACCATCATCATCTTCCACTCAGAACATCATGCAACAACAATTTATCCCACAACAACCATTCTACCCACAAGAACAACAAGTCATTCCACAACAACACCCACAATTCCAAGAACCAGAATTTACTGACAATGATGAAACTCTTGCTGCTATGACACAAGCATTTGCTTTACTATCAAAGGCATTACAAGGACGCTATTCCACACCCACTAACAACAACCAAAGGATTTCTTCGAACACTCGCAACAGGCAGATTGCTCAGCCGAGTTTCAACATGGGTCAGCAAGGACAAATGGTTGGAGGTTATGGGAATCAGCAGGGATATGCTCCTCGTTATCAGATGGGTAATCAGAATGCAGGGCAGTATGTTGGGAATCAGATGGGACAAGTTGTTTGAAATCAGAGGGGTCAGAATATGGGTAATCAATTTGGGAATGTTGCTGCTCCAGTTGCTGGGAATGCTGGGAATATGAATCAGGGTAATTTGCTAAAGTGTCCCACCAAACCAAAGAAGAAAGATCTTGAGTATCTTCAGAAAGCAGTGCTCTTAGCTCAGAAGGAAAAGGCAGGGTTTCAGTTAAATGCCGAGGAGAATGATTTCATGGCTTTGATAGATGATATGGAAGACCTTGAAGATATCGATGCCAACTGCATTTTCATGGCCAATCTTCAGGAGGTTAAATATGACACGGATTCTGAAGCACCTCCTGCTTATGATATCAATGGAATCTCTGAGGTATCACCATATGCTACATGTCACAATAATGAAATGTTTGATATGTCACCTCAAAATGAACAGCATCTTGCGACTCCTAATCTCACTTATGATACATATATGGACAACCCAAGTTGTAGCAATACTAATTTGGCAACTCCATATATAGATCTTAATGGAGGATTCGAGTCACAGCATACTGAGAATGAAGAGGAAACACGTGCTCTATTTGAATCATTGTTGAATAACTGTAGTATTGAAATTGAAAAGGTCAAAAAGATCAATCGCGATGTTAAGGCCGCGAATGAAAAATTGACCACTGAGCTTGAGAGATATAAGGTGAATGAACAAGCTTTTGAATTTAATAACAAACGACAGTCAGAACTTGAAATTGGTTATAGAGATTCTGTTTTAAGGGAAAAACATTTGCAAATCAAATATGACACTCTCGATGTTAAGTTGAACATGCAAATAAAATCCTTAAAAACGGAAATTTCTGAATTAACCAACCAACTTTCTAAACAAAAAATCAACTTGTTCTGATCTTGAAAAAGAGAAGAAAGAGTTGAATGCAAGGTTTTCAAAATGTGAAAATGATCTTCTTGATGAAATCATTGACAAACAAGAAACCATTAAAAAGTTGGAAGATTTGCTTGTAAAAACGGGTCATTCTGCACAAACAATTAATTTGCTAATTAACGATCTAAACCCGATTTTACATACAATAAAGAAAATAGCTATCGGTTTTGAAAACCCTTATCATCTCAAGAAAGCTCAGAAAGAACAGAATGTGTTATATAATGGTAGTGTGCTAAATGATAAACATGATCCTACCGAGGTTCGGGATTCTTATGAAACAATTGAGCTTGCCGAAGAAAGTCGAAACAAAATGAGACAAATGAACCCAGAAATCAGACCAATTGACAATAATAAGCTTAACACAATTTGTGGCGTTCATCTTGTTCAAAAAGAGTCACCAATTATTTTTAAAAAACCAGTGGCTGTCGCAAAAAGAAAAGTTGTTTCAAAACATCTTTCTAACATCGAACAAATGTCCTCTAAGAACACTTGTAACACAAGTGACGCTAGATGATATTTTGATGATCTTAAAAGGAGAGTTGAAACGCTTCAAATGATTGTGGCATCCAAAACAAATAATAACTTCAATAACTGGTATTCAAGTTTTCATACAGAACAGAAAAAGATGTTTGAAACGGAAATCAATCCTACAATTACTGCAATTTATGCGGTAGTTCTTAATGTTGAAAATTCTCTTCTGAAAGAAACAGCCGACTTTATCAAGGACCACAAATCCCTGGTGAAGGAAGCTAATGAAAACATTGAACACATCAAAGTTTTGGAAAGACACAATGACACTCTCTTCGAAGTAGCTCTGTCAACTGATATTATGTCCATTATTTATCAAACATATTCTGTAGAGGATGATGAAACACTTCGAGCTAAGACTTCTGAAATTGTTTTAAAATATGAAAATGCACTTGCTAAGCTTGAAAAACAAAATGTTACATATTTTAAACAACTTGATCGGAAAAAGGAAGAATGCAAATATGACAAATTGTCGTATGAGCGTGCTTACAAAAACATGAAAGAGCAAAATGATAAGTTGAAGTCTCAGCTGGAAAGTCTAAAACGGAAGGGTGAGGAAACTAAGGAAAATCCTGTTGTTAAACCAAAAATGTCTATTTCTCAATGTGCTCTAACACCCTTACCTAAGGAAAGTGAAAAATCAACAAGCGTTGATAAAGGGAAAGCAGTTGTCGAAACATCAAATGTGATAGCACCTGGACTTTATAGGATTAGTACCACTACTGCGTCTACCTCTACATCTCAAACATATAGGGCGATAGACAAAAGTGTGAAAGATAATCCAAAAGAAACTAGGGATACTAAAACTAATTCAAAGGAAAACCAGATAAGTCCTAATGTGTGTGCCTTACCTTCTACAGGAGTAGAAAGTACCTCTAGGAGCAGCAAACCAAAGCCTAGGAGCAATACAAGGAATAGAGTCTCGCCTGTCTCTGAGAGTGAAAGCAAGAATAAAATGGAAGAAGTAGAAGAACACCCTAGTATTTTATCACTTTCGAATAAGAACCATATGTCATCTGGATGTAATGTTAAGACTACTATTTCGAGTGCATGTAATGACTCTGTTTGTTTAATGTGCAAGAAATCATTACCTGAAAATCTGTGTGATGATATTGTTTCTAATAATGTGAATGTGCATGCTATGCCTGAACAGAAAGATGTGACTCTGATGCGTGCGATGTGTCGTTGCGGTTTAGCAGTATTAATGCCTACTCAAGTTTTAAATTTATATTTAGCCGACTTATCAATAACACACACACTTAACGAGCAGTGTACCCGGTCAGTATGAATATAATGGTAAGTAGAGTGTCGATCACTAAGAGTGGAACGTATTATCTAGTTATTCTAATCAGTATTTTAATATATTAAGTTAGCTATACAACCTAATCTAACGCAAGGGGGTTCAGCCTGAGAGACTGGCACGATTTGGTTGCAATTAAATAATAAACTAAACCAATAGGCATGTTGATCCCAGTTGAGCTTCACGATCTTAATAATTACTTTAGATAAATCTAAGGTAATCGGTATAGAAACTGATCTTGAGTTGTATATCAAATATTATGCGGAAACTAATATTTGATCTTAAGAAGAATAAACACAAACGAATTATCCAACAACACTTCAATTATATTAATAACGATTGCTCTGAATAGCAATAGGGTTACAAGAAACCTTGAAGTGAAAAACAATACGTATGCTAAGATAATCAATCAATCGGCATCTAACTCTAACCCTAGAACCTCCTTTTATAGCGTAAGGAGTCCTAGTCGGTTTACAAGACTTCCTATACAAGTAAAATATTCATACGTATCTTTTCTATACTTATCTTAACATACTTTACATAAATAATAAACAGCAGAGTAATCCTTCTAGCAGCAGAGTCCTCGTGAGCTAGCAGTAGAGTTACAATGTGCCTATTATACCAAAACAGCAGAGTTACCAAAACAGCAGAGTTCTTGTGCTAATCAGCAGAGTTGTAATTCTCCGAATCAGCAGCATTTCAGACCCAACAAGGCACGCATTAGCGAATAGCACACACGTACACAGATAAATACTCGAGACAATAAGAGGGCTGTCCTTATGATAAGTAGTTTGTCACTTGTTTTATTGCTAGTGTTATATGAAGTGTATAGTTCGATGCAACGCACCGAGATTAAGTCCTTTCTCGTTGGTTCTAATCTTATCGGCGAGTAAACCCTTAATGATTACTTATGACTATCCTATTTATCTTTCTCCTAGTTTTCTACAGACCATAGAATGCATAGGCGATCTAATAAATAGGCGAGGGCAGAGGCATGGCGACCCGATCAACGCTCAGCTAGACACAGAGGTTATCAATGCACTAATAAAAGTCACCAAAGACATCAACATATAAACTTTAATTAATGAGAAAGCAGTTTTAAGGGAGTGCAATCTTTCCGTTGTCACATTACACAAGCCACCAATATTGATGAATTAAAGTTTACTAACACAATAAAACAAAACTACTTAATGAATTAAACACATGCAGCACCTTCTTACAGCTCTTGTATCTTTGATTTGAGTGTGTCTTGTGCTCGCTATTCGACTGAATTCGTCCTTGGTTTCTGTACTTCGGTCTTCGTATATATTATATGTCACACGAAATTCGTCTGGTCTTGGGGTATTTATAGTTTCTGTCTGAGGGTAAGATGCGGCGCATCTAGTAAGTAGATGCGGTGCATTTACTTAACTTCGCGTGGGGTCCAAGATTATAATATTCAGGAATATTCGTACACCGCCAGAAGATGCGGCGTATCTTTATCTTTGGATGCGGCGCATGTCCTCTTGTATCTTGGATCGTATCTGGTGAGATCTTGATATCGATGCGCCGTATGTGATAAGCAGGATGCGGCGCATCTGGAGCAGATTAGTCTTGATCTTGTACATTTCAGTAGACTCTTAACTTCTTGCATGTTTTGCCCCATAATTAGTTCAAAATCGCCAAGTTTCACCAAATGCTTGTTTTCAACTGAGAATTACAAAAGTAAACGATTAAGTATCAATCCTCATACATAATATAATGAAACAAGTCAAATTAATAGGATAAATGATCGTAATAAAATGTACTTATTTGAGTTCATCAAATATCCCCCCACTTGAACTTTACTTGTCCCCAAGTAAACCTTAGAATTAATCTTATGAAAATGTATCCTAAAAGATATTAGGATTTATTTTTATATTTAAGCATGTATTCATTTTTTTCATAATCACACAACTAAATACTTAACGAATTAGAAGTTAAATATAATAATCTGATAAAAGCAAATCTAATCGTTTAACTGTCCAGTCACGACGAATATTCTATCATAAGCTTGGCAAGTATACACATCTCCTCCACTAAAGCCAAGGAATTAACAAGTCTAAAGCGGTAAAAAGGGTTTTGAGGTTTAAGGGTTAACTATTCTTAATCTCTATCGATTTCAAATTCCAGAAAAGGCGACAAAATCACAAATACATGATCGAATCCACGAACACGATACTTGCAATTGCTCAAATCCTTAACTCGAATAGGCTAAAGATAGGTCCAAACTTCACCAATAATAATATATCAAAAAGGGCGACAAAATCATAAATACATAGCCGAATCCACGACTACGATACTTAAGATTGCTCAAATCCCTAATCTCAATAAATCAAAGGTTTGGTTGGATAAAGAATAATACAGGGTATGGATAATATTTGGGATATAAACTGGTGTAAAATGAAAAATAAACAAAACAAATAAATTAAAATCCTAAGTGTGGTTAATCACTATCCCAACCATCCCATGAATAAGACTCATATCATTGAATAACTCACGCTTTAACACTTGAAACACACGCTTTAGGTAGACACGAATTATACTCAACAAGATCTCAATCAAAGAATAAACCTTAGTTGACGTTCCCATAACTGCCAACTCCCATTCAATCCATAGATATAATACAACAATTAGTGGTGATATCGACCACTTAATACAAAACTTTACATCGTTGGTTTAATCAAACATCCAACTCTTCCTTTTTTTTCTTTTCTTTTCTTTTTTTTTCGATTTTTTATATATATATATATATATATATATATATATATATATATATAAACTTTAACAAAGATGTGTAAAATTTCACCACATCACTATAATGATAATTCTGGATAATTTTTCCATACTTTTCATAACTTCAGAAATAACGGTAATAGTGAAAGTAGTAAACACACGAAAAATAAGCTCAAACATATACAATATTTACTTTCACTCCAATTGCATTGTGCAATTTCCCGACCTAACCATAGATAATGAATTACGCATGCGAACACAGGTAATGTAAGGAAACACACTTTGCCTATAGCAATTAACCAACCACGGATTCTAATCTACAGGGTAGGCTAAGGTGTAAGGGTGTAACGAAACATTTTAACAAAGGTGTAAGAAACGAAAGGAATGGCTCTGAGTGTTTTTCTAGGGATATCTTACTCTAAAAATGAGAGTAACAAAAGGGTTTATACGGGGGTTAACTAACCAGTGTAGTTAGCTAATAACACATAACATATAAAGGCTATTTGGGTGTAATCCTAGAAATTTACCAATTTAGACAAGTCATTCCAATTATATAAATAATACTCATTATGGTGGTCTCGAATAGTATACAAGCCAAGTTCTAAAGTTTACAAGTCACCAGCACACTCATAGATTTGTGAATTTTGAAAAATCACAATTTTTGAAAATAACGTCATGTGTGCAGCTATGCAACTTAGACTCTAAACAAAAACATGCTAAAAATTTTAAATTTTGATATATTAAGCACATTTTAAGCATATTTTGAAAAGTTTAGGACAAGTAAATGTTAAGTGTTCTAATTCTCCAATCCCCCCACTTAAGTTAAACAACGTCCTCGTTGTTTGTATGAAAGGTTAAAAACTGGAAAATAAAAGAATTAGAACAGAAAAACTCCCCTGAGATTTGCTCGGTATGATCCTCCATTAGTATAAGAGCAAAAATCATCTTTCTTGTGGATTAGAACGTTTAAGCTTCATATTCGATGTATCCACAGGAAATGCAGGAATCTATAATACCACCAAGGCTTCAAAACACACCTAAGATAAGAAAGGTTCAACTTGCATAACACATTAGTAGTTAGGTAAAAATAAAACATAAAAATTAAAAATGAAAATCATCAGGTCAGTCGATGCTCCGTATCTTATGGAAGAAGATACGCCGTATCGAGCCTGGAATAAATACGGATCAGAATAAAAATGCGCCGAATCCTTAACCAGGGATGCGCCGCATTGAAATAAACTGATAAAAAGTTTTAAATTCGAAAAAAAAAATAAATGCAGAAAAATAAAATAAAGTGAGATATGACCATTGCGGGAGATGCGTCGCATCTCAGAATTGAGATGCGGCGTATCCTCTGTGGCCTGACTGACTCGACACAAAAATAGAAAATTAAAAGATAAATCCGGGTTGTCTCCCGGTCAGCACTTGTCTTTATTCCAGAGTCTTCAAGTTAGACTCACGTTCAGCTCTTCATTTAGTCCTTGTTACGGTCCATCCTTCTTCCTTCATCCGAAAGATGTTCCCGTATAGCTTTGCGACGTTTTCTTTCGTTCGGCTTAATCTTCTATAACTCTTGGTCTTCGTCGCAACATACTCTTCATCTGGTCCCAAAGAATATTTGATGATTTTAAATTTTTCAGAAATAATCATGGGTGGCTCATTATAAGGGATCCCAAGTAGTTGACACTTTCTTTTGGTGAACTCTTCATTGTCTTTATCAACAAACTCGAAATAAGGATCCTTAATCAAATAGTCATCAAGTTCATCAATTAATGACTTATTGTCTTGAATCGCCTCCCACTCTCTTTGTCATATGTTTGATCACTCCAGCTAGCTTCTCTCGGTTAGGTTCAGAATGTAATCTTTCATGGTGATGCTCGAGTCATCATTTATCCTGAAAATAAACAACTTGCACACGAGAGTAGCGGACCGATCAAAGTAAATATCAAAAATCAATAATATTTATCAAATTATATTCGCCGTATTAACAAAGGTTAATGCGCCGTATTTTCGTTACGTTTCAAAATATAAGATTTTTGATTCAGAAGATGCGCCGTATCGATAAAAATCGATACGCCGTATCTGTTTAATAATTCGAAAACTGTTTTTAATTAAAATAATAGATACGCCGTATCTGCTGAAGCAGATGCGTCGTATGGCGTTAACGTTTAGAAAATTTTTTTTATCAAAAACAGATACGCCGTATCTTGGGGAAAAGATGCGTCGTATCGAATTAATTAAACGCGTTGTATTTTATAAAAATTAAACGCAATACGCCGTATCTGAGAAATCAGATGCGCCGTATCGTTCGATTTAGCTCAGTACAACGATAGCAGTATGCAGAAAATACGAAAAATAAAAACAAATAAAAAAAAAAAAAAAAAAAAAAAAACACGAAAATAAACACAAATAAAAGCACACAAAAACAAGAAAATATGCAAAATAATACAATGAATGCAAATTAATCTAATACACAACAAAATTAGCGGTTAGATAAAAAAAATTAAAATACTAATCAAATTAACAGATAATAACAATTCACTCCCCGGCAGCGGCGCCAAAAACTTGATGCGTGCGATGTGTCGTTGCGGTTTAGCAGTATTAATGCCTACTCAAGTTTTAAATTTATATTTAGCCGACTTATCAATAACACACACACACTTAACGAGCAGTGTACCCGGTCAGTATGAATATAATGGTAAGTAGAGTGTCGATCACTAAGAGTGGAACGTATTATCTAGTTATTCTAATCAGTATTTTAATATATTAAGTTAGCTATACAACCTAATCTAACGCAAGGGGGTTCAGCCTGAGAGACTGGCACGATGTGGTTGCAATTAAATAATAAACTAAACCAATAGGCACGAATCAGCGAATAGCACACACGTACACAGATAAATACTCGAGACAATAAGAGGGCTGTCCTTATGATAAGTAGTTTGTCACTTGTTTTATTGCTAGTGTTATATGAAGTGTATAGTTCGATGCAACGCACCGAGATTAAGTCCTTTCTCGTTGGTTCTAATCTTCTCGGCGAGTAAACCCTTAATGATTACTTATGACTATCCTATTTATCTTTCTCCTACTTTTCTACAGACCATAGAATGCATAGGCGATCTAATAAATAGGCGAGGGCAGAGGCATGGCGACCCGATCAACGCACAGCTAGACACAGAGGTTATCAATGCACTAATAAAAGTCACCAAAGACATCAACATATAAACTTTAATTAATGAGAAAGCAGTTTTAAGGGAGTGCAATCTTTCCGTTGTCACATTACACAAGCCACCAATCTTGATGAATTAAAGTTTACTAACACAATAAAACAAAACTACTTAATGAATTAAACACATGCAGCGCCTTCGTACAGCTCTTGTATCTTTGATTTGAGTGTGTCTTGTGCTCGCTATTCGACTGAATTCGTCCTTGGTTTTTGTACTTCGGTCTTCGTATATATTATATGTCACACGAAATTCGTCTGGTCTTGGGGTATTTATAGTTTCTGTCTGAGGGTAAGATGCGGCGCATCTAGTAAGTAGATGCGGCGCATTTACTTAACTTCGCGTGGGGTCCAAGATTATAATATTCAGGAATATTCGTACACCGCCAGAAGATGCGGCGTATCTTTATCTTTGGATGCGGCGCATGTCCTCTTGTATCTTGGATCGTATCTGGTGAGATCTTGATATCGATGCGCCGTATGTGATAAGCAAGATGCGGCGCATCTGGAGCAGATTAGTCTTGATCTTGTACATTTCAGTAGACTCTTAACTTCTTGCATGTTTTGCCCCATAATTAGTTCAGAATCGCCAAGTTTCACCAAATGCTTGTTTTCAACGGAGAATTACAAAAGTAAACGATTAAGTATCAATCCTCATACATAATATATTAAAACAAGTCAAATTAATAGGATAAATGATCGTAATAAAATGTACTTATTTGAGTTCATCAGACTCCAGGAACTAGTGCTAGGTCTAGATATATTAAAAGACTCATTAAACTAGCTAGATCAACCACTAGTAGCATATTGCCTAGGGACCATCTTAAGTTTTGTGCATGAAAACCAACGGGTAGAAAGTTTACACTTAAGAATGGTAAATTAGAAATTGTTCCAAAAGAACAAATAGAAACCTTCTCTAAGTGTGATTCATCTGTTACCTCTAACCCCATGGAACCAAATGATAAACGGTTTCCAAATGCAAGATCATCTGTTCTTGGCAGGTCATTGAAATATGTCTTTGGATCGTCGACTCGGGTTGCTCAAAGCACATGACCGGGAACCTGAAGCTGCTGATCAACTTTGTATGGAAGTTCTTGGGAACAGTTCGGTTTGGAAATGATCATGTAGCAGCTATTCTGTGTTATGGAAATCTTCAGTTCAGGAATTTTTTAATCACTCGGGTTTACTATGTCGAAGGGTTGGGACACAATCTGTTTTCAGTCGGGCAGTTTTGTGATGCAGACTTAGAGGTTGCATTTAGGAGAAATACTTGCTTCGTTAGGAATTTGATTGGAGATGATCTCTTAACCGGAAATAGTGGAACCAATCTCTATGCTATCGACATAAACCAAATGGCCTCTTCATCACCAGTTTGTCTCATGACAAGAGCTGACGAAACTAAGTCCTGGTTGTGGCACAGACGATTATCCCATCTCAACTTCGACACCTTAACAAAGCTAGCCAAAGACAACATCGTCACCGGTCTTCCTAAATTCAAATACACCAATGAACACTTATGTCCATCCTGTAAGCAAGGAAAAAGCAAACGGGCAACATACAGACCTAAATCAGTTCCCAGTTCGGTCGATAAGTTGCATTTGTTGTACATGGACTTATGTGGCCCAATGAGAGTTGAAAGTATCAATGGGAATAAGTATATTCTTGTGATAGTCGATAACTATTCAAGATATGCATGGGTAAGGTTTTTGAGATCAAAAGACGAAGCACCAGGCATCATCATCACCTTTCTGAAGCGAATTGTTAGGAATTAAGCTTTAAGCAGTTAGTACGGTTCAGTATAGAAGTTAGTACTGCTGATGAGTTTGAAGACAAACTGACAGTACAAAGTCAGTTAGTACGGTTGAAGAAGAAGTTAGTACGGTTTATAACTTTGTAAAAGATAATTATAGAAAAGATTTTGTGTATATCTTCTAGAATTAGAATGATAGTTATCTTGTACAGGAATCCTTAGTCTATAAAAGGATTGCCTAGGTTGTTGAATAGTATACGTATTGTTTGTGCTAAGATTCAAGGTTGGAAAACCCTAGTGATAGGAGATCACTCGTATTATTCATAATAATATTGAATCGTTGAAGTATATTGTCTCTTGTTCATTCACTGTTACATTCAATTCATACAAAACACAACAAACAAATCTTCTAAGTGCAAGCTAGTAAATTCCGCGTGCTAGACTAAGCATCATTCAAAGTATCTATCTAACACAAGGAGTGTGTGTAGATCCGGTCAAGTGGTATCAGAGACAGGTTACTGATACTTTGGTTTAGAAGATCCAAGAAGAACTTTCAAAAAGATGGACATGGAGACACCTCAGACAACGAACATTGCTGCAAAGCTCCCAATACTCAAACCTAATGAGTTCGATAAATTTCTAAGGAGTCTACCATCAGAGTGGGCTATGCATGTAGTAGTCTGGAAGAACAAGCCAGATATTGATTCTATGGATCTGATGGACCTTTATAGCAACTTCAAAATAGTAGAACAAGATGTGAAGAAGTCTGTTGGATCAGGCTCAAGCTCAAGTTCTGGAAATTTGGCCTTTGTGTCAACTCCCAGTACATCAAGTCAAGCAGATGAAGTGCAAGTTGCTGGAGCAGTTAGTACTGCTAGTGCTAATGTTGGTACGGCTAACACCTCAAGCAGTACAAATGGACTTCTGGATGAGAATACCTATTGTGCTTTCCTTACTACACAGCACAATGGTACTATGTTGACTCATGGAGATCTTCAAGAGATAGATGAAGATGACATTGAAGAGATGGACATCAAGTGGCAGCTCTCTCTTCTCAGCATGAGGGCTAAGAGATTCTTAAAGAAGACATGCAAGAAGATAATCATAAACAGCAATGATGTTGCTGGGTATGACAAATCAAAGATTGAGTGCTACGATTGCCACAAGATGGGCCATTTTTCAAGAGATTGCAGGAAGCCCAGACAGCAGGACTCAAGGAACAAGGGGTATGAAAGCAAGTCATCAGGATCAAGGGTTGTGGAGGTCACTGATTCAAGCTCAAAAGCCATGGTTGCCATTGATGGCTTAGGGTTTGACTGGAGTTACATTGCTGAGGAGGAAGCAGCATCTACAGAGATTGCTCTCATGGCTTTCTCAGATTCAGAGGTACAAGTTTCTAAGTGTTCAAAATCATGTGATGCATTAAAAGAATTAGAAATTCTTAAGAAAATATATGATGAACAGAGATTAGAGCTTAACCAGACCAGTTTTAATTTGGCTAATCATAAAAGGGCTTTAGGTGTATTAGAAGAACAGATAGTACACTTTAAGGAAAATGAGTCTACCTTTAGTGATACTGTAGTTGTCCTTAAGAGAGACTTAATGTTTAGAGAAAATGAGATTAGTGTGTTAAAACATGAACTGGATCAGGCTAAGAAAGCAAATCAGAACATTCAAATGACTGTTGACACATTAGAATTTGCAACTCAAGGTGTTAGTAAGATTGTTGAGTGTCAAATTCTCAATAAAGCTAAGTCAGGCCTAGGGTACAAATCAGTTCCACCTCCCTATAGAGGAATTCCAACACCCCCAGGCATAGACTTAGAACACACAGGACTCCCTGAATTTCAACTTCCTGAGCTTAAGTATGGTCCTCAACCTACAAAGGAAGTAGATGATAAACCTGTGTATAAGAGTGCAAGTGATGCCTCACTTTTTGAGGATAAGGTGTCCTCAACTAAGGATTTAGATGCTCCAACCATAGAGGAATGGACTTCTGATGATGAGGATGATCAGGCTGTGGTTAAGCCTGTTAGTGTTAAAATGGAGGAACCAAAAGTTCCAAAAGTGGTCAAACCTGAGACTGTTAGGCCTAGAGCAAATGCAAAACCTTTTAGACCAACAGTTAGGTATGCAGAAATGTATAGAACCACAAACAAGCCAAGAGGTAACCAAAGGAATTGGAATGGCCTCAAATCTCACCAACTAGGTGATGATTTTGTCTGTTATAGGAAAGCTTGTTTCACATGTGGTAGCTTTGACCATCTTGCATTTTATTGCAACAACAGGGTAACTAGGTATTCAACTCCTAGGGTGAACTCAGTAAGACCTCCCACTCACCCTACAAATGCTAGAATGATGCTGAATTAGAAGAAACCAACCTTGTGTCTTATGCCTTGTACTAAATACGACTTCTAACGTATACACCACGTATAGGGAGACCGCAATCTCTTGACAATAATCATTGAGCACAATAACGTAACTCCTTCAAGCATTTTGTCAATTTGTAGTCACTTGATGAACAAACAAGTTACCTTTAAAGTGTAACACCCACCTTAAGATGTAATAAGACACAACCTTGAAAATTTCACAGCGTCATCAAAGAAGCAACAAAAACTACTCTTCGCCAATAAGAAAATTAATTCGAGCCTTTAAAACTTTAACGAACCAAAATCAAATTCAAAAATCTCTTGTGTGTGTGAACTTCCCTTGTGTGTGTACCAAATATCCAATCAACCATATGTACTTCCCCTTACTACTCGTAACTCAAGCATATATATCAAATCATAAAACTCTTTTAAACGCAGCAGTAGAAACAAATAACGAGCAGCAGGAACTACTAAACGTAGCAGTAGTATCGTATAATGCTAGCAGTAGGAAGTAATAATTCTCAGCAGCATAATCACTCAACAAGCAGTAGTAAAATATGTAGAGCCGTAGAAACTTAGAACCGTAGCAGTAGTATAATTTACGAGAGCAGCAGTACAAAATTTTTCAAGCAGTACAAAACTAGATCACGTGCTCTCACCATGGACCCCACGATCAGATGATTAAATCAAACACAACTGCTGTTGACGCCACGATCAGTACAAAATTAAATTCACCCTGCTGTTGACGCCAATATCCAATCATTGCGTCCCATATTGTACACTTAGATCAGATCCACGCAATTGCGAATACAAAATTAATTCATCACAGTAGACAACAAACTATCTCAGCCCCACAAATATTATTTGACCATCGACCTACTCTTGATTTTAATAATCAATCACAACACTAAAATCCATACGGTCCTATAGGTGATGTAGCAATATAAAAATATATCAAATAAATATACGCAGCGGAAAAACATCACCATACAAGGATCCATAGTGCCATATGATCAATCAAATTAAAAACAAATTAAACAAACATGTTTTATACCTTTGTAGCGTGATCCGGGTAACACCACCAATATCACCACCACGTAGAGATGTAAGAAACCAAAAGATCAATAAGGTTGATCTTCTCTAAGAATGAAACACACTACACGTCATCGATCACCACCCGATGCTAGTCATGACCTCGTAACAATCATCCTTGATGCATCTACATTAGAATGATCAAAGAAGGGATCAAGAAAACACAAACCCTAATTAGGGTGTGTTTATTTCGTGGCTTTTGAGGTATGGAGGAGGGAGGAGAGATTTTCTCCTTCTCATGTGGTTAGTCATAATTGTAATTGATATGGTTCAAAATAGATTTGACCTTATCAAGTTACAATTACACTTAGCACCTCATAAAAGCTCATTAGCCCCTCCAAGCCCTTCATAAAGGCCGGCCACCATGAGGGCCCACAATGGGCTTGCCCATTGTTGGTCCAATCCAAAAACACTAAGTCTAACTTAGTATTTAACGACCCGTTATAGATCCCGAGTTACGTAGTCATTTATATATTGTAAATACGATAATTACAATCTATAAAATGATGTCTCTGTGTATAAGTGTGTGACCCCATAGGCTCACATATGTCTAGCCATATAATTATTAATTATGACACGAGCATACTCCAACAGCTCCCACTTGCGACGTCATAATAATCAAGTAATTATACAAGCAATGGTTAGCGTCTAGCAACACGCCAATGCCCCTAGAAATATGTGAGGTTAGTTTCTTAAACGTCTCATTTTAGATGGTTTATATGTCATATATCCTTTTGTTACAGATACCGTGTTGAACATTAGACATGGATCAAATGTCATTCTAATAGTTCAACTATTATGTTTCTCGATACAGATATTGAACAAGATTACCAAGTGAATTAAGATTCATCTTAATCTCATTTGGGTACGGCCATACAAACATCTGTCCAATTCATCGAGGGGCCCAATAGTATCTAACTCCATAACATGTGGAAGAACAAATCCTGTTTTGACTACACGTGTCATTCACATGCTTCATATCACTCCTGATAATGGCTTTTATAACTACCTTATTCAGGATAGCGTTTAACCATATCAAGGAATGAAATTCCACACATGCAAGACCTGCTTGCATCTCAAGTCTAAGGATAAGAGACATAACCTCTTGCGAGATTCACTATTGACGACGATCCATGTAGTGAATACTCGTAGGTTGGGTCAATCCAATGTTCATCACAATGAACAACATGTGAGTGTGGCAAATAAGTCACCAACACGCTCACATTTGCCTTAATTTGATGATACTCCCGTATCGTCAACCGACAATGGATAATTTTAGAATAAATAAATTATTCATGGATTAAACATGCAAATATAGAACACAGTAGTATAAATGAAGACGATCATACCAGGTATATCAATTCATTGTATAATACGACTGCTTACAGTTCCATTATCCAAATACTAAAAACAGATATGCATAAGACTACTCATAGGTCGGAATCCGATGTTCCCACCATGATCGAATCATGTTGTACAAGGAAACAAGTAGTCATCTGAGTAAACTTTGAGAATACTTCTTTCAAAATTCATGAAAGGTTTGAATGATGATTGTCCTTTGTATGTGTGCATTCAAGTACAAGACGAGTATTGCAACAATACATTCCATAGGGTGTTTGAAGCTAGCAAGACACCTACTTTAGACAGTCATCTGAATAGTTTCTCAAACTATAAAGTATTCTTATTCTTTTAATGTATAACGCATTAATGCTCTCAGTCGAGCACATCTAGTCAGCAATGTCATCATTCATGATGACATCCTACCACGACTAGGGTTGAGTATCATCTCAGTTAAATAAGCATCAGCGTATGCAAACAAAACAGAGTTCCTCAAATCTGTGGTCCTTCGTAGGTCCATTATAATGTTCGTTTAACAATTATCTAATGACGTTCACTTAGATATTTGTTGTTATCAACTCATCTTGCATTCATGCAAATGATAAATATAGCCCAATGCGTAATATGACTTACATGATAAATCCTTTAGTCGAACTTAAGATTTCCATTCATGTGTTCAATCTCATCAAGTGAGACTGATCATTGAGACTCCCCTCAATAACGTGTCATATTGTGTTTAGACTTAATAACCGCTTATGTTTATTCTAATAAACATATACATAACAAGGTTGTATGTCTTATTTTATAAATCCCTCAAGAGAAACTTCATTCCAAGCTAAGGATTAAAGTCTAGCTTAGATGGAATATTGTTTCTAATATGTTAACAACATATGAGATTTAAGAAAATAAATATAGTGCTCCAACTTGCTCTTAGTGTACTTAGGAGTAATCTTATTAATCAAAATCAAATTAATGATTTTATAATTAACTCAAGATCTTTGCTCCTAGATGCATGATCTAATCCACACATGGATTATTTTATCTTGTATACATAATAAAGATTATATGGATTCATAAACCCTTTTGATTACTCATCGTCCTCGCAAAGGTAATCAACAAGAAAGGTGTTTTGATATCCTACTGTCATATTTCATTTATATGAAAACAGGTATGACAATTAATCATCTTTATACATTTAATGTTTCTAGGTAGAAGGATTTAGTCATAGTCAATTTCTTGAGTATGAGTAAACTCCTTTTACTAGTCGTGCATTTAACGTGTGTACAAGATTTCCCTTTTGAGTCTTCTCATCAAGAAACTCATTCTTAACCTCACAGTCTAACTGATTGGTAAGAGATCAATCAAGCTCCATGAGTGATTGTCTTTCAAGGGCTGCATCTTTAACATTCATAGTTTTGAGCTACTCATCAGATACAATATCTGATAATGCATCTCAGTAGTTAGCAGGTTCACCATGATCCTCTAACTTATGTCCCTCAGCATTGATATAAAAACTATATCATTCAGGTGCAAGAGGTATCCTTGCGGATTTATGAATGAGAGATATCAATCTATGGTTTAACATATGCATGTTCAACCATAGTATGACATTAGCAAGTGTACTCAGAAGGTTGTGTATTTAGTTCTTGAATAACTTCAAGGTCTAAAGGTACTTCCACTTGCTTTTGTATGTAGAGACTAATCTCTAGATACTCAGCATCTTGAGTAACAATAAATTGTTTTCAAGTGGGACATCCAAAATACACCGTTAGTTCTTGACTCTAGTTTGTTAATTATTTACTCTTAAGTAGTTAACAAATTAAGAACTTCAATTAAGACATAATGGGATTCATCCCATGCCATAATACAATGGTGTCTTAAATTCCTTCTGGGTTGGAATCATATTGAGTGTACACATGGCACACCCAATTTCTAACCTTGATAGCTTTGGAGGTAAAACAGTTTAAGTCATCAAAGATCAAACAATATCAATAGTGTTTGATTTTCCATGATGTACATACCATAAAGTTGTGGTATTCCATGAGGACTGATGTTGTGAGACTATCACACAACTCATTAGATGAACTTATACTTTTGGGCTTACATATCTACCAACCAAGTCAAACCAGATGGCATCAATAGTAATTTTAGCCTACTGCATACTTTACATCATGTGCATGTTTTGACTAGAAAACATAAACATTTAATATTATACGTCGTAAGTGTACATGTCTTAACAAGAAGACATAACAAATCAACGTCTTACTTTACATTATAAGTCTTTCAAGAATTAACGGAATTAATGTTTGTGTCTTTACAAGAGACCTAAACATATTCAACTAAAGTAATTATGAGCGCCGACTCTTGGCCTCAATAGTATATTCAAGTTAATTTTGTACTTCATGATTATGAGTTTACAAGAAAACATAATCTTATTTACTAAACAATTCAGTGAATATGTTGAAGTAGCTTTTCATGATATCTTGATATTTGTTCTAATTAGGGCAACATACATTTTATGTGTAGAAGTCCTAGTAGAATTTTAGTTTCTTACCTTGCAGTCAAGAAAAACTATTAGTCATATTGTTATATGTTGTACCTTGCACACAATTAAGATTTCTCCCACTTGTGCATGGCACAACATCGTGAGAGCATGCAAACAACACTACGCTCGTTTGTTTGTATGAGCAATATGACAATGTATAAGATAACATATGATTTTTAGTCAAAAATCAAAATATATATATGTAGAACTTTATCGTTTGAATAATGAATCATGCATAACAATTTTATAGATAACATTTCAGGAAGCAACATCAGGAACGCGACAGGTTATCATATAAAACTTATGCAATGGTTCTTATATAAACTATGATGCTTAACACGTGGAAAGCAATGTATTATTTCAAGACAATCTGGAAATAAGATGGGCAACTTGCAAGTAATAAAGCTTACAGCTCCCACTGGATTAGACAACATTACATGTGTTACGTCACCAGTAATATAATCACGTAGCTCCCACTGGATTAGACAACATTACAATGTGTTACGTCACCAGTGGAGAGTGAGTAGCGATTTGATACTTTCCATCTTTCTTTGAATATCTACACATTATTGCTAATGTGAGTCACTTTGACTGGTAAACATGTACTTAGGTATTCAAGAAAGTGCATCAAGTTCTAACATATAGATGATGGGCTAGCCATCATTGCTATTTTAACTTGAAAATAGGTATGCATTTCCTCCATAATTGGTCTACTTTACCACAAGGGTATGTAGGACCTTAGTAGGCATATTGGGTTAAGGCAAACTGCTAGGTAATCATGCTAGTAATTTCCTTTACCACATTGCGGTTTATTGATACTTCCGTCTTCTAATT
Source organism: Artemisia tridentata subsp. tridentata (assembly GCA_021014915.2). NCBI lineage: Eukaryota > Viridiplantae > Streptophyta > Magnoliopsida > Asterales > Asteraceae > Artemisia > Artemisia tridentata. Next base: position 421,335,313 of record CP139505.1, read on the forward strand.
ATTTAAACTCATTTTTGTTTGGTAGCTAGTACGAAATAGGTTGACCAAGCAAGAACATGCAAATATCGCCAAAGGTCTGACCAATGAGCAAAATTCGCCATGGGTTGAAATGGCCCTAAGGTCTGACCAAAGAGGTCAAGTCAAGTGCACGTGTTCTTGGTTGTCCAAATATCTTATATTTCTTCAATGTTTCAAAACCGAAACAAGGGTTATAAAACAACGTTGAAGGAATAAGATGTGTAACCATACTTAACCGTTTTGACTTTTACAAGACATCACGATTTCTAGAGTAGGTTTTCCTTGAGTTTGATTAGAATTAGAAAAATTCAAATATTCCTATTATGGCTTTTCCTCATAAAGAAAAAGGATAGGAATAAGTCTCTTTCTTACAAGGAAAGATCGACTTAGTTCGTCCTTTTAACAAGAAAAGAACAAACTCTTGTTTACGGTATGCGATTGCATTAATTGAATGTACAAAGTTCAATTTTAGTATTTTCGATAATTATCGTTTTATAAATTAACTACCCCATGTTTATAATTTAAAACAATTAATTTACGAAAAGGCTAAGATCCTCATTGAGGTTCGACCATTAATGCAGTTGATCTACTAGAAATGGTGGATTCAATAGGTAGGCGACGATCACCAATTGTATTACATGTACAACTCTTAGATCTTTATGGGACACATGGCATCTAGTGTCAAACAACTAGTGTCATGTAGGCATGTTTAGTCCCATCTTTGCCTCGGGTAAGGGTCTGACCACACTACTCGATTAAGTCATCCAATTTGATAACTGTGAGAATAATCCTAGGTCTGACCATGGAGAATAGTCACCTTGGGTTACAATTCAGCCTAGGTCTGACCAGATGCTAAAAGGTAATTGCAAGTGTTCTCATAATTGGACGGCGTGACTTAAATTTTGACGGGTAAATAGTTTTGATGTGGATCAAAAACGTGTACGAAAGAAGCATGCATTCATTCTTCGTAGCACAAGTTAAAAACTTTTCTTAACTTAAGTCTAATCATTGTTTTAATTTATGTTTGTCAAGTTGTCCATTTTCAAGACTAATATAAATCCTAGGTGGATTTTAATTAAGTTTGGACAATACAATAAATCAATAAATAAACAATCTTAACTAGTTTAAGTGTTATTTAGAAACAATGATTTTTAAGTTTCAAATCATATTTAAACTTAGTTAAACTAAATCATAAGACTTAGTTTAAAATAGTTTATGTTTAGTTTCAAGTTTTAAGAAAACATTTTTCCGTTTTACATGTAGTCACAACATACATAAAAACAACCAACCAAACATACAACCACAATATGCAAAGCCTCAACCGATGAAAATCCTATGCTTGGTCTCGTGAGCCATCACGAGAACCAAGAGTCAACTAGGGACACAAACCACAACCACACGGAGGGCTCCCACTTGCCCCAAGACAATCATGGGCAAGTAAAGGCCCATAATGCACATGAAACTTTGATTCTGTCAGCCCAGTTTTTCTGTTTTGCGAGGCCCAATGCTCCTAGAAGACGACCTCCTCATCATTCGGCCCAGTTGACAAAGTTGTAGCCCTATGTCTTGAGGACCTGGAAAACAAATTTTAGAAAAAAATACCTTACCAATCAGCGGGAAATCACGTTTTCCCAATAGGTGTCCAGCAGCAACTTTCGGTCTACAACTCTTCAATCTTTCGCCATTTGCTTCCAAGCTCTTGTTTACAATACATATAAAGTAAAATACAACTAATCTACTTTTTATCTACTGTAAAATGCCCAAACAATGGCAAAACCAAAATTGAAATACATTACAAAAGTGCCGAAACAATGGCAAACTCCAAAACAAGAAAAACAACCAACAATCACAACATCACAATGCATAAGTGGTCTAGGTTTTCATCGGCTTTGCATATTCACATAATAATACATTAAGATTATGATCATGACAAGGTGTTGTCTAACTCCATGGACAAACATGCATGTATTTGCCATGGATAACAAATTAAATAACAAGAATTAAATTGTTAGCCAACGAATCGAAGAAATAATTAACAAGAATTAAAACCCCGAATGGTACGCGTGACAAATGGCCATAGAATCATAACCCACTGATATTAGGACCTTCTTAACACCATTTTACCACAGAAAAATAAGCCTCATGGGCTGATTAGAAATCGGGTTAAAAATCTCTTAAAAAACACGTTTTTAGGCCATTTTACGGGTACCGATCAAGTAAACAAACAACGTATGCATAACAAATGGCCATAGGATCAAAAAGTACAGATCTTAAGACCATCTTAAGGTCGAATTAATCATGATATATAAGCCCTAGGGGCTGTTTTAAAATGACACCTTTAAATCCATTAAAAAAATATGTTTTTAGCCATTTTTACGCATACATGATGATCATATGACAACATATGATGGCTCGTGATACCACTAGTAACATCCCGCCTACTCAGACCACAATATTGTCCGCTTTGCCCGCAGGCTCACGGCTTTGTTTTTGTGGCCTCATTTGAAGACTTCCCGGCAGGTCACCCAAGCCAGTACTACTCTCTCATGAGCACGCTTAACTGCCAGTTCCTAAGAACTCCACACGCAGCAGACCACAAAACGCGTTGTGTCATTGTAAGGCGAATGTAATCTTATGAACCCAGCATCTCTCCAGGCCACAGCCGATGTAGGATTTGCCTAGGGTGTTACAATCACCCCCCCTTAGGGACTCATCGTCCTCGATGAGGTTTGCCCTACCATCCCGAACGGCTCAGGAGTGGCTTTGATACCACTATAGGTGATGTAGCAATATAAAAATATATCAAATAAATATACGCAGCGGAAAAACATCACCATACAAGGATCCATAGTGCCATATGATCAATCAAATTAAAAACAAATTAAACAAACATGTTTTATACCTTTGTAGCGTGATCCGGGTAACACCACCAATATCACCACCACGTAGAGATGTAAGAAACCAAAAGATCAATAAGGTTGATCTTCTCTAAGAATGAAACACACTACACGTCATCGATCACCACCCGATGCTAGTCATGACCTCGTAACAATCATCCTTGATGCATCTACATTAGAATGATCAAAGAAGGGATCAAGAAAACACAAACCCTAATTAGGGTGTGTTTATTTCGTGGATTTTGAGGTATGGAGGAGGGAGGAGAGATTTTCTCCTTCTTGTGGTTAGTCATAATTGTAATTGATATGGTTCAAAATAGATTTGACCTTATCAAGTTACAATTACACTTAGCACCTCATAAAAGCTCATTAGCCCCTCCAAGCCCTTCATAAAGGCCGGCCACCATGAGGGCCCACAATGGGCTTGCCCATTGTTGGTCCAATCCAAAAACACTAAGTCTAACTTAGTATTTAACGACCCGTTATAGATCCCGAGTTACGTAGTCATTTATATATTGTAAATACGATAATTACAATCTATAAAATGATGTCTCTGTGTATAAGTGTGTGACCCCATAGGCTCACATATGTCTAGCCATATAATTATTAATTATGACACGAGCATACTCCAACAGGTCCCACATGCAGTAGTCGACATCAGTACAAGATTAATCTCTTGAGTAATACACATCCACTTTGTGAAAGACGACAAACCACAAAACTAACCATGTGCAATATGACAAGTAAATATAATATACCAACATGCGACCAATTAAAAGTGCGTTGTTACCTTTGCAGAACACGACAAGAAAATTAATTCACTGATCCATAATACTTTGTCGCCAAGTAAATTCATGTTATCACAGCAGCACCATAAACTTCGAAACCTTTAATATTAAAAGCTGCTTCTGTCGACAACAGTAAACTTTTTGAATCCCTAGGTTACGAGCTCCCCAAGCTTTGATACCACATGATAGAGTTTTGGTCTACTGTCAAGGCCGAAACTAAACATGGGGAAGAAAGATTAACTGCCATAGTAGATGAAGAAAGAATAGTTGTTACTGAGACATCTGTAAGAAGAATACTTCATCTTGCAGATGATGAGGCAACCACTTGTCTTCCTACTTCTACTATTTTTTAGGGTCTTGAAAACATTGGGTATGAGAGGCCAAATAATAATTTAAAAAATTTCAAACGTCTCCTATGCCCACACTGGAAATTCCTTATTCAGACTCTTCTACATTGTCTTAGCCCTAAAACAACTGGGTGGAATGAGTTCAGTACAACTCAAGCTTCAGCCTTGATTTGTCTGGCTACAGGACAACCATTTAACTTTTCGGCTATGATTTTTGAGGGGTTGAAAAAGAATATTTCTGGGAAAGCTTATATTTATCCAAGGTTTTTGCAACTACTTATAGATAATCAATTAAAAGAACCTTTGGAACATAGAGGGACTGAACCAAGTCCTAAACTGACAAGCAAAATGTTTACTTATTTAAAGAAAAATGGGACTGGCTTTTCTGGGAGAATAACTCCTTTGTCCCAACATATTTTAAACATTGCTGCTGATGTTGCTGAGGGTGAAGAAGCTGAAAACCCAAAGCTTCCCATAACACACACCACTTCTGAATCTACAAGTGAATCATCCTAAAATGAACCCCAAAATACCCAATCACCTAGGTCTTCACATGAAAAGAGCACTGAGTTACCTCAGACTAGTGCTAGTATGGAAGCAGATGAGGCTGCCATAGGTGATGGACATAGCATGAAGGAAGGGGCTGACACTACTACTTCTGGTTTAGTAACTGGGCAGGCCAGTGTCAACATAACTAAGACCCCAACCTTGGCAACATCTACTGCTGAGGGTTCTCATGAACCTGATGCACATGATGGTAACCCCAGCCACATGGCTAAAAAGGGGGGCTTAGCTGCTCAATCTAGGATTGAGACTGAGTTTCAGTCCAAAGATTCACCTCTCAGGGAAGGTAACACATCCCGAAGTGATGAGGACAGAGATGATACAAATGAATTGATGGAGACTGATGTACAAAATGCCAATGCCAATGATGCATCTCTCGGACCAGGTAACACAGGTCGAAGTGCTGAGGCTAGTCTTGAACCTGATAATATTGAATTGATGGGTAAAACAAATGTACACAATGCCAAATCCAATGATCAACCTCTCGGGTCAGGTAACACAGACCGAAGTTGTGAGGATATTCTGAAACAATTGAATGAATTGATGGATAAATGTACAAAATTGTCAAAGGAAGTGTTTGTTCTCAGGAAGCAATTGAAGTTGGTGAAATCTACTCAGGGTGCTAAAATCAGGAGGCTACAGCAAAGGGTTAGGCATCTTGAGGGGTTACTGAGATCAAGGACTTCACAGACAAAGATTTCCAAACCAAGTTTGGGGGAGGATGCTCCCAAACAGGGGAGGAATGAGAACAAGGGTCAAGGGGAGGTTGAGAAGGAAGCTGATGATAGGGTTGTTCATGGTGAAGGGAATGTGGATATGGATATGGATTTTGGTGATAATGAAGATTTTGTGGTGAAAGATAGATCTGGGAATGAAGTAGTCCTTGAAAGTGTTGAAAAAGTTGTCAAGGGTGATTCTGCTGCTAAGGTAATTGAACCTGCTGCTGCTGAGAAAGAGCCTACTGCTGAGTCAGATGATGATGATGATACAACAAGCTTAGCTCAGTTTATGCTAAATCTGAAAACATCAACACCACCACCACAACAACAACAACAACAATCACCACAAAAACCACTACCTGCTGCTGAACAATCTCAAACAATACCTCCACCACCAACAAAACCAAAGGCTAAGGGTGTTGTCATAAGAGAGCCTGCACTAATACCAAAACCTTCACAACCTACAATCTCTGCACAAGACAAAGGGAAAGGGATTCTTGTTGAGGAGCCAAAGCAAAATGTCAAGTTTCAATCCTTAGAAGAAAAGGAACTTCAAAAATAGATGGATGAAGAAGTTGCCAGAGAATTAAAAGCAAAATGGGATGAAGAGGAACTTGCAAGGCTCAAGCAAGAACAGGCTGACAGAGAGATAGCTATGAAAGCTCAAAAGGATGAAAGTGAAAGATATACACCTGAAGAACAACAATGTGCCATTGATGATTTGCTTGGTGAGTTTAGAAAGAGACAGAGTCAAAAGAAAAGTGGTCATAAAAAGAAGAAGCCTTCAAGAGCTGATTTGATAAGCTACATGAAAAACTATCTGAAGAACCAAGCATATTGGAAAACTAGTTCTTTCAGAGGAATGTCTCATGCTCATATTGAAAAAGCATATTTTGAAGCTTATGCATGGATACATAAACCAGTTGATCCAAAGTTCATCATTGATACTGGTCTCAGTAAGTCAGAAAAAGAAAAAGTTGTGAGTGAAAAAGAGGTTTTAGCTGAAAATGAGAAGGAGAAGGAAGAAGTTGAGGAGCAGAAGGTTGAAGAGGTAAAGCCTGAATCTACTATTGGTATGAAAAGGTCAGGAAAAAGGATGAAAATGAGGGCTAGAAAGAAGAAAAGGACTACACCAATAAAGTTTAGTGATTCAGAGAGTAGTTCTGAGAAGGTAACTGCAGATGATATGAAAAGGATCATGGAGTTTACAATTCATAAACCACAACAAGAACCTGAGATGACCAATGCAGTTCCCTTAACAACAAAGTACCCAATCATTTCTTATTCACATGATGTTCAAGATGGAAGTGACGCATGGTGGGAAATCAAGAGATCAGATGGCTTATGTCAGAAGTTTATTAGATTTTCACAGATGTTACATTACATGGATATGAATGATGTGGTACAACTCTGGAAGCTCTATAAGGAAAATTATGGTGATAGAAGACCAGATGTGATCTATGAAAGGCTACACTATTACTATTTGAAGAATATGTTTGAGCCAGATGAGAGAGATATTGAATGGAAGGATTTGCTAAGCTCTACCAAGGTTCATAAATGGTATCTATATCAATCTTGTGGAGTACATGAATTGGTTGGTAGAGGTGTAAGTGTCTACATGCTGGTGGAAAAAGACTACCCCTTCACCAACAATACTGCTATTCTTACTCAGATGCTACAACCTGGTAAGTTGAAGTTACAGAGAGCATTTCTTTCAGATCATCAAGCCTATGAGTTAGTAGAGAAGTATAAACAGGTGCTGAAATCTAAGTCTTCAAAGCAGTAGTGAGTGTTTGGAAGCATCCTCTTGGTGTATATCTGTGCTTAGAAGAAACTTGTATATTTTGGGTGAAAATATCAAGTTTAGGGGAGGATTGTTGGGTTTGAAGATGCTGCTGCTTTGTATATTATGCTGCTGCTTATGGTTTGATTATGCTGCTGATGATACTCAAGGAAAATACACTAAGTATGATTCTGCTGCTAGGCTAAATCATCCTACTGCTAGTGTATACATTCTGCTGCTAGAAGAAAACTGATGGATGGTGAAATAAGCTAAGTGTCATTCTACTGCTAGCCTAAGAAGATACTGCTGCTAGAGTAATGATTCTGCTGCTTATTAGATATGTATAGTTTGTTAGATAATTATGGTAAAGATACGAATAGATATTATTCTTGTATAGAAAGTTTTGTAACCGACTAGGACTCCTTAAGTCTATAAAAGGAGGATCTAGGGTTAGGGTTTAGAGTTGCTAGTACACGATTTGTTAGCATACGTATTGTATTCACTTCAAGGTTCATTGTCAACAGAAAGCAGTTTTGAATATTAAAGGTATCGTAAATTTTTTTTATGCTGCTGTAGATCGCTTCACTTTATTGGCGACAAAGTCGATTATACACGTGGGACTTTCATCAAACTGATTGGCTGATTTGAAGATCACCTGGTACTGTTAATTGTTTCGTGGGACAAATAGGTCAGTTGAATATTTAAATTTTTTTCTCAATAGATTGCGGTGAGCATTTAATTTGTCGTCAGCAGCAATTGTTGAATATGTAAGATTCGATTAAATTTTTGATTATTTATATATTGGTTTGTGGATTATTTAAACGTGTGTGGGGCTGCAAGACTAATTCGAACAATATTTATTGGATTAAATGGGTCGGTGAGTTCACTTTAATATAAGATTCGATTGTCGCTTATTATTGATTGATGAAGCAGCTTTGGAGTAAGTTTGTCGTATTACACATGTGGGTATTGGTGGTCAACAGGCTAAACCGAGGTCTAAAGGATTTATTACTTTTTGTCGTTTTTGGCTTTTTGTTGCTGTGTTGAGAAATTGAAGATTTTACTGCTCGTTGACTGAAGCTTGTGCTGGTTTAAATATACTGTTGTTATTAGAGCTCATTCTACTGCTGCACTGTATTAATGCTACTGCTACGCTTACATGATAGTACTGCTTGCTATAATTTATTCTGCTGCTAGCTTCGAGTTTCTACTACTGAGCTTCATTGATTCTACTGCTAGCGTTTATGTTTCTGCTGCTGCGCATAAGGTTTCTACTGCTAGTAGTTTTTGTTGATTGGAGAATTGGAACAAGGTGGTTCCAACACACACACGGGTGAAGACACACACCAGGAGAGATTTGATTTTCGAGTTAAAGAACTATTCTTTATTGTTTACTACAGCTTGATATCGTATATTATTGTTGTCATCTTTCAAACCTAGCGGAATTAGGATGCTCATTCATGGATGGTACAACATGGTGTTCGTTATTATTGTTGGTTAGTTATTCGACAAGTTCTTTTAAATGGTTAACATATGGGTTTCAGGGGAAGCTTAAGTGTTAAAATGTGTAACCATTTATATGCTACATCAAGGTGAAGGTTTTTATGATTGCTAGTTGGTATTTTTACTGAAGATTTGGGATTTTTCTGTCTTGGATCCATTTATAAAAGAAAGTGTTTTGGTGTTCATTAATGGAGGGCGATTCAAGACATTGGAAGACTAGATTCGAAGTATGGTACTGGCTCGTGGTTATGAAGATCAAGGTTGCATACTTTTCGTTCCCTATTTGATGATGACAAAAAGGGGAAGAATATTTTGAAGATTGCAACTAGAAGATCCTTGGTGATATGCATGGCTTAAGGGGAAGTTAGTTTATCTTTCATATTAACTTCAGGGAAAGTTTGTACTTACTTGGTTTTGTTCAATATTAACTAGGGAAGATTTGGGAATTATACTTGAGTTGATAAGACAAAACAATGAAAGATGAGGGACTTATGGAGACAAAGGATGAAACTTCACAAAAGGAAAAGATTACTACGTATCTTTTATTATTCTAGAATATATCCTTTGTAAACCCTAATCCTCTATTATATAAAGAGGGTTAGAGGCGTAGGTTTGTGTGTGTGTGTCAAAGATGTAGTCGACTAAAGGTGTAGGTCGTGGCTAGGCATCGAGTTCCTACAACGGATGCCTAGGTTTTGTATTGTTAGTGTTAGGAGATGATGACGAAGAACCTTGTTGATAATAATAATATTCTTATTGTTTAATCCGCTGTGCTTATTATTATCATGTGTTTATTGTTTATCCTAGATTAAGGTCTAAACAACCTAGAGTCCAAAACGGTCCAAGAACTTATTTGATGATGGCATACATAAGTTCTATCAAGTTAAGACTGTCAAACCAAATAGACCTTTTTACCCTCGATAAACAGTTCAAGGTGCAAAAACTCTTTCCAAATCAGCACCCACAACTGTTAGAAGATCATTTCAACACAAGGCAGTGATTAATAAACAAGTTTGGAAACCTAAAATTGAAATTGCAAACCCGGCAGCTCATACTGCTAGGCAAGCAGTTAACAATGGAAGTTTTAAAAACACTGCTAAGGGAAATATGGGTAATGGTATTACTGCATCTGCATCATGGGTTTGGAGACCACTTCAATCTAATGGTACTCCAACAGTTCTAAAAAAATTTAATTATGTTGATGCTAGAGGCAAGCCTAAGTCTGTTATGGCTTGGGTGCCACAAGGAAATTAATTTTTCTTTTTATGTGCATTGTTAGTCATATGCTTGTTATGTTGTGAGACAAGTGCTCTGCACTTTGTTTTCTATTGTTGGACTAAAAATTGCAGGATGAGTGAAGCTTGTGGATTTAATGCTTTATGTTTTGGACTGAATGGTGATTTGGAGCTCAGTGTGTTATCTGTGCACACAACAAATGGTTATTGGTTCACCATGTCTAACCCACATAAGAACCAACTAGTCCAGAGCAAACGGTTTCTGGTAAAGACTAATCAAATCCGTTAATGGTTGACAATTTACCAAAAATTGTATGGTTATCAACTCACCATATCTAACTGTGAAGAGTTGGCTAGTCCAAAGCAAACGGCTATTGGTAAAGACTAATCAAATCCGTTGATAGCTGATAGTTTTCTAAAAACTATGTTTGAGCAATGATGTTTTAATCCTTTTTATAAGTTTATACGGCTCAACAAATTTTTATCATCAGTTTGTACAGTTAGTGCAAACTTAGTACGGCTCAATTAGCCGTTGTAAAAATCTGTCAGTAATAAATTTTATAGCCGTTGGGGTAAAATCATTAATCTTAGAGTACTTATAGGGATTTTTCTTGAAGATAATTATCTTTTTACCATAAATTTATTTATTCTATTTCCAAAGATAATTTATCTCATACGCAAAATTCGCTAAACCCTAACAGTATCTACAAAAACTCAATTGGCTATCAAAATCCTTCAATTAACCTCATTCGATTAACTTTTTAATCTTCTCATTCACAAAGGAATCATTGAAAATGGCTGAATTGGTTTTCGTAAAGACTCACAACCAGGTTGCTTTTCTAAGGAAGACAGAGGAGGGAGATGGACCTCGATTTCATGAGATTGTGGACTTCCTCAACAACTCTCATATTAGGTATGCTTTAACCGTCTCTCTTACTCTTTATGTCTCTCACATCACACAGTTCTGGCAGAATTCTACTGTCTTGACTAGTGAAAATGGAGACTTAGAAATTCACTCCACAGTGGATGGCATTAGCTTTGTTGTTACCGAATCTGCACTTAGGAGACATCTTAAGTTGAAAGACTCAGATGGTATCATCACTATGCTAAACACTAAAATTTTTCAAGAACTTGCCAGAATGGGGTATGACACATCGAATCAAAAACTCACTTTTCAAAAAGGATGTTTCTCCCCACAATGGAGATTTTTGATACATACTCTCCTACACTGCTTAAGTCCCAAAAAGACAGCATGGGAGCAATTCAGTAGCAATATTGCTATTGCTCTTATTTGTCTGTCAACAAACAAGGTCTTTAATTTTTCAAAATTTATTTTTGATAGTATGGCATCAAATGTTCACAGCAAAACCAAGTTTCTAATGTACCCAAGATTTGTTCAAACTCTTTTGAATAAAAAGAAGAATTTGCTTACAAAACCAACTGAAACTTTTGCTAATCCTAGCCTTCAATCAAAAGTTTTTCAAAACATGGCTATGGCTAGTAGGCTTTTTAATGGAGTAGTAGTTCCATTGTTTCCTAAAATGCTTCAAACTGAAGTGGGTGAAGGTTCAGTATAACCAACTGATCCTCATCACACATCCACTACAGCTTCTGAAAGAATTCAACCACCCCCAATTCACACAACTTATAGGAGAAGGACACCTAGTCTAACTAGAGTGGCTACCGGATCCTTGCCTTATGATTCACCTCTCCTAGTAGATCACACAGCTAGAAGCGATGAGGGTAGCTCTTCACAAAACGAATTGATGGGATTGTGTACCAAGTTAGTTAACAAAGTTGAAACTTTGGAGGAGGAGCTTAAGACCACCAAGGAGGAGCTCAAAGCCCACAAGGAGAACTTTGATAAGGTCTACAACAGATTGACCTTAAGAGTGAAGAAGCTGGAAGAACAATTAAAGAAGAAAAGGGCAAAGGTAGTATTGGATTCTTCTGATAGTGATGATTCAGACACCTCAGATGATTCAGATGGTAATGATGGTGATTCTTCCAAAAAGGGGAGGAAAACAGATAAAGGCAAGAGGGATGAATCTGAAGCTCAGGGGAGGCATGAACAAGGAACAAGTGAACAATTTGATACTAATGTTGCTGATATGGAAGTAGAAGAACAGACTCATGAAGCTGAGAAAGAAACAGTTCATACGGCTGAAATAGTTGAAACTGCTGAGACAGAGTTTGAAACAGTTCCTACGGTTAGTTCATTTTCAGGTACTGATGAGGAAGAATATCAAAGAAAAAGAACTGATAAAGGAAAGAAGCCAATGACACCAGAAGAAGCTGAACAAGAAGCTGAAAAGATCAAGAAGTTAAAGCCAAAAACTCAAGGACAAATAGACTTTGATGCAGAGGTAGCAAGAAAGCTTCTAGAAAAGGATTTAGCTGATGAACAAGCTCAGATAGCTCAAGATGCAGAATTAGCAAGGAAGTTGGCTGCAGATGATGTAAGAAACATAGCTGAATTCATGGAGAGAACAAGATCTGAAGATGTTGATCAAGAAGTCTTCAATGAACAATTACAATATCTGTTAGATTCTGATTTCATTATAAGAGCTCAAGCAATGATGATTCTTAGAGATAAAGATCTAAGTGAAGAAGAAAAGTCAGAGAAACTTAAAGAATTCATCTTGTCAAAGAATAAAGAAGCTACTTGGAACGACTTAATGCAGAGAATTAGAGATAGGCAAAAGCATGGTTACAAGACAAAGATGCCTACCAAGAAAGAACAAGTCAATTTTATGAAGCATTATTTGAAGAACCAAGCAAATTACAAGATGAGTGATTTCATTGGAAAGACAGATGCTGAGATAGAAAAGGCTTTCTATGAGACATATGCAAGACTGAATACTTCAGACAAGAAGGATGCTACAAAGAGAAAGAAAAGAGAACCAAAAGTTCTAGAATCTGATGTTACAAAGAAGTCAAAGTCTGGAGAAGAAGGATTGACTGATGAACAGATTAAGAGTATGATAGTGATAGTTCCAGAATCTACAAACACCAAACCATTACAAGTAAAACATCCTATTATTGACTGGGAAGTTTTCACAGATGGAAGAATGAAGGGATGGAAGATAGTAAGACTTGGTGGTATTACTGAAAGGTATAGGCTTTTTGAAGATTTACTCAAAGGTTTTGATAGAGAAGATCTTAATCAGATGTGAAGCTTAGTAAAAGAGAAGTTCAAAGTTCAAGACCCTATTGAAGACAAAGATAAAGAGTTATGGGTGCAACTGAATAGGATTTATGAACCAGATGGTGGAGAATCAATGTGGAGATTTCAAGCACAAGTCAAGGATGTCACTTGGAGATTATTTGAATCTTGTGGAGTGCACAGAGTGTCTACCAAGGATGGAATAGAGATTTATATGATGGTTGAAAAAGATTATCCACTCAGACCAGTTGTTTTAACAACTATGGTATCTGTAATAATCACGGCTAATGAAGAATCTGAGATGGCTGATTTGTTAGTAACTAAGATATTCAACCTTGAACAAGAAGTGAAAGCTAGATCTAAGAGGATTGCTTGATAGTGTTTGGAAGAATCCCCTTCATAAAGAAGATAAAGCTTAATGTGAAGAAACTTAGTGATTTGGAGAAATCATAAGTTTAGGGGAGGATTGTTAGGAATTAAGCTTTAAGCAGTTAGTACGGTTCAGTATAGAAGTTAGTACTGCTGATGAGTTTGAAGACAAACTGACAGTACAAAGTCAGTTAGTACGGTTGAAGAAGAAGTTAGTACGGTTTATAACTTTGTAAAAGATAATTAAAGAAAAGATTTTGTGTATATCTTCTCGAATTAGAATGATAGTTATCTTGTACAGGAATCCTTAGTCTATAAAAGAATTGCCTAGGTTATTGAATAATATACGTATTGCTTTGTGCTAAGATTCAAGGTTGTAAAACCCTAGTGATAGGAGATCACTCGTATTATTCATAATAATATTGAATCGTTGAAGTATATTGTCTCTTGTTCATTCACTGTTACATTCAATTCATACAAAACACAACAAACAAATCTTCTAAGTGCAAGCTAGTAAATTCCGCGTGCTAGACTAAGCATCATTCAAAGTATCTATCTAACACAAGGAGTGTGTGTAGATCCGGTCACAAATTCAAGTCCTACTTCAAGCTCTAGTAAGGATTGTAAGAACTGACAATGGCACGGAATTCACTAATCAGGAGTTAAGAACATATTTTGAAGAAACTGGAATCACTCACCAGACATCAGCTGTTAGAACTCCACAGCAAAACGGGGTAGTTGAAAGAAGAAATAGAACTCTTGTGGAAGCTGCTCGCACAATGCTGATTTATTCTAGTGCACCGTTATTCTTATGGGCTGATGATGTTGCCACTGCTTGTTTCAATTAAAACCGATCCCTAATCCATCCAAGATTCAATAAAACCCCATATGAGCTAGTGAACAACAGAAAAACCGACATCTCTTACCTTCATGTATTTGGCGCTTTGTGCTATCCAACAAACGACAGAGAAGATCTGGTGAAGCTGAAAGCTAAAGGTGATATTGGAATCTTCATTGGTTATTCAGAAAACTCGAGGGAATTCAGGGTATATAATAGAAGGACTAAGAAATTAATTGTAACACCCCCTAAATTACGAGTTAACAGCGGAAGACTAATCGGGGTATTACTGTGAGGATCGAAGTCATAATTATAGAAAATGGCTCGAAAGAGACGTTTTGAAAACATAGGTCTTTTATTTATAAATTCAGTTACAAAGTTTCATATTAGAGTACTAAAATCCTTAGAAGGATTAGCGTTTTAAAATGAATTAAACATCATATTTTACACCATAATAAAGAGCAATACAGCCCGCTCCATGCTCTTGCTGCTCCTGCTAATTACCTGAGATAAACATGCTTAAAAGTCAACAAAAATGTTGAGTGATATCATAGAGTTTGAAATTCAATAATCAGTTCGATACACAAGTAAGATTGTATTAAAAATACAATCAGTTGAAAAATTGATATTGCAGTATACATATTGCCCTAAGTCTTATGACACGCAAAACGTTAACAAAGTACCGTAAAACGGAGGTGATCATCAAGTCAATGATGATATTAATGACCTCGAGTAATAGGTGATTTGCCAATTCCTATTTTTCTCAAATATAATGTATCGCGACTAATACGACTAACCAAAAGGCATTCCGTCCAGTATTAGTGGGATAGGCTATCAAACCTTAAATAGATCTATTCACTATATTCGCGTTCACTTACTAGTGATTAATGGCTCATGAATAAGGGTCTTGTGGCAATAAGGTAACTTAGGCATATATCAAGTCAGGTAAGCATACAGAAAAATACTTTTGATCTGTTTATAGCATGTACCTCCCTCACGGAGTTTAAAGTTGATAAATGATTAAAAGTGAGGCTATGACTCACCTTAAGTGATACTGGGAATGATGAAAAGTAATTTCCGATGAGATTATGGTAACGGCTTCAAAACAAGACCTGTTAAATAAATATGTCTGAGAATCTGACCAAATACTATTTGGTGAATGTGAAACGAGTAACGAATAACGATTAATGAATAACGAATAACATATTAATCGTTATTGTGAAAAGATGATATGCAAATGAAATTCTCTAGGTTTTAAGTAATATCACATGATATGTTAACTAAATTATTTCCAAAGTTTTTATCCTAAGATTTGATGAAATAATACGTAAAGATAACTAGTCAAAATATCGTTATATATATTATTAACGTAAAGTTAAATAATATATAAATGAAATATATAAAAATGCACGTGACGTGAACGAGATGACGTAAAATGGAAAATAAATTAAGAATTTCAAATAGAATCTGTTGGTCCTTGTCCTTTTCCATTTTTTACAATTTTTACCCTAACGGTGTTAGCGTTGCACCGTTAGTCCTTTATTATATATAATTTACAATTATAGTCCTTTACTTGTCCAATATATCATTCTGAGCTTGGAAATTAATAATATGTAATTTTATACCCTAATGATCCTGTTTTTACATTTTCAGTACATGTTTTACTCGGTTGACAGTTTTAGTCCCTCTAGGTGACTTCGCGTTACATTTTTAGTCCAATTGCACAAAAATTGTGGGAAAAATTATATTAAATTTTCTGAGGCTTATTTAAGTTATAAAAAGCTTATTTTAACAGCTTATATAGTCTATAGCTTATTTTCTTGTCTAATGGGCTTTAACGAACCAAATTAGTGGCCCGTTAACGTTTTAAAATCCGTACACCGTGAGACGAGTTGAGCTCATCAAAAATATCATTTTTCATGTTCTAATTTCATGCCAAAAAGCCTAGATAAGCTAGCTTATCTCTAAAGCTTAAAAATAGCTTAATGGGCTGAAAAGCCCATGTCGCTGTTTTATGTTGTTTTGAAACTCAGTTTCTGCGATTCACTTTGGCAATTTTTAAAAGGTCGATACTTGATTATTTTTACAAGTTATATTAACGAAAGTGATAGCTAGCTAGGTGTTCTATCAGTTCATGTAAAGATATAGTACGCTCGTTAAGTTCATTTCCAAGATATAAAGTCGTTTTCTAGGCTACATGGGACGCATATTAAAAGGGAAAAGAGTTGAAAATAATTCTAAGTGTTGTAACATATTTTTATACAATTGATACATGTTCAAAATAAACTCGTACGATGCATGATACGTGAGTATAAACGTGAAAGGAGGGTGCATAATGACTCCTATGCCTTCCAAGATGGAGGCTCGCCACTTTGGTGTACTAAACGAATAAATATACGTAAATAAATATGTAATACGTTCGAATATGATCTAGAACGATGCATGGGAAATGAAATAATGCAAACGAGGAATTTACAAGGAGTTCTAAGATACTTACAACACCTTTAAAGGTGGTAGAGGATCGAATGAAGTGAATGGAACACAAATAAAAACCCACGTATAGCTTGTAACTTAAGTATACGTTTATATATTAAACCTGATTTCCTTGATTGCTTCTAAACGCATGAGTGAATGCTTCTGGCTTTTCATAGATGATTTTATGGAAGAATGGGAGTTGTTTTGAGAGTATTTAAGGTAAGAAGAAAGGTGGTGAGTGAGAAGTAAATATATAATACGTTTTTGAACACGTAAGGGTCAATAATTCACAAAACACTTGCAACTAGATATTGTCAGTAAATGTGAGACTTCAAATGAGATTTTTCAAACAGCCTAGGACTCTAGAACGAATTTGTGAGAGCTTAAAATATGGTATATGTCTTGATGAGTCAAACTAGATGTCGACTTCTCTTTTATTTTGTATACGATTTATACAAATCGCATAACACATGATTTTTGATGATGAAACATGTTTTTTAACATGGAAATAAGATAGAAATAATATTAGGAACTCATAGAATCAAATCGGAGTCAAAACGGTTAAGTTTTGAATTTATTACTATGTCGAGTGGGTTGTTCTTGGCCGAATGATTTGCCTTTCGAAACCACGTCAATACTCAACATAAAATTCTGAAACTTGGCATGCTTAGAGTTGGCTAGGTGAGAAATGAGACGGTATAATAATATATATGTGTCGCGTTTGAGATTTGAGAGAACGAGAAGTCTTTGGAGATAGTTTCTAACCGAAACTTACATAAAATCATAAAACTAGAGTTGGGCTTTTATATTGGGCTATGAACAGTAACGATGGGATTTGAGTTGGGCTGGAAAAAGATTAAGGCCCGTTTAGTATAATTAAGGATTAATTAAGATTAATGAAATATTTAAGTTTCGTCATACGCGTCAAGAACTTGTTCCGTCATTTGGTGAATTATATAATATCGTAATCACGACCAAATAATAAAATAAGAAAAATTTCAAATTTTTCTGTAATAAGGGGGATCAGTAACAGTAACTGAGGTTTATTATTTATTAACGATTATAATTAGAAGGGATTTTTACAGTGTTCTACAATACACACTTGTCATTCTGAATTTCGTCCCAAAATTCAAGTTTAAGCTAGCTAATAAGAGTGATCTATGAAAATAAATGTGGATATTTTTCACGAAATCGATCTTCGCTTTCCCATGTGTACGCTGGTCCTCGCTTGGAGTCCCATCTAACCTTGACAATGGGGATACGATTCTGTTTGAGTCGTTTCACTTCTCTATCCATTATTTCCAGAGGCTCTTCTGTGAACACAAGTTTGTCGTCCAATCTGATCTCTTTCAGTGGAATAACGAGAGTTTCGTCAGACAAACACTTTTTGAGTTGTGACACGTGAAATGTAGGGTGTACCCTACTGAGTTCTTCCGGGAGTTCTAATCTATAAGTAACTGGACCAATCCTTTTGAGGATTTTGAAGGGTCCAATGTACCTCGGGTTTAATTTTCCGCGCTTTCCGAAGTGGATCATTCCTTTCCAGGGAGAAACTTTTAACATGACTGTTGGGAATTATCACAAGGTTCGAAGAAGACTTAATGAAGAATAGACTTAAGTTAAGTCTGGTAGTTATTATGTTAAGTCTGGTTTTGTAATAGTTAAGTCTGGTAGTTATGTTAAGTCAGGTCAGTGAAAATAGGAAAGTTTGTTAGTATTAAGTTAGGAAAGGATATATATGAGTTAGGTATCTTTATAGAAGATATGTAAATATCTTTTCACACGGTTTTGTAATTAGGGTTTCCTTCAAGTATAAAAGGAACCCTAAGGGATCATTATTATGTACGTATGAATTGTGTAAGTTAGTGATATATACGAAGTTAGTAATAAACCATGTGTTCTTCATTGTTCTTGTTAATTTTCCGCGTTAACATTAACAATTGTGTAAGAGTTTCTCACTTGGATTGATTTGGATTTATTCAAGTCATCCACTAAGTAATCAAGGCTACTTAGAGATCCATACAAATTCGTGGACCAACAAGTGGTATCAGAGCCTTTAGAGAGACTCTGAATTCGAAGAATACAAAACCACAAACAAATTCTCAATCAATTCACCCTACACAATGTCTGGCTTTGAGCAACCTATCAACACTGAAACTTTTTCAAACCATAACAGTGAGGATGAGAAATCAAACCATGAAGAAGAAAACCCTGAAACCAGCACCTCTAAATCACAACCAACCATCCCTACAACCACCACCATATCCAACATTAAGCTTCCAATACTGAAGAGAGAAGAATACGACATATGGGCCATGGAGATGGAACATTACTTGGAGTACATTGATAGTGAAGTTTGGAAGGTTATTCAGAAGGGAAATTCTAAGAAAAAGGTTTTAGTTGGTACTGATGGGCAGATTAGAATTTTACCACCATTGACTGCTGAGGAGATTCGGGCTGTGGAAAAAGAGAAGAAGGCTAGAACCTTGCTACTTATGGCTATTCCAAAGGAGCATCTACAAAGGTTTCATGGGATGATAGATGCCAAGGAAATTTGGGAAGCAATTAAGAAGCGTTTTGGTGGGAATGCAAACTCTAAAAAGATGCAGAAAGCTGTTCTCAAACAGCAATTTGAAACATTCAGTGTGTCAAAGGCTGAAGGATTGGAAAAGGGTTATGACAGATTTCAACATCTTCTGTCACAACTAGAAGTACATGGTGCTGCTGTATCTAATGAGGATGCCAATCACAAGTTTCTTAGGTCTCTACCACCAGAATGGGTAAATGTGTCTATGACTATGAGGATGAAGGATGAAGTTGACTCAATGACCCCAGATGACCTGTACAACAATCTTAGGATTTTTGAAAGGGACATCAATGAAACCACTCAGACATCTCCTAGTTCTTCAAATGTTGCTTTTGTGTCTCAAAGCAAAGGCAGCACTTACAAGGTTAAGTCTGGCAGTGTTAAGTCTGGTGTTTATGAAGCTTCTACAAGGGAAAGAACTGCTCCTACAGGCTTTGCAGATGAGGTGATTCACTCATTCTTCGCCAATCAACAAGAAGATGAGAGCTTTATCAGTGAAGATTTGGAGCAGATAAATGATGCTGAGGTAGAAGAGATGGACATCAAATGGCACATTGCCATGATTGCTCTGAGGGTAAAAAGGTTTCAAAAGCAGTATGGGAGGTCCATTAAGTTCAACAACAAGTCTCCAGTTGGGTACACTAGGAGGACAGTTGAATGCTTCAATTGTCATAAGCATGGACACTTTTCTAGAGACTGCCCGGAGAAGAAGTCTACTGATGGGTATAGGAAGAGTGATGCAGAGGATGACAAGCTGGAAAGAAACCAGATGAGTATGGTGACATTGGAAGCTGGAGCTATTAACTGGAATGAGCACACAAAGGAGACTGAAGAGTCCAGTCATGCACTCATGGCCATTGGTTCTAGTAATGAGGTACCATTATGTTCGAAATTATGTACTGATTCCTATAATCATGTTAAGGCTTTGTATGATGAGCAGATGACACTGATAGGTGACCAAGAAGCATAAATTTTAGCTTATAAAAATGCTCTAAAAACATTAGAAGCACAAAAAGGCACCCTTCAGAAACAACATGCTGATTTAAATGAAAAACTATTCTTTCAGGCTAATAAAATATATGAGCAAGATGAAAAACTTAAAAAATATAGAAGAATTGGCCTAAGAATACAAAAGGAAAGGGATGATTTGCAAAAACGTGTAGATCAGTGGAATAATTCAAATAACAATCTGTTTAAATGTTGGGATTCTCAAGTGAAATCAAACAAGAAACATGGCTTAGGGTATGAGGAGGATGAGAAAAAGGCTATATTTAAGTATAGAGAGGATGATTGTGAAGGTAAACCTTTGTATAATAGGTTTGTTAAGGCTGGTGATTTCAAGGGAGTTCCACATCCATTGAGTGGAGACTACACTCCTCTTGAAAAAGAGGAGTTAGATGACTCTCTATTTGTGTATGGAAAAAGAGGTCCTCAAATACCTGAGTCAACCACCTCAGAGGACAAAACTAGTGAGTATTCTACTTGTCAATCTAATGACACTGAAGGATCCATTGGTGATGTCTCTGACCACTCTAAGTCTGAGTCAAAAAGTGAAGTAAAAGAGAGTCCTGAACCTAAAATTGTTAAGGAAAGTGAACCTGTTGTGACTGAACCAAAACCCCAAACAGTTAAACCTAGTTGTGTCAACCACACAAAAACTTCTAGGGAATCTGTTAATATGAATGAGTCACCTAAAAGTAATAGTGTTCACAGAGAAGTTAGGAGTAGCTACACTTACACTCCTAAGAGATGTTTTGTTTGTGGAAGTTTAAGTCATTTGATTAGAGATTGTGACTTCCATGAGAAGAGAATGAAAAGGGAAGCTGAGCTTAAAAGGAATGTGAATATGGGTCATGTTAATAATAAACCAGTGTGGAATAATGCTAACAGAATAAATCATGCCAACCAATTTGCTCCCAGACCAGCCCAACATGTTAACTCTACCCGACCAAACATTAATTCTGGTAGACAACAAGTTAATTCTGGTAGACCAAATATTAAATCTGGTTTGAGGAACCTTAATTTGGGTAGGCAAAACTTTAATTCTGTGAGGCCTAATGTAAATTCTGGTTATGTTAATCAAGTGAGACCCAGACAGCCTTTCCAAAAACCACAGGTGAATCAAAGAAACCAATTTTATAAACCTCATTCACCTGTGAGGAGACCAATTGCTAAGAATACAGCAAGACCTTCAACTTCAAATGCTGTAAAGGGTAATGGGGGTTCTGCTGTTAAGACCTCAGCATGTTGGTCTTGGGATCCATTCAAAAATGAATATACTTATAAATCCCAAAGCAACAGTGGATCAGTTTCATATAAGACTTTTAAATATGTTGATCCACAAGGCGGACCCAAGCCTACTCAGACCTGGGTTGTTAAGAGAAATTGATTTCTCTTCTTATGTTTTGTAAAGTTTGTATACTTTTTGTCCTTGAAATTGTTTTTATGTCTTGAAGTTTTAAATTTTTTATTGTTTGTTCTTAATTCCGCTGTATACAACAATGATGATTGTAAAATATATCCTGGATGGGGCTAAAGAGATCCATACAAATCTGTTTTAGGGTTTTTGTTTGTTCTTCTTAGTTTAAATGGTTTTCAACTTTTCTAGTACGATTGTTTCTTTGTGTTGTGCTTAACTTTGTTTTGCAGTTGTTAACTCCTTATTGTTGCTAATAATTCATATATGGCAAAATAAAACAAAAGGACCATGGAGTTTTTATTCATAACCATCAAAGTTACATTCAAGGTTGCAGCCTACAACACAAAATAAGATAAATGCCTAAACATAAACAAGCCAAACGCCAACACCTACTTCTTCCTTTTTCCCTTGTCCTTCAAGTCAGGAATGGTTTTCTTGGTCCCTTTCTCCCCAAGTATATCTCTCACTTTTGGGCTTAAGAGTCCTAGCACCTGCTTGTTTGGTTTTGGATGAGGCAACACAACGCTATTCTTTGAAGACACATCTTTTAAAGTCTCTGCTGCTTCATCCTCTGGTTCTTTTGCAGTAAGATCATAAGAAGCTAGCTAACGTTTAAGCATTATCTTCTTTGATAACTTGCTCCTTAGGCGTGAGGTGTAGCCAGGTGGAAAATAGCCTTCCCATCCTCCATCAGATGACTCAGAAGATGAGTCGGATGAAATCTCCAAGATGTTTGATGGGGTAGAATCCATTATGTTGAACAAGTTTTCTCTTTGATATAAGATGGTTTGGTGTTGACTAAAATGGGCCTTTTATAGAGAATATCAAGGTTTAAGGCTCTTAAATGCTCGGTTGGTGAATGAATTAACTCCTTGCAGGCATTGAGTTAATTATGGTACTTTTGGAAAGTTGACCAAAGTTTAAATTTTTTTAAGTTATGGTACTTTTGTTAGTGACTAAAAAAAAAAAAAAAAAAAAATTGCAATTAAGGGGAGGTGATGTACATTTAAGGGGAGGTTAAATGTACAGTTTATTAAATTCGGGTAGCTTTCATTTTTAAATCTAGTAGATTTTATAATTGCATTATCTTGTAATTTTGCTTGCTTTGTCTCTTTTTCTGGCTGTTGGAACTAACATTTGCAGGAAAACTTGGATTGGTGATGATGTGAAGTCTGGCGATTGCTAAATCAATGTGTAAGTCAACTTCCTTGGTTAAGTCTGGTAAGTGGATGATTAAGTCGGGTTGACCAACTTTAAGTCTGGTAGTGTATCTGGTAATTAAAATATTACCGTTAGGTCTGGTCAGTCAAAATAACGTATTTTTATATAAAAATCTTACCGTTAAGAATTTTCGAGAATAAGAGGTATATAAGGATAAAATTGACAAATAATTTTCACTTTTATCCTTATTTACTTCTAAATTTGAACATCGTTATTTTCGGCTAACTACTCTGTTCTTATATACGCCAAACCCTAACAAATTCTCAACCAGACTTAAATCATTTGCTTATCGATGGCTTCTCTAAAGTTTGTTGACAAGCACAATCAGGTTGGCTTCTTGAAGAAACCAACTCAAAGTGAGGGCTTCGAACAAATTGTGGATTTTATGCGTGGCTCACATATTCGGTATGCTTTACTTCATAATCCCACTATTTATGTGTCCCTTGTCAAGCAGTTCTGGAGGTCGGTTACCTCTGAGACTCTTGATGATGGGACACCATGTTTAAGGGCAACAATAGATACTCATGCTTTTACTGTTACTGAAGCTTCCATTAGGAGTAGTCTTCAATTGGATGATGCTTCAGGGGAATTTAATTTGTCACGTGAGGAAATTTTAGAAGGACTGAAAAGCATAGCTTATCCCACTGATGGTACTTTTACTTTTTGGAAAAACTATTTTGCACCACAGTGGAGGTTTTTAGTTCATCACCTGCTCCAATGTCTGTGTCCCAAGAGTGGTGGATGGGATCAATTTGGAAGCAAAATTGCTTCTGCATTGGTTTTCCTATCACTTGGAAGGAAATTTAACTTTTCAAAACTTATTTTTGAAGGCATGGAGTCCAATGCTAAAAAGCCAAAGTTTTTGATGTATCCTAGATTTCTGCAAATGGTTTTAAACTTTGAAACTTCAAACAAAGTGCAAACATATGAGTGTGTAGTTTTCACATCAAAATTATTTGCTAACATGAAGAGAAATTTCAAAGGGGCCCATAGGCCTTTACTTCCTGCTATGCTTGTTGGTACTAACAATGCATGTACATCTGAGGATATACAAGAATCATCTGAAGAGGAGCAATCTCAGGAACAACCAAGATCCACAACTCCCACACCCATTCCTATACCAACATCTTCACCACAACACAGTCCTTCATCTACTGAGAGACACCCTACACCTATTCCACAGTCCCCTCCATCACATGTTCCAAGTCCTGCACAGGAGGAGGAACGTGCCTCAATGTTTGTGGAAGAGCTTCAAACCTTAGTTCCAACTTTGCTTAAGAAGATGACTACTTTGGAGAAGTCAAACAAAGCACTCAGTGAAGCTGTCATCACTTTGGTGAGGAAAGTGAAGAAACTGGAAAAGGCTATGGAGGATAAGGGTGTTCAATTTGATGATCAAGAAGGAGAAGCTGAAAATTCTTCCAAACAGGGGAGGACTTTAGATGCAGACCATAGATTTCAAACACCAGTTCAAGAGAAAGGCATAAATTTTAGTCCAGAAGCAATGGAGGTAGCAGAGACTTTGGCTCAATCCTTAGGCAAGATCAAAGAGAAGAAAAAAGGAAGAAAACTAATTCTAAATGACAAGGATTCTACTGAGGAAGGAGTTGATAAGTCTGATGCAAAGTCTGGTGAAAAGTCTGGTTCTTTTGGGTCTGGTAATGAAATTAAGTCTGGTCAGGATAAGTCTGGTGAAGAAAGTTCTGAGGCTGTTGCTGGTAGTAAGAGAAAAGGGAAGGAGATTGTTTTTGAAAATCCTCAACCTAGGAAAAAGAAAAGTCAAGAAAGGGAAGAACAAGCTAGCTTGGCTGAGATTGAGTTGATTAAAGCACAAGATCTTGCTGAGAAAGAAAGACAGGAACAACAAAAGAAGGCATATGCACTTTATGCAAGAAGATTAGCTGAAGAGTCTGATGATCCATTTACACACCTGATAAATGTTGATGATGAAGTAAGAGCTAAGTATGAGGAGATCAAAGCTGTTGAACGATTGACTGCTGAAGAAAAGTCCAAACAGTTAGCAGAGTTTATAAATTCAAGAGCTTCTGATGATACTTTAGGTGGATTTTTGGAAAAGATCAGACAAACTCAGAAGAAAACAAAAGTTCCTAAGAAAAAGACTATGGCAGAAAAGAGGCATGACATGCAAATGTATCTAAAGAATCAAATGCATCTATCTTGGGAAAAGATGAAAGGAAAGTCATATGAGGAGATTCAAATTGCATATCTCAATGCATTTGAAAGAGATCAAGGTTACAAAGCTGTTGATTATGAGGATGTACAAAGATTTTGTTTTCAGAGTAAAAAGGTGAAAGAAAGTGATCATGTTATTAAAGCAGATGAGATGATTGAGAAAGTATCAGAGGTTGAGGTTGAAATGGCTTCAACTGAAGTAAGCAAAGAAGAAGAGGTGAAGAAGTCTGTCACAGTGTTTACAAGAAGAAAAAGTATGGCAAGGAAAAGTAAACACAAGAAGGTGATTAAAGAAGATGAATTAGAGGAAGAACATTCATCTGAAGGAGCCACCATAGGGACTATTGAAAGCACAAAGGAACCAACTAAGGTAGTCAAGTATCAATTTATCATGACTGGTGAAAGAGCTGCATATCAGATTATAAGGGAGGATAATTCTGACATTGTTTATATGAATTTTGCTGGAATCCTAAATGATGTGAATAGGGAGGATCTTCAAGCACTTTATCAGTTGGTGAACATTAAATTTGGAGATAATCCACCTGAAGATGAATTTGAAAGAGTCTTTTGGGGTAATTTGAAGGTGATGTTTGAGCCACCAACTGAGTCAGATATAGTGTGGAAACTTCCTGAAGAGCAAAATATAGTCAGCTGGAGATACTTTCATACCTGCAAAGTACATTGTGTTTCATTAAAGAATGCTGATATTTATATGCTTGCAGAAGTTGAATATCCTTTATCATCAAGTGTTTGCAAGGAAATGATGAGCAAAAAGTTGTATGCTGGTAAGAAGGATGAAGGATATGAGATGTTATTGGATTTGATAAAGAGGCAGTCTTTGAAGGATGTAGCTTAAGGTGTTTGAAAGAATTTTCAAGTAGATAAGTGAGACTATTGGAACTTCTCACTTAGTGGAGGTGCATAGCACTAACACAACAAAAGGTTATCAGTCCACCTTGTCTGACCCACACAAGGACTGGCTAATCCTGAGCAAACGGCTACAGGTAAAGATAGCTCAAATCCGTTTATGGCTGACAATTTGCCAAAAATTGTATGGTATTCAACTCACCATATTTGAGTTTGTGAAGAGTTGACTAGCCCACAAGATTATGGCTTGTGTAAAGGTTGTGGAAAACCATAAATGGTAATCAATTCACCATGATGAGGTGCATTCCATCAAAGAATTGGCTAGTCCAAAAGGGTACAGCTTTTGGTAAAGACATCACAAATCTGTTGATAGTTGATGGTTTACTAAAAATCATATTGATGCGCGTGATGTGTCGTTGCGGTTTAGCAGTTTTAATGCCTACTCAAGTTTTAAATTTATATTTAGCCGACTTATCAATAACACACACACTTAACGAGCAGTGTACCCGGTCAGTATGAAGATAATGGTAAGTAGAGTGTCGATCACTAAGAGTGGAACGTATAATCTCGTTAATCTAATCAGTATTTTAATATCCTAACGCAAGGGGGTTTCAGCCTGAGAGACTGGCACAGTTTTGTTTGCAATTAAATAATAAAATAAACAAATAGGCACGAATCAGCAAGTAGCACACACGTACACAGATAGATACTAGAGACAATAAGAGGGCTGTCCTTATGATTAAGTAGTTTGTCACTTGTTTTATTGATAGCTTTATATGAAGTGTATGTAATTAACCCTTTCTCGTTGGTCCTATTCTTATCGGCGAGTAAACCCTTAATGACGACTTATGTCTAAAAGTTATTCCTAAGTGATCAATTTAGAAACAACCGTGGGAGCCACACCTTGTCCCGCAGTCGGGTGCCCGCAAGCCACTAATAAACACAGAGGTGGTCAATGCACTAATAAGTAGTAACCAAAGACATCAACATATAAACTTTAATTGATGGGAAAGCAAGTATTAAAGGGAGTGCAATCTTTCCGTTGTCACATTACACAAGCCACCAATCCTGATGAATTAAAGTTTGCTAAAACAATAAAACAAAACTACTTAATGAATTAAATACATGCAGCACCTTCTTACAGCTCTTGTATCTTCGATTTGGGTGTGTCTTGTGCTGCCTTCTTGACTGAATTCGTCCTTCTCTTCTGTTCGGTCTTTAGGTTTTCGAACTTCCGAATCTCTAATCTCTTTAATGCGTCTGGTCTACGGGGTATTTATAGTTTGTGTCTGAGGAAAGATGCGGCGCATCTACTAAGTAGATGCGGCGTATGTACGTAACTTCGCGTGGGGTCCAAGATTATAATATTCAGGAATATTCTTACACCGCCAGAAGATGCGGCGTAACTCCATGATTAGATGCGGCGCATGTCCTCTTGTATCTTGGATCGTATCTGGTGATATCTTGATAGAGATGCGGCGCATGTTGATAGTGAGATGCGGCGCATCTGGAGCAGATTAGTCTTGATCTTCTTCATTTCAGTAGACTCTTCACTTTATGCACGTTTTGCTCCATTATTAGTCCAAAATCGCCAAGTTTCACCAAATGCTTGTTTTTACCTGAGAATTACAAAAGTAAACGATTAAGTATCAATCCTCATACATAATATAGTAAAACAAGTCAAATTAATAGGATAAATGATAGTAATAAAATGTACTTATTTGAGTTCATCAAATATCCCCCCACTTGAACTTTACTTGTCCCCAAGTAAACCTTAGATTAAAACTTATGAAAATGTATCCTAAAAGATGTTAGGATTTATTTTTATATTTAAGCATGTATTCGTTTATTTCGTAATCACACAACTAAACACTTAACGAATTAGAAGTAAAATAAAATAAGTCGATAAAAGCAAATCTAATCGTTTAACTGTCCAGTCGCGACGAATATTCTATCATAAGCTTGGCAAGTATACACATCTCCACCACTAAAGCTAAGGAATAACAAGTCTAAAGCGGTAAAAAGGGTTTTTAGGCTTAAGGGTTAATTATTCTCTTTTCACTATCGATCTCAAATTCCAGAAAAGGCGACAAAATCACAAATACATGATCGAATCCACGAACACGATACTTGCAATTGCTCAAATCCTTAACTCGAATAGGCTAAAGATAGGTCCAAACTTCACCAATAATAATATATCAAAAAGGGCGACAAAATCATAAATACATAGCCGAATCCACGACTACGATACTTAAGATTGCTCAAATCCCTAATCTCAATAAATCAAAGGTTCGGTTGGATAAAGAATAATATAGGGTATGGATAATATTTGGGATATAAATTGGTGTAAAATAAAAAATAAACAAAACAAATAAATTAAAATCCTAAGTGTGGTTAATCACTATCCCAACCATCCCATGAATAAGACTCATATCATTGAATAACTCACGCTTTAACACTTGAAACACACGCTTTAGGTAGCCACGAATTATACTCAACAAAATCTTAATCAAAGAATAATCCTTAATTGGCATTCCCATAACTGCCAATTCCCATTCAATCCATAGATATAATACAACAAATAGTGGTGATATCGACCACTTACATAACTCTACATCGTTGGCTTAAAATAAACATCCAACTCTTTTTTCTTTCTTTTTCTTTTCTCATTTTTTCGATTTTTTTTTTTTTTTTTTTTTTTTTTTTTTTTTAACTTGAAACATAAACATAGATGTGTAAAATTTCACCACATCACTACAACTTTCTTTCCGGATAATTTTTATTCATACTTTTCATACTTTCAGAAATAATGGTAATAGTGAAAGTAGTAAACACACGAAAAATAAACTCTAAAATATACAATATTTACTTTCACTCCAATTTGCATTGTGCAATTTCCCGACCTAACCATATATAATGAATTACGCACGCGAACACAGGTAATGTAAGGAAACACACTCTGCCTATAGCAATTAACCAACCACGGATTCTAATCTACAGGGTAGGCTAAGGTTTAAGGTGTAACGAAACATTTTAAACATAGGTGTAAGAAACGAAAGGAATGGCTCTGAGGGTTTTTCTAGGGGTATCTTACTCTAAAAATGAGAGTAACAAAAGGTTTTATACGGGGGTTAACTAACCAGTGTAGTTAGCTAATAACACATAACATATAAAGGCTTTTTGGGTGTAATCCTAGAATTTTACCAATTTAGACAAGTCATTCCAATTAAATAAATAATACTCATTATGGTGGTCTCGAATAGTATACAAGCCAAGTTCTAAAGTTTACAAGTCACCGGCACACTCATAGATTTGTGAATTTTGGAAAAATCACAATTTTTGAAAATAACGTCATGTGTGCAGTTATGTAACTTAGATCTTAAACAAAAACATGCTAAAAAAATTTTTAAGTTTGATATATTAAGCACATTTTAAGCATAATTTTTGAAAAAGTTTAGGACAAGTAAGTGTTAAGTGTTCTAATTCTCCTATCCCCCCACTTAAGTTAAACAACGTCCTCGTTGTTTGTATAAAAGGTTAAAAACTGGAAAATAAAAAGAATTAGAACGGAAAAACTCCCCTGAGATTTGCTCGGTATGATCCTCCATTAGTGTAAGAGCAAAAATCAACTTCTTGTGGATTAGAACGTTAAAGCTTCATACTTGATGTATCCACAGGAAATCCAGGAAACTATAATACCACCAACACTTTAAAACACACCTAAGATAAGAAAGGTTCAACTTGCATAATACATTAGTAGTTAGATAAAAATAAAACTTAAAAATTAAAACTGAAAATCATCAGGTCAGTCGATGCGCCGTATCTTATTGAAGAAGATACGCCGTATCGAGCCTGGAATAAATACGGATCAGAATAAAGATGCGCCGCATCCTTAACCAGGGATGCGCCGCATTAAAATAAACTGATAAATAGTTTTAAAGTCGAAAATTAAAATGAAAATGAAATAAAGGATAGGATGCGTCGCATCTGTTTAAGCAGATACGGCGCATGTAGTAACCAAACAGACTGTTAACAGTCTGTTGCAAAAATGGCTCGTTCCACGGTTTAATCTCATACGTCCTCTCGTACTCTCATGCTGAACTTAATGCCAGTCTTCATCAAACATAACAAGAAATATAAACTGAAACATTTAAACATAAACATAAGAATAGCGATTAGTACAATCCAAAAATTAATAATAATAATGTGTGGAACAATGTCAGTAAAACAAAAGGGTAAGATCATGGGTGAGCGGTGTCGTCCGGATGGGTCCCAGAAGTGCTAGCTCCATCAGTCCTCTGGCGGACTCTGCGCTCGTACGTACGTGCTACTCCCGTAACCTCAGTACCATCAGGACGGGTGTGGGTGATACCCTGATGCTCTAATAGTCTGCTCACACTCCTGACCACCCACTCTAAGTCTCTCCTCAGTACCATCACCTCTCCCTCGACTGCGTCGAGTCTCTGAATCACGGTGCGTGGGGGTACTGGTGCCTGTGGCACCTCCTCGTCGGCAGGAGCAGCAGCCGGAGGATCCTGAGGTCCTCCCTGCTCCGCCTCCGCCCCTGCAGCTCTGGCGGGCCCTAATGCTGCCCAAAAGTGGCCCCCAGCAGCCACCTGGCAGATCGCCAGTCTAACCAAATAGTCCCTATCAATAACTGGGAGACGAGCCACCACAACCTCCAGCCCCGCTGGAATCTCTGCTCCAATAACTCCAAAATGGCGGGCCAGCCTCGAAACAAAATGCCCGCCAGTCATGTGGCTCCTCCGATCTCTCCCAGCAGCTGATCGGTGGAGGTAGTGTGCCAAAAAGTGGGGGATGTTCACCGGCATCCCCTCATCCATGCTCCTAAGTAGGAAGAGGTCCAGAGTGGTCACCTTTTCAGGTGACTGACCCCTCCCAGCAATAGTAAGTGCAATCAGCCTGTGACACAGCCTCCTCATCGGCTCCCTGATCAAAGTATATGAGGGGGTGGAAGTAGTGATGTCGCCCCCCGAAGAAATCCTGAACCAGTAATCACTGAATACCCCTCTGTCAGGGACAACCCGTAAACTCTCAGCCCAGTACCTGGCAAACCCAGCAGATCCAAGCTCCTCCTCAGTGTGTAGACCCAAGGCTAAAATAAACTGCCTCATCGACATCTGCCTGTGCACACCTCCTAACCTGAACACCAGAGTGTCAGCTGTATCAATCTCCACATCCGTCTCTCTGTAATGAATAGTGCTAAAGAACTCCAGCATGAGCTCCCTAATCAGAGGCTCGTCAACCCTAAACAGTCGCTCCCAAGCACTAGACCTGAACTCCACCTCATCATCTCCTCCAACAACAACCATCTCCATACGACGCTGTAAGCTCGCAGCTGCATGTCCACCACCGATCAATCCCACATCGTCAAAATTCAGAACCTGGACTCTAAATATTTTCTTGAAGTAAACTGAGTCAAGCCTATGCAAATAATCCTCTAGAGTGCCATCAGCAAGTCCCATGTTCTCGAATCGTAACCATTGGTGCCTTTGTGCGATATCTGGTAGTGTCATCTGAAATAAACATTCAAAGTCAGTAAACAGTCTGCAAGAAAGGTAGATACGGCGCATTTGATTAAATCAATGCGGCGTATCTGTATAAAGTATAAGAGATGCGGTGCAAGACAACAGATACGGCGTATTGAGATGCGTCGTATCTAGATTAATCAATACGGCGTATCTAAAATTTTAGCAATTTTGAAATAGGTCGTTACGCCGCATTAATCAACCTAGATGCGCCGCATCTAAAAGCATATCAGCATAAAATAAAGGGTTAGGCACGTTTTTCAAGAATCCGTATCCGTGATGTAAACTTCCACTAAATATCACAGTATAATATTCTCCCTATATCAGTTCAAATATCTCAATCAACCACAGCTAATTTACCTTCCCGCTAAATATTCAAAATCAAACCCAAAACCTAAATTTTCGGTCGATTCAATTAGTGCCAAATTCGATGTCCAAATCTAAAATTAACTTAGGGGAAATAATTAATTCCAAGTTCTAATCATATCCCTATATCGTTTAAGCGCGAATCGATTCAATCCAATAAACCCTAATTTTCGTATTAATCAAAATTAAATCGAAATGTAACAATTACCTTAGTATTTGTGATTAGGAGAACGTTTTAATGCTCGGATTAAAGGCGGATTGAAGAAAGATGATCGGATTTTGAGTATAATTTTAGTGCGTGTTCTTAACTGTGTGTATTTATGCGGCGTATTCCCGTCGTATTTATAGGGCGACACGATGCGCCGTATTAGAAAATTGGGATGCGCCGTATCTAGTTAATTCCGTTGACTAGTCAATAAGTCCTAGTTGGTCAGGGATACGGCGCTTCGGATATTTAGATCCGCCGTATCTCTATGTTAGTTAACGAAATTTAAATGAAGAACGTACCTTGGCCTCCGCAACACAGTTCCTTATACATCAAATTTGGGTAAAAACGGCACACCATATAGATGAATTCAAAATAAGAGTAATAGGCATAAACGTTTCATTAATAATCGTAATCTTATTGTTTAGTGGATAATGATTTATTCCGAGGTTAGGAACAAATATCGTTTTTGAGCATACAAAATTAAGATTACGAATTGAATCAGACGTATAATAAGGATAATAAAACTGAGATCATAGCGTAGAGAACTTTCCTTTGGGCAGTTGAATTATCGTAGAGTTTACCTGGGATTCTATTTCAAGAATTTAAGAAGTTCAATGTTACCAGTACTGAGTTTTCCTCCACTCTTCCCGTCTTATGTTCGGTAACTCCAGCTAACCTCTCTTGGTTTGGTTCAGAATGTAATCTTTCTTGGTGATGCTCGAGTCATCATTTATCCTGAAAATAAACAACTTGCACACGAGAGTAGCTGACCGATCAAGGTAAATATCAAAAATCAACTATATTTATCAAATTATATTCGTCGTATTAACAAAAGTTAATGCGCCGTATTTTCGTTACGTTGAAAAATAAAAGATTTTTGATTCAGTAAGATGCGCCGTATCGACGGAAATCGATACGCCGTATTTGTTTAATAATTCGCAAACTGTTTTTAATTAAAATAATAGATACGCCGTATCTTCAAAAGAAGATGCGTCGTATGGCGTTAATGTTTTAGAAAATTTTTTATCAAAAACAGATACGCCGTATCTGCAAAAGCAGATGCGTCGTATTACTTTATCGCTTAGAAAAATTTTCTTGTTAAAAACAGATACGCCGTATCTTGGGGAAAAGATGCGTCGTATCGAATTAATTAAACGCGTTGTATTAAAAAAAATTAAACGCAATACGCCGTATCTGAGAGATCAGATGCGCCGTATCGTTTGATTTAGCACAGTACAACGATAGCAGAACAGAAAAATACGAAAAATAAAAATAAAAATTAAACACACGAAACAAAAATAAAACACACAAAAATAAAAACAAATAGCACACAATACAACAAATATGCAAAATAGTACAATGA
The DNA here is from genome assembly GCA_021014915.2 of Artemisia tridentata subsp. tridentata. Taxonomy (NCBI): domain Eukaryota; kingdom Viridiplantae; phylum Streptophyta; class Magnoliopsida; order Asterales; family Asteraceae; genus Artemisia; species Artemisia tridentata. The sequence goes on from CP139505.1 coordinate 421,368,788, forward strand.
TGCAATTAATCTAATAAAAAGAAAAACCTAATTAAAATACTAATCAAATTAACAGATAATAACAATTCACTCCCCGGCAACGGCGCCAAAAACTTGATGCGCGTGATGTGTCGTTGCGGTTTAGCAGTTTTAATGCCTACTCAAGTTTTAAATTTATATTTAGCCGACTTATCAATAACACACACACTTAACGAGCAGTGTACCCGGTCAGTATGAAGATAATGGTAAGTAGAGTGTCGATCACTAAGAGTGGAACGTATAATCTCGTTAATCTAATCAGTATTTTAATATCCTAACGCAAGGGGGTTTCAGCCTGAGAGACTGGCACAGTTTTGTTTGCAATTAAATAATAAAATAAACAAATAGGCACGAATCAGCAAGTAGCACACACGTACACAGATAGATACTAGAGACAATAAGAGGGCTGTCCTTATGATTAAGTAGTTTGTCACTTGTTTTATTGATAGCTTTATATGAAGTGTATGTAATTAACCCTTTCTCGTTGGTCCTATTCTTATCGGCGAGTAAACCCTTAATGACGACTTATGTCTAAAAGTTATTCCTAAGTGATCAATTTAGAAACAACCGTGGGAGCCACACCTTGTCCCGCAGTCGGGTGCCCGCAAGCCACTAATAAACACAGAGGTGGTCAATGCACTAATAAGTAGTAACCAAAGACATCAACATATAAACTTTAATTGATGGGAAAGCAAGTATTAAAGGGAGTGCAATCTTTCCGTTGTCACATTACACAAGCCACCAATCCTGATGAATTAAAGTTTGCTAAAACAATAAAACAAAACTACTTAATGAATTAAATACATGCAGCACCTTCTTACAGCTCTTGTATCTTCGATTTGGGTGTGTCTTGTGCTACCTTCTTGACTGAATTCGTCCTTCTCTTCTGTTCGGTCTTTAGGTTTTCGAACTTCCGAATCTCTAATCTCTTTAATGCGTCTGGTCTACGGGGTATTTATAGTTTGTGTCTGAGGAAAGATGCGGCGCATCTACTAAGTAGATGCGGCGTATGTACGTAACTTCGCGTGGGGTCCAAGATTATAATATTCAGGAATATTCTTACACCGCCAGAAGATGCGGCGTAACTCCATGATTAGATGCGGCGCATGTCCTCTTGTATCTTGGATCGTATCTGGTGATATCTTGATAGAGATGCGGCGCATGTTGATAGTGAGATGCGGCGCATCTGGAGCAGATTAGTCTTGATCTTCTTCATTTCAGTAGACTCTTCACTTTATGCACGTTTTGCTCCATTATTAGTCCAAAATCGCCAAGTTTCACCAAATGCTTGTTTTTACCTGAGAATTACAAAAGTAAACGATTAAGTATCAATCCTCATACATAATATAGTAAAACAAGTCAAATTAATAGGATAAATGATAGTAATAAAATGTACTTATTTGAGTTCATCACATATGGTTATCAATGTACCATGGTCATACACACCAAAACATTTGGCTACTCCAGTAGTGATGGCTATTGGTAAAAAGACATCAAATCCATTAATTTTCAATGATTCACCTCTCACAGGAGTTTACACACCTGGAAGTAATGAGAATAGATATGAAACTTAACAGGAATTGATGTACAAAATGTCATGGTTGTTGGAAAGATCAAGTGAAATGCATATCAGATGCTGAGAAGATTAAGTTGCTGCACAAATACTCAAATTTGCAGATTTCAAGAGTTTTAAAGATCAAGATAATTCCAAGTGTTTAAAGTTTAATCCTCAAGAGCTTACACAGAAGGAACTTGAAGTTCATGGAACATGAAGATCAAGTTAGGGGAGGATTGTTGGGAATTATCACAAGGTTCGAAGAAGACTTAATGAAGAACAGACTTAAGTTAAGTCTGGTAGTTATTATGTTAAGTCTGGTTGTTAGTTAAGTCTGGTTTTGTAATAGTTAAGTCTGGTAGTTATGTTAAGTCGGGTCAGTGAAAATAGGAAAGTTTGTTAGTATTAAGTTAAGAAAAGATATATACGAGTTAGGTATCTTTATAGAAGATATGTAAATATCTTTTCACACGGTTTTGTAATTAGGGTTTCCTTCAAGTATAAAAGGAACCCTAAGGGATCATTATTATGTACGTATGAATTGTGTGAGTTAGTGATATATACGAAGTTAGTGATAAACCCTGTGTTCTTCATTGTTCTTGTTAATTTTCCGCGTTAACATTAACAATTGTGTAAGAGTTTCTCACTTGGATTGATTTGGATTTATTCAAGTCATCCACTAAGTAATCAAAGGCTACTTAGAGATCCATACAAATTCATGGACCAACAATGACTCTGTCTGTTGGGAATTATATTTGAGTTGATAAGACAAAACATATGAAAGATGAAGGACTAAAGATGACAAAGGAAGAATTCTGCAACAAGATAAAGATCTTTTATATTTATAGAATATATCCTTTGTAAACCCTAATCCTCTAGTATATAAAGAGGATTAGAGGTGTAGGTTTTGGTGTGTGTGTCAAAGATGTAAGCACCAAAGGTGTGTGTGTGTGGGAACCTAGGCGTAGGGATTGGGAAAACGCCTAGGGTTTAGTGGTTTAATTAGTGTTTTAGTTTAGAGAACATGTTCTACTTGATCAAGGTAGAACATGTTAATTAATTAGTGTATTCTAGGCATCAAGTTCCCACAATGGATGCCTAGGTTTGTAAGTTTGTTAGAGTAGAGATGATGATGAAGAAAAACCTTGTTTATGATATTGTTCTTATTCCGCTAAGTTATTGATCTTATGAACATTATCATTCCTAGATATAAATTATGTTAGACCTAGTCTAAGAGCTACAACGATCTTATCAATTGGTATCAAAGCTAAGTATTGTTGGGCTATAAAGATAAAGTACTGCTGGAATATCAAAGTACTGCTGGAAGTCAAAGTACTGCTAATCAAGTCAAAGTACTGCTGCTCGTTGAAGGACTATTATGCAAATTGTTTAAGGACTAATGTGTAATTCTAGAATGTTCGTATTAGATTAGAGTTATAATTAGAATTACTTGTCGTTCAAGTATTGTAAACCGACTAGGGTTTTCCTTGTGCCTATAAAAGGATCCCTAGGTTGGCATTAGAGATATATGATTAGATATGTGATTTTAAAGAAACAAGCTTATACGAATATTAGAAGCTTGTTAGAGTATTAGTGATTATAGTTTGTTAGTGAATCTGTGTAAGAGAGCAGGTTCAAGGTTTTAATAATATTCGAAGTTGTTTATTAATTCTTCTTAGCTTTGTTGAAGTAGATTCCGCATACTTAGCAAAGTATATCAGTGTTTCATCATTAATAGTTTTGAATTTATTCAAAGTTGTTAAACCGTAGACAAGCTACAAGTTAGTTTGGTCAGAGTATATCGATCCAACAAGTGGTATCATAGCTTGTGTGGAGACTCTGATTAAGAAGAAACCCTTAAAACCGATTTATCAACAAACCCTAAATGAAGTCGACTGAAGCTGCACCTATCCCATCCATCACCTCACTCAGAATTCCTATCATCAAGAAGGGAGAATATGATCTCTGAAGCATGAAGATGAGGCAGTACCTTGCTATTACAGACCATGCTCTATGGGATGTGATTGTCAATGGTAATGTTGTTCTTGACGAACCTGTACAAGTTGAAGGACAACCCAAACCACCTCAACCTACCTTACCAGCAGCTACAAAGAGAAATCAAGATAAGGCTCTCAACATACTGTTGTCTGCTATTCCTGATGGTCACCTACTTAAGTTCCATGATGCTAAGGATGCAAAGCAATTATGGGCTGCGATCAAGACAAGATTTGGAGGTAATGATGCTTCAAAGAAGATGCATAGAAACTTATTGAAGCAGCAGTTTGAAACTTTCACTGTTGGTGAAAGAGAAGGTCTTGATGCTGCCTATGACAGATTCCAAAATCTACTTAGTATGCTAGAACTGTATGGAGCAGAGGTATCTGTTGAAGATGCAAATTTGAAGTTCTTAAGGAGTTTGCCATCTGTTTGGCATGTGGTTGCTACTATGATTAGAGGACAACCTGGATTGGAGTCTATGGACTTTGATGATCTCTACAACAATTTGAAAGTGTACGAGCAAGAGATTAATGGTCACAGTTCTCAGAAAACTCACAACATAGCTTTTGTGTCTTCTGAAAACAGAAGCAGTACTTCTACTAAAAGTACGCTTATCCTTCTCAAAGTACTGTTGGTGATACACAACATGTTTGCACAACCACAACTACCCCCAACCCATCACCAACAAACAACACCAATTCTGATGATGTTGTATGTTCCTTCTTTGCACAACAAGCCACTTTACCTGTTACCTATCAAGAAGACTTGTTGCAGATTGAAGAAGATGCTTTAGAGGAGATTGACATAAGATGGCAAGTAGCCATGATCACTGCAAGGATCAAGAAGTTCATGAACAAGACAGGAAGGGGAATTGATTTCAAAGCCAAACAAGGTATAACTTTTGACAAATCCAAGATTGAATGTTTCAATTGTCAAAAGCTTGGACACTTTGCAAGGGAATGCAAGTTTGCAAAATATCAGGCAAACAGGATGATTGAACAACCCAAGGTTGAAAGAAAGGAGGTTCCTATTACTGAATCACAACCAAAAGCTTTGGTGGCTCAAGAAAATCTAGCAGAGATTGATTGGAGTGCTGAATTTGATGATGAACCAGTAACCTATTCTATGGTTGCAATGGAAGAGTTTGATTGGAGCACAGCTTTTGATGAGGAACCAGGATATGCTGCTTTGGAATCAAGAGATGGTCTTGGAAGCTTTGACTGGAGCATGGAGGATGAAGATGAACCTGTTCAGATTGCTATGGTAGCTACTTCACCAAGTTCATCCAATGTCTCTGAGGTATGCTCTAAGTGTAATGATGTTTATCAAAAGTTGCTTAAAGAATATGTGACTGAAAGAGATAATTGTAGAACAGCTAGGTCTGAGGTAGCTGGTTATCAATTAACTTTAGAGTCAATGGAAGCCAAAATATTAACACATGAAAATAATGAAATGGCTTGGGCAGAAAAATATAAGCAACAAGATTACCAATTAAAATTAAGTGAATGGAAGTTAGGATGTAAGGTGTCTGAATTAGAAAAGATTACTAAGGAAAGAGATATGTCACACCCTGAATTTACCTGTTAATGGCAGCGGATATGAATACCTTGGTGTGACTTTCATGGCGTCTCATACAATGGATATATTGAACGACCTAAAGTGCCGTTTTGAAAATACACGTTTGATCATAAATAAAATCAGAGTTTACAAAACATAGGTCCCAAATGATGTTGCAAGTTTATATAACAAAACCATAGTAGATCAAACGTTTACATAAGTGCATGAAAATAAGGGATGCAAGTCGACCCCGCGACTCCAAAATAGCCAAATGCATGTCCACACGCTAGCTAATTACCTGAAAATACATTGCTAAAAACGGTCAACATAAAGTTGGTGAGAGATCATAGGTTTAATAAAATGAAGGTATACGATAGCCACAAGTATAAAGTGTATGACAAAAGTCACATAAAAATGGTGTACAATAGACTTAAGCTCATGACCCCGAAACTATGACTGAATCTATGGTGCCCCTCAGAGTGTTTTGCCAGGCACTCTAATAAAAAGACATGAAATGCATCCGCTATCGGTTGTTGGTCAAAGCCAACACGGATGGAGGCGTCACCCTCGATAGATCTATCCACTCACTCTCGCTTACAGTTAAATTAACGGTTCATGATATAGGGGACTTTCATATGGCAACAAGGTAACTTAATCTATGTACAAGGAATTTGATACTAGGGCTCGCATATAAAAATGGTTGCAATGTATTCTCCCCCGTGGGATTTGAAATGAAATAATAAATTGAAAAACGGGGCTATGAAAACTCACCTCAAGTGATGGTACAACAATGCTATGAGTATGTGATGAACGGGAACAACAAGGCGCGTACACTAGCCGCTACCTATCATGAATGAGCATAATCTACTTAGATTATGAGGCAATGTAGTGCATGTACATGTATATGTAACCTATACCACTCGTACTTTGAAAATAATAGTTATCGTTAATATGTAAAGTTCTTCCAAAACTTGCTATAAATATGTTAACTTGTTTCGTCAAAACTAGTCATGTAATAAAGTGTATAAAACGTTCGTGTTAGTATCGGCGTTTTGAAAACATGAAATGTAATATGATAGTCGTGTTAATAAGTCTTTGATCGTACGTGTTCCAACGGGTAAGAATTACGGTTCTCCATAGTCGTTACGTGAAAAATATAGTTTCTAGTACGTAAACATTTTCTAGTTAAAAAGCTGTCAAAATGAAAGGTATATTATCGATGTTTAAACGCGTGTATCTTGTTCGTTATTAGCTCGTTTTCGACGTTCTTTATATCCGTGGTTTCGTATAAACATGTACTAATATATTTTCAGTAGCCCGGGTCATCTAGGTCGCGTTAAACACCTCAGTTTGTCCGTCGAAAGTCGTGTAACAGCATGTTAGTTTCTGAAAATTAGTTTTCGTCGTTAAACTTTGAAAAATCATATCTCCTTCGTTATTAACTCGTTTTTATCCCCGTTTTCGGCCACGGCTTCGTCTCGGAATGTATTTTCTAAATATTTGGCCAAAAATTATCTCACACCTACTGATTTTCCCACGTTTCACTTTTAAGGACAGAATGTTTTATATACTAGTTAAAACTTGATTTTCTAGTTACTAACTTGTCCAAAAATGTCACAAACAACAACCAATCATTCTAAAACTTACCATATATCTTTTTAAGGTGTCAAGGGTCCTAAACATCATCATCCATGTAAATCTAACAAGGATCTAGGTATATAACACTTCTAGGGCTCATAACTTGTAAAAAGATTATAAAGAGTGGTATAACTAACATATACTTGTAAATCTTCTACAAAAGTTATATAAACATGATATTAACTTGGAAAAATTATGAAAATGAGTTTTGACAACTTACTTGAAACATTAGTGAGCAAATGAGGAAGAAAACTTAAGAAATCCTTTGAGTTTGTATTTCAAAACCCTTGAAGGATTACTAGTATGACTTGTTTATGTAATGATCTTCAAAAATTTATGGTGTCTTCTTGTTCTTCTTGATTTGGCCGAGCATACACAAGGAAAAAGAGAAGAGAGAGTTTGCTTGGTTTCTTGGAAATTATATGTGTAAAATGAAGTGAAATAATGTGGTTAAGTATGTATAATAGACAAGATTTGATAGGCATTAAATGAGAAGTGAAGTTTGCAAATCTTGAGGTGTTTTTGGGGGCTCATGGCCGGCGCACAAGACCAAGGGGGGGGGGCCTCTTTTGATTAGATCATGTGATGATTATATATGTTTATGTGTAATTAAATTAGTTTTAGGTGTAACCGGGTACCGTGTTTGCTAGAAATAAATTTTAACGGAGTTAGTCGGGACTTGACGAAGTCATAAAAATTACAAAAATATGTTGGGTACAAATATTGGGTGTTCGGGTAATTATTGTTTAGTTTTTACAAAAACCGTCGTAATTATATTAAATGTACGATATAAATTAAATAAATTCGCAAAATACCGGGTAAATGAATTTTATAATTTTCTTGATGTTAAAATGAGTATAAAATATATCGGGACCATCGTGGGGATTGTCGGACGTGTTAGTCACATTTATTGATCGCGCGTTAACGTTTTAATTAAAAGTAATTATACGTAAAACGTCAAATGTAACAAAAATATTAATTTGATAAACCTACGAGTGGAATAGTATGAAAATGTAAATATGATGATATGCAGACTATTACTAGTCCGAATGCAATGATCCTACTGATGATGCATAAATTTTGCAGCTAAACCAAACCGGTTACGCTGAAATGAATGATGAGTGATGGACATGAATGGTGATTTGTCGAGGTTAGGAAAGTGACCTGAAATTACGGGTTGTGACAGTCGCCCCTCCAAAAGGGAATTCAGTCCCTGAATTCAATTGTTGTTGGTTTCAGAAGCAGGCTCGGGAAAAAGGTGTGGATACTTGCGTCGCATTTGGTCTTCTCGTTCCCAAGTAAACTCGGGTCCTCTTCGAGAATTCCAGCGAACCTTCACGATAGGAATTCGACTCTGCTTCAATTGCTTGACCTCACGGTCCATGATTTCTACAGGTTCTTCCACGAAATTAAGCTTGTCATCTAGTTGAATTTCTTCAAGTGGAATAACGGACGACTCGTCGGAAAGACACTTCTTGAGGTTTGAAACATGAAATGTGTTATGAACGTTGCTGAGTTCTGACGGAAGTTCAAGCTTGTAGGCTACCGGACCAATCTTTTCCAGAATCTTGAATGGCCCAATGTATCTCGGGTTCAGCTTCCCGCGTTTCCCAAATCGGATCACGCCCTTCCAAGGCGAAACTTTCAACATGACTTTATCTCCAACTTGAAATTCCAATGGTTTGCGTCGAACATCTGCATAGCTTTTCTGTCGACTTCTAGCTGTTTCGAGCCTTTCTCGAATTTTAACAATCTTCTCGGTTGTATCTCGTACCATTTCTGGACCGGTTAATTGTACTTCACCAACTTCTGCCCAACACACTGGGGACCGGCATTTACGACCATACAATGCCTCAAATGGTGCGGCCTTTATGCTTGAATGATAACTGTTATTATAAGAAAACTCGATTAATGGCAAATGGTTAGCCCAACCATTTCCAAAATCAATCACGCACGCCCTGAGCATATCTTCTAATGTCTGAATCGTCCTCTCACTCTGACCATCGGTCTGAGGATGATAGGCAGTGCTCATGTCTAATTTGGTGTTGAATGCATTTTGTAGTGACTTCCAGAAATTTGAAGTAAAACGACTATCTCTGTCGGAAATGATGGAGACTGGTGCACCGTGCTTTGAGACTATTTCCTTGACATAAAGTCTGGTAAGCTGTTCCATAGAATAAGTCTCTTTGATCGGAATGAAATGGGCTGATTTGGTAAGACGATCAACGATTACCCAAATTGCGTCGAATCCACCTGAAGTCTTAGGAAGTTTAGTAACAAAGTCCATTGTAATACGCTCCCATTTCCACTGAGGAATCTCTGGCTGTTGAAGTAACCCTGACGGTTTCTGATTCTCGGCTTTCACTTTAGCACACGTAAGGCATTTACTGACATAAGTAGCTATTTCTGCTTTCATATTCGGCCACCAATAAAGCTTCTTGAGATCCTGATACATCTTATCAGAACCTGGGTGAATGGAGTATTTTGACTTGTGTGATTCATGCATGATCAACTCTCGTATTCCTCCATAGAGAGGTATCCAACTTCTGTCCTTGAAACACAATACTCCGTCTGACCTTCTCACTAAACCGTTTGCATTATCTTGCATTCCCTTAAGTGTTTCACTTGGTAAATTTTCTTCCTTGAGCGCTTCAACCTGAGCCTCGAGGATCTTTGATGGTAAAGGTGAAATAATTGTCATTCCCAATGACCTGACCCTCAAAGGTTTGGGTCGTTCTTTCCTGCTAAGAGCGTCAGCTACAACATTAGCTTTTCCCGGGTGATATTGGATCTCACAATCGTAGTCACTAAGCAACTCTAGCCAACGACGTTGCCTCATATTGAGTTCCTTCTGATCAAGTATATGCTGTAAGCTCTTGTGATCGGTATATACCACACACTTGGTGCCATAAAGATAGTGCCTCCAAATCTTGAGTGCGAAAACTACAGCACCCAATTCCAAATCGTGTGTAGTGTAATTCTTCTCGTGTTTCTTAAGCTGACGTGACGCATAAGCAATCACTTTCTCGTTCTGCATTAACACGGCTCCAAGCCCTTTGTGTGATGCATCGCAATATACCACAAAATTTTCAATTCCTTCTGGTAGTGCTAAAATCGGCGCGCTACAAAGCTTCTGTTTCAACAACTGAAATGCGGACTCTTTCTTATCTCCCCATTCGTACTTCTGATTCTTCTGTGTCAACTTGGTCAGCGGATTAGCTATCTTAGAAAACCCTTCAATGAACCTCCTGTAATATCCGGCAAGTCCTAAAAATTGGCGAATTTCTGTCGGAGACTTGGGCGTAGCCCAATCTTTAACTGCCTCAATCTTTGCTGGATCAACTTGTAGTCCTTGGCTATCAATGACATGACCAAGAAATTGAACCCTTCGTATCCAAAAATCACACTTAGAAAATTTGGCATACAATTGCTCCTTCTTGAGCAGTTCTAGAATCGTTCTGAGGTGTTCTTCATGCTCTTGCTTACTCTTGGAATAAATTAAGATGTCGTCGATGAATACAATCACAAACTTATCAAGATACGGCTTACACACCCTATTCATGAGGTCCATGAATACCGCAGGTGCGTTAGTTAATCCGAACGGCATCACTTGAAACTCATAGTGTCCATAACGTGTTCTAAATGCGGTCTTCGGGATATCCTCCTCCCGAACTCTAAGCTGATGGTAACCGGATCTCAAATCAATCTTGGAGTAATAACTAGAACCTTGCAACTGATCGAACAAATCGTCAATCCTAGGGAGTGGATAACGATTTTTCACCGTCAACTTGTTCAGTTCTCGGTAGTCAATGCACATCCTGAAAGACCCATCTTTCTTCTTCACAAACAAAACCGGTGCTCCCCAAGGCGAGGAACTCGGTCTAATGAATCCCTTGTCCAGTAATTCTTGTAATTGGTTCGACAACTCTTGCATTTCGGAAGGCGCTAAACGATACGGTGCTCTTGCAACAGGTGCGGCTCCTGGCACTAAGTCGATCTGAAACTCAACTTGACGCGTAGGTGGTAGTCCAGGTAATTCTTCCGGAAAAACCTCGGGAAAGTCCTTAACAATTGGCACATCCCCAAGTCGTTTCTCATCCGACTTCTTCTCAGTAATGTGAGCCAAAAATGCATAACAACCCTTCTTGATGTACTTCGCGGTCTTGATGCATGATATGATACTAAGTCTAGTTCCGCTTCGCTCTCCACGAACAACTAATGTCTCCCCATCATAAGGAAGATGAACAACCTTCTCATCACAAATAATTTTTGCACGGTGACGGGACAACCAATCCATGCCGATGACAATGTCAAAACTACCAAGTTCTACGGGCATGAGATCTATGTTGAATGGATGATTAAGGAAATTGATGGTGCAATTACGGAGAACTGTATTGGTGCTAACTAAAGACCCATTAGCTAGTTCAACTTGAAATGAAATGTCTAGTGCGGTTGGTGTAATGTTAAGTAAAGGTGCAAACGTAAGTGAAACGAAACTTCTATCGGCTCCCGAATCAAATAAAATAGAAGCATAACGATTATTGACAAGGAACGTACCCGTGACAACCTTCGGGTCTTCGCGGACATCATCTCCACCCATGACATAAGCTCTCCCTCGAGCTATTCCGCCTTGATTCCTTACCTTCGGGCAATTGTTCCTAAAGTGTCCCGCTTCTCCACAACCATAACATGTTGGCGGTGGATTCTGATTGTTTCCCCCAGGAGCAGACCTACATCCATTAGCTTGATGACCAACTTTCCCACAATTTTGACAAGGCCTAGGGCAATCTCCCGGGTTATGATGCGTTTGGCACTTGTTACACTTTGGTAGAGTACCGGAGTAACCTTTCTTTTCTGTCGGACCTGCAGCATAGGCCTTTGCAGTCTCTTGCCTCTTGGGTGGTGGTTGGTTGGCGTTGTTACCTTGGTTGTTATCCCATTTCCTTTTGTTGTTGTTGTTATGGTTGGTGTTGTTTCGGTTATTGGAGTAGTTGTTGTTGTTCCGGTAATTGTTGGTGTTATTGTTGTTGTTACGGTTTCGGTTGGAGTTATTGTTGTTGTTGTTGTTGCCGGGTGTCACTTTCTTCAGAACTTGAGCTATGAGCTTTTGAGACATCCTGATTGCCTCATCAAGAGTTTGCGGATCAAAAGAAATCACATCACCACGGATGTTTTCGGGCAAGCCACCAATGAAATTCTCAACCAACTTTTCATTATCAGGCACCATAGATGGGCATAGAGCGGCTAACTCTTGGTACCTCCTAATATAAGTCTCGATATCATTCCCCACGGTTACCAAATCATAAAACTCTACCTCTAACTTCTTCACTTCAGTTCGTGGGAAAAACTTCTTAGTCACTAGCTTCTTGAATTCATCCCACGTGATCTTGTAAGCATTCTCCATCCCTATGGGCTTCGCGTAAGAGTTCCACCATGATAAGGCTTGATCACAGAGTGTACTAACGGCAAACTTTACCTTGGAATCATCCGGACAGTTGCATAAGATAAACACGGATTCGGTATGTTCGAACCATCGAACCATGGCAGTAGCCCCTTCAGTACCCTTATACAAAGTAGGATCTCCACTCTTGAAATCCTTGTACGTACATTTCTTTCCATTAGTCCCGTTGCTAGCTTCTCCCGATGTCCCTATCTGAGAAGCATTTTCGGCAGCTTTTGCGACAACAGCGGCTCTTTCAATCTCTAGAGCTTCGGCTATACTATCCCTAACGAGCTTCCTGATAGCAGCTTGAGTCATATCTGGGGTAGCCGTTGCAGCAGCCTTGGCTCTTGTTTTCCTAGGTGCCATAATTCTGGTACATCACAACAGAATACATCAACAACAATCATACTAGAAATGATTATCGCACAAAATATATACAACCACAACCTGTATACATTTTTCCACAACGAGTATAAATATAAACACAACATGTATAAATACAACCACGACATGTATAAATACAATGAAATCACGATGAGAACAACCACAACATGAAATTTCATAGAATAATCACAACACATGAATATCATACATGAAAATTTCGGCCTACGTGGACCGATATCATAATAGCACAACCAAATCCTACATAGTAGAGTCATACTTGATACATTTGTTTGTACTACAACCAAAAGACAACAAGTTCATACTATGTCCCACACCCCGGGACTAGGATAATAACAGTACAAGCTACATGATAAAGTCTAACACTAAGCACTCCCTGGCGCTCCACCTGGTCCACCTGGTCCACGCCTCCAAAGTTTGACCACTTTGGACATGGAAATAGCAACCTTCTCCAGCTGCTCCACTCGCAACTGAAGATCGGTCTCTCTGCTCTGTGATGCAGTCAAAGCAGCTCTAACTGATGCCAACTCACTAGCCTGGCGGCGTAGCTCCTCCTGAGTCTGTTCGGCTCTGTCCCGAATCTCGGGTAACTCATCCCTCAACTGGTCTATCAACTCCTGATGCGCTAGCTGACGTGTCTCCAGTCCATGATAAGACACATCAATAGAAACTCTACCCTGAACCAAATCCTCTACATCCTCCTCAACCACATCTAGTCGAGGCGCAAGGATCTCATCTACTCGGTAACTCAATCTAGCTAACTGCCCCTGCTGATCAGTCAGTTGGGCATCCAAGGTAAGAGCAGTGGGTACCCTCGCGGCAGCAGCCCGCGAGCTCTCTCCAATGTGGTAATGTGCAGGTGGTGGTAAATCTGAAATCTGAGTAGTGGGTAAGGCTGGGGTAGTGCATCTTGCACGCTTTTTAGGCGGCAAAGATAGAGCAGGTGAAGGAGTAGTAGCAGGTGTAGTAGTGGGTAAATCTGATGATGGTGGTAGTGTAGGAATGTCTGGTGTCCTGAATGTAGTGGTAACACGACGTACGCTCTTACGAGCACCAATGATCGTCTTGCGACGAGGAAACATAAGAACAGGTTCGGCGGGAACTGATGAAGTATGGGATGATGACTCTGTGGGAGCATGGGTGACAATAGGTGGTGCAATGGGTGAAATCTGAGGAGTAAGAGCAACCTCATCCTCGTAGAAAGCCTCGGTATCCTGTGCCAAAGGTGGTGAAAGTGGTGCAGGCTGAACAGGTGTAACCATGGGTGTAGTGGAAGACATAGCGTCCTCAATGTCCACATCGGAAAGTATGATAATTGGGCGGGAGTTAGAAGACATATCTCTGGGGAAACAATGCAAAATGAAATGAATAACTCATGTAATGAAACTTATAAATAATAAATATGCACTTATGATGAAATGATGAGACGCTACCGTTGGGGTAGTTATAGTCTAGGGTATGAGGACAGCCTAGTTCGCTATAACCATTGCTCTGGTACCAATCTGTCACACCCTGAATTTACCTGTTAATGGCAGCGGATATGAATACCTTGGTGTGACTTTCATGGCGTCTCATACAATGGATATATTGAACGACCTAAAGTGCCGTTTTGAAAATACACGTTTGATCATAAATAAAATCAGAGTTTACAAAACATAGGTCCCAAATGATGTTGCAAGTTTATATAACAAAACCATAGTAGATCAAACGTTTACATAAGTGCATGAAAGTAAGGGATGCAAGTCGACCCCGCGACTCCAAAATAGCCAAATGCATGTCCACACGCTAGCTAATTACCTGAAAATACATTGCTAAAAACGGTCAACATAAAGTTGGTGAGAGATCATAGGTTTAATAAAATGAAGGTATACGATAGCCACAAGTATAAAGTGTATGACAAAAGTCACATAAAAATGGTGTACAATAGACTTAAGCTCATGACCCCGAAACTATGACTGAATCTATGGTGCCCCTCAGAGTGTTTTGCCAGGCACTCTAATAAAAAGACATGAAATGCATCCGCTATCGGTTGTTGGTCAAAGCCAACACGGATGGAGGCGTCACCCTCGATAGATCTATCCACTCACTCTCGCTTACAGGTAAATTAACGGTTCATGATATAGGGGACTTTCATATGGCAACAAGGTAACTTAATCTATGTACAAGGAATTTGATACTAGGGCTCGCATATAAAAATGGTTGCAATGTATTCTCCCCCGTGGGATTTGAAATGAAATAATAAATTGAAAAACGGGCTATGAAAACTCACCTCAAGTGATGGTACAACAATGCTATGAGTATGTGATGAACGGGAACAACAAGGTGCGTACACTAGCCGCTACCTATCATGAATGAGCATAATCTACTTAGATTATGAGGCAATGTAGTGCATGTACATGTATATGTAACCTATACCACTCGTACTTTGAAAATAATAGTTATCGTTAATATGTAAAGTTCTTCCAAAACTTGCTATAAATATGTTAACTTGTTTCGTCAAAACTAGTCATGTAATAAAGTGTATAAAACGTTCGTGTTAGTATCGGCGTTTTGAAAACATGAAATGTAATATGATAGTCGTGTTAATAAGTCTTTGATCGTACGTGTTCCAACGGGTAAGAATTACGGTTCTCCATAGTCGTTACGTGAAAAATATAGTTTCTAGTACGTAAACATTTTCTAGTTAAAAAGCTGTCAAAATGAAAGGTATATTATCGATGTTTAAACGCGTGTATCTTGTTCGTTATTAGCTCGTTTTCGACGTTCTTTATATCCGTGGTTTCGTATAAACATGTACTAATATATTTTCAGTAGCCCGGGTCATCTAGGTCGCGTTAAACGCCTCAGTTTGTCCGTCGAAAGTCGTGTAACAGCATGTTAGTTTCTGAAAATTAGTTTTCGTCGTTAAACTTTGAAAAATCATATCTCCTTCGTTATTAACTCGTTTTTATCCCCGTTTTCGGCCACGGCTTCGTCTCGGAATGTATTTTCTAAATATTTGGCCAAAAATTATCTCACACCTACTGATTTTCCCACGTTTCACTTTTAAGGACAGAATGTTTTATATACTAGTTAAAACTTGATTTTCTAGTTACTAACTTGTCCAAAAATGTCACAAACAACAACCAATCATTCTAAAACTTACCATATATCTTTTTAAGGTGTCAAGGGTCCTAAACATCATCATCCATGTAAATCTAACAAGGATCTAGGTATATAACACTTCTAGGGCTCATAACTTGTAAAAAGATTATAAAGATGGTATAACTAACATATACTTGTAAATCTTCTACAAAAGTTATATAAACATGATATTAACTTGGAAAAATTATGAAAATGAGTTTTGACAACTTACTTGAAAGATTAGTGAGCAAATGAGGAAGAAAACTTAAGAAATCCTTTGAGTTTGTATTTCAAAACCCTTGAAGGATTACTAGTATGACTTGTTTATGTAATGATCTTCAAAAATTTATGGTGTCTTCTTGTTCTTCTTGATTTGGCCGAGCATACACAAGGAAAAAGAGAAGAGAGAGTTTGCTTGGTTTCTTGGAAATTATATGTGTAAAATGAAGTGAAATAATGTGGTTAAGTATGTATAATAGACAAGATTTGATAGGCATTAAATGAGAAGTGAAGTTTGCAAATCTTGAGGTGTTTTTGGGGCTCATGGCCGGCGCACAAGACCAAGGGGGGGGGGGGCTCTTTTGATTAGATCATGTGATGATTATATATGTTTATGTGTAATTAAATTAGTTTTAGGTGTAACCGGGTACCGTGTTTGCTAGAAATAAATTTTAACGGAGTTAGTCGGGACTTGACGAAGTCATAAAAATTACAAAAATATGTTGGGTACAAATATTGGGTGTTCGGGTAATTATTGTTTAGTTTTTACAAAAACCGTCGTAATTATATTAAATGTACGATATAAATTAAATAAATTCGCAAAATACCGGGTAAATGAATTTTATAATTTTCTTGATGTTAAAATGAGTATAAAATATATCGGGACCATCGTGGGGATTGTCGGACGTGTTAGTCACATTTATTGATCGCGCGTTAACGTTTTAATTAAAAGTAATTATACGTAAAACGTCAAATGTAACAAAAATATTAATTTGATAAACCTACGAGTGGAATAGTATGAAAATGTAAATATGATGATATGCAGACTATTACTAGTCCGAATGCAATGATCCTACTGATGATGCATAAATTTTGCAGCTAAACCAAACCGGTTACGCTGAAATGAATGATGAATGATGGACATGAATGGTGATTTGTCGAGGTTAGGAAAGTGACCTGAAATTACGGGTTGTGACAAGATACTTTGTTAGAAAAACTTGGTAGCATTAAACAGGCTGGTCTATCACATGTTCATTTGTTGAAAAACAAAGAGTAATAAATAGTAGAGCTGGACTAGGTTATGGTGAAGATAGTAGTTCAGATGAGACCCCACCTAGTGATAAGGAAGAGACCCCACCTAGTGATAAGGAAGAGATTCCACCTAGTGATGATGACCTTACAAGCTCAGAAGAAAACACATCTAGGAATGAAGAACCAACTAGTGAAACACCTCCTGAGTTTAAGAAAGATAAGGGCTACCACTCAGTTCCTCCACCCACTGGTAAGTTTAAACCACTTAGGACAGATGTTTCTCGTTATGGTGTAGACAACCTAGAGTTTAGGAAGAAGCTTACTGGTCAATCTAGGTCTGAGAAACCCAAGGATGATTTTCAAAGGGGTAATGATCAAAAGTTTCCTACAGCCTTTCAAAAACAAGCAGTACCTCCAAAAACTTTTCAAAGTACTGCTGGACATTCAGCAGTACCTCCAAGAGAAACTTTTCAAAATACTACTCACTATAGGAAACCTTTTAATCATAGAAGAGTATTTGGGAATATGGAGAGAAAATTATGTTATGTATGCTATAGTCCTGATCATTTGATTAAGCATTGTGACTTACACTCAGAATATTTAATTCAGTTCCCAAAGAATAGACCTGCCACCCATAAGCCAAGAGAGACTAGACCAGTTTGGAATCACTCAAATAGGGTCAACCATAGTAATTTCTCTAAAGACTATAGGTACCCTCACCAGAAAAGAATGTTTTCCAAACCACCAGTACCTTCACACACTGCTAAGTCTCAAGAAGTACCTTCTCAAAGGACTGATAAGTTTTCACCCAATCATGGTACTGCTAACACTTTTTCACATAGAAGACCTAAGAGATTCAATTCATATAAAAGGTCTTACACCTCAAGCAGAGTACCTAGATCAGAGAAACCTAAGGTCAAACGAAATTGGGTTAAGAAAGAAAGTACTGATGGGGAACAAGCAGTACTTTCATCAGATAAGGGTGAAACAGGGAGTGTTGTTGATAATACAACACAGGACATGGGACCAACTCAAATAATCATTGACCATGCCTTTAAAACCAATGGAGATTACATACTGAAGGAATTCAAGTATGTCACTCCACAAGGGGAACACAAGTCAGTAATGGCTTGGGTTCCTAAAAGAAACTAACCCTTTTCTTTACTGTGCAGGGCAACCCAGAGGAGGAGCTTAAAGATCATATTATTGTTGATAGTGGTTGCTCTGGCAGCATGACAGGGGACAAGGAGATCCTGTCAGATTTTAAGGCATATTATGGAGGAAGAGTTGCATTTGGTAATGATCCTGATGGAGGGAGAATCACTGGCAAAGGAACAATCAAGGCTGGATGTATTGATTTTGAGAATGTTAGATATGTGAAGGAGCTCAAGTTCAATCTTTTGTCAGTATCTCAGATTTGTGACAAGAAGTACCCAATTCTGTTCACGGATACAGAATGTCTTATTCTCTCTCCTGAGTTTAAGTTTGTTGATGATCACTTGGTAACATTGAGAGTACCAAGAACCAATGATGTGTATAGTTTAGACTTAAAGAGTCTCAATTCTGCTGGGAGAGCAACATGTTTAGTAGCAAAGGCATCATTGGAAGAAGCACATCTGTGGCACAGAAGACTAGGTCATGTAAATTTCAAGAACATCAACAAGCTGGTCAAAGGAAATTTAGTTAGAGGTTTACCTTCCAAAACATTCAAGACTGATCATTCATGTTTGGCTTGCAAGAAGGGTAAACAACATAAAGCTTCATGCAAGAAGCTTGGGGAAAGAGATATTAGAGAACCTTTGGAGTTGCTACACATGGATCTGTTTGAACCAGTTTCAGTAGAGAGTTTAAACAAGAAGAAGTACTGCTTGGTTGTGACAGATGATTGTAGCAGATTTAGTTGGGTCTTTTTCTTGGGATTCAAAGATGAAACCTTTGATGCTATCCATGACCTGATAGTAGCCCTTGAAAATCAATTGAGACTCAAAGTAAGAGGTATTAGATGTGATAATGGAACATAATTCAAGAAGAAGCATATGGATGAATTTTGTGCCAAGAAAGGGATCAAGAGAGAGTTTAGCATTGCTAGAACACCTCAGCAGAATGGTGTTGCAGAAAGAAAGAACAGGACTTTGATAGAAGCAGCTAGAACAATGCTTGCAGATTCCCAATTACCTATTCTCTTTTGGGCTGAAGCCATAAGTACTGCTTGCTATGTACTAAATAGAGTTTCAGTAACTAAACCTTAGATGAAGACACCTTATGAGTTACTAATGGGAAAGAAACCAAACATTCGTTTTCTAGAACCTTTTGGCTGTTCTCTGACTATTCTAAATACTATTGATTCTCTGGGAAAATTTGATGGTAAGTCAGATGAAGGATATCTATTGGGTTATTGTACAAATAGCAAACGTTTTAGAGTCTATAACAGGAGTACCAAAAAGGTTCAAGATTGTCTTCATGTTGAATTTTTGGAAGATAAAGAAACTCAGAAAGGTAAAGGTCCTGATTGGATGTTTGATCTTGATCTCAAGTTCACTCCATCCATGAATTATGTGCCTGTTAGAGAAGAGAATCAGGCTAATCACAAAGAAGATGATTCACAGTACATTGTTCATGGAGTCAATGTTAGACCAGAAGATGTTCCTGACAAAGTACCTGAAGTTACTGATGAGGAACAAAGTACTGCTCAACCAACCAATACAGTATCTGATGAAGATCAAGCCATAAAAGATGAACTTAATAGGATGCTTTTTCAAGAAACTATAGCAAAATCTAATGAAGATGAACAAAGGAGGGCTTATGAAGCTGCAAAGAAAAAGGGTAAATTTCAAGATACTGTCCACAGTACTTTTGATCAAAGTACTGATGACCCTTTTGACAGTACTTCTGGTGTGTTAGAACCATCAAATTGGAACAATGCTGATGATTCCAATTTTGATGATGATGATTTGGATAATGCTAACATTCCTAGATTAGAAGAAATTGATGATGAGCTTAATCAAGAAGGTATTTTCTCAACTACCAGTGAAGGGATTGATTTTACTAATTTGGAATCTGATCTTCCAGTTCCACCAACTCCTACATTGAGAGTTCATAAAGCTCATCCTCAAAGCAACATTATTGGATCACCCTCTTCAGGAGTGGTTACAAGAAACAAAGTTAAAGGTTTTTCTAAGCAACATACTGCTTTACTTAGCTTTGTTTAGAAACAAAACAGGATGAATCACAAGGATCAACAAACATGCCTGTTTGCTTGCTTTCTATCTCAAGAAGAACCCAAGAAGGTAGCTCAAGCTTTAGCTGATGAAAGTTGGGTTGAAGCCATGCAAGAGGAGCTTCTACAATTCAAGCTTCAAGAAGGCTGGGTATTATGTGATCTACCAGATGGCAAAAGAGTCATTGGTACAAGATGGGTTTTCAGAATCAAAAGAGATGAAAGAGGGAATGTTATCAAAAATAAATCTAGATTGGTTGCACAAGGATATCGCCAAGAAGAAGGAGTGGATTATGATGAAGTGTTTGCTCCTATTGCAAGGATAGAGGCAATAAGGTTATTTCTTGCCTTTGCATCATACATGGGATTTCCTGTCTACCAAATGGATGTGAAAAGTGCTTTCCTTTATGGCACAATTTCTGAGGAAGTTTATGTTAAACAACCTCCTGGATTTGAAGATCCTGCACATCCAAACAAAGTCTACAAGGTGATCAAGGCACTATATGGCCTTCATCAAGCTCCCAGAGCTTGGTATGAGAGACTCTCAAATTTTCTATTACAACATGGTTATAGGAGAGGAGCAATTGATAAGACTTTGTTTATCAAAAGGGATAAGAAAGACATTATGTTAGTCCAAGTCTATGTGGATGATATTATCTTTGGAGCCACAAAGAAGTCTATGGTGAAAGAATTTGAAGAACTTATGCAAAAGGAGTTTCAAATGAGTTCTATGGGAGAATTAACTTTCTTTTTGGGGCTTCAAGTTAGACAAACAAGAGATGGAATCTTCATTAACCAAGAAAAGTATGTTGCAGACATACTTAAAAGATTTGACCTTCCAAATCTCAGGCCTGCCACCACACCCATTGATAACAATAAACCATTAAGCAAGGATGAAGATGGACAAGCTGTGGATGTCAAGCTTTACAGATCTATGATTGGTTGTCTTATGTACTTAACTGCATCAAGACCTGACATCATGTTTGCTGTATGTTTGTGTGCAAGATATCAGGTTACACCCAAGGTTTCACATATGTATGCAGTCAAGAGGATTTTTTGATATCTCAAGCATCAACCAAAGTTAGGATTATGGTATCCTAAGGAGTCACCTTTTCACTTGGAAGCTTTTTCAGATAGTGACTATGCAGGAGATAACTATGATAGAAGATCAACCACAGGAGGATGTCAATATCTTGGAAGAAGATTAGTCTCCTGGCAATGTAAAAAGCAAACAATTGCTGCAACCTCCTCTACTGAAGCAGAATATGTTGCTGCTGCAAGCTGTTGTGGACAAGTTTTGTGGATGCAAAATCAACTCTTGGATTATGGATTCAACTTCAAAAACACTCCTATCAACATTGATAATGAGAGTACCATCTGTATAGTGAAGAATCCTGTTTATCATTCCAAGACCAAGCATATTCAGATTAGGCATCACTTCATTCGGGATTGTTATTGAGCACAGGCTTATAAATGTGGTCAAGGTTCACACAGATGATAATGTAGCTGATCTACTCACAAAGGGATTTGATGTTTCCAGATTCAACCACTTAGTTGTGAGCATTGGGATGATTAACTACTAGGCTACATTTGAGGGGAGGCTTTAGTATTAGTTAGTATACTTTCTTTTAGTTCTTAATGAAAGTATTGGTTTTTAGTAGTTTAGTTTAGACTATATGTTGTATTTGAGGGGAGGCAACATAGTTAGTTAGAACTTAAGCATGAGCCATTTACAAGTTCTTGGTTTAAGTTTGAAGTGTTGATTGTGGATAAGAAGAGGGAACATACTGCTTTGTTGCTTAACGTACTGACTCAGCAACGTACTGCTTCAAAGAACTGCTTACGTGGACGTACTATTCCAACGGTCAAAAAAAAATGTGGGGCTACGGTTAATTAATTCCTTACGGCGGAGATAATAAGTCCATCAAAACGGTAACTTTATTATTTTGAGTTTGATTTGTTTCCATCCTATTTAAATATACTCTCACCTATTCCCCGCCTTTTAACTTAATTCGAGATTCCTCATTCACTCTTCCACCACAATCTTTTTAACGAAACACACACTCAAAGCGAATCCTTCTCTACGACTCATCATGGCTAATCGACTCATAGTTAGCAAACACAATATGATCGCTAATTTGGACAAGACAGGGGATAATGTTGATTTTCATGCGATCATTGATTTCTTAACTAGGTCTTCCATCAACTACTCTATTTTAGTTGATCCTGATGTTATTGGTCCATGGATACAAGAATTTTGGGCTACTGCAATGATTGAAGATGATTCTTCAATTAGGGCTACGGTTGCTGGACGAACTATTCGGATTTCTGAAGCCACAGTTAGGGATACTTTGATGTTTAATGATGAAGGAGGGGCTGTTCGTTTTGATAAACAAGTGATTTGGGACACTTTAAGCGATATAGGCTATGAGGGAGATTTTACGAAACTTACTTTTCAGAAGCCTTTGTTTTGTTCTCATTGGAAGTACCTAATTCATGTCTTACTTCATTGTTTAAGTCCCAAGAGTACTTCTTTTGATCAATTTGGTCAAAATATTGCATCTGCTCTAGTGGGTTTGGCTACCGATCAACGATTCAACTTTTCAAGGCTAATCCTTGATGGTATGCTTTCACACATTGCTAATGGTACACCATTCTTAATGTATCCAAGGTTTGTTCAGTTATTCTTGAACAATCAACTTGAGGATGTCCCTAAACCTCAAAGTTTCTTACCCACTGTCAAACTTCCACCAAAGGTGTTTACTTTTCTATCCAAAAAGAGTATCAAGTTTTCTGGAACAAACACACCTTTGACTGCTCATATATTGGGAGTTGCACAAGTTGTTAGAGATGCAGAGCAAGAGCAAGAGCAAGAAGAAAACTCTGAATCAGCAAGTCAAGAGTCTCCAGTTTCAAGAGAAGTTAGTGTTCCTCAACCTACTGCTTCTCAACATACTGCTTCTCCACATTCTGCTACTAGGGAAGATGCTGCTCCTATGTCCATTCCTATCCATGAGGAGTCAGACCAAGGTATGAATCAACCACTATCTCCTAATGATTATACTTCCACAAATATGTCTCAGCAATTTAAAGAAGAAGAGGCAGAGATGGATAATTATGCTTTAACAAGGGAGTTAAGGAGGCTGAAAAAGGAGAGGGAGGCTCAAGCTGCTCAGATTGTCAAATTAAAGACTAAGTTTCAACGATTGAAGAAGTTTGTTTGGCCACTAGTTCAACACCATCAATTATGGGTAAAGTCTCAGAAGCAGAGTGGTCAGATACCTAAGAAGTCTTCTCAGTCAAAGAAGAAAAAGTCAAAGAAGCAATCTTCATTCCAATTGGGGAGGAATTTAGAAAATTTGAATGAAGATGCTGGATTTAATCAAGATGCTGGATTTATGGATGACACTCAGATGACACCACCTGAAAATATTCCTCAAGAAACTGCTGAGAGGAAGAGTGATGAAATAGAGCAAATCAATTTGGAAGAAGCTGTTGTTGAAGTAAGAAGTGGTGATACTGAGGAAGTAAATTTGGAAGGAGCTGAGGCTGAAAGTACTGCTCAACAAAGTACTGAGAGGCAATTTACTATTACACCTAGAACTTTGGATTTTGAGGAAGATATTGGTCCTTCAAGTCAAGTTCAAGAGGAAGTTGGCCCTTCTAAACCAGCTCAGGAAGAAGATGTTATAGCTCATACTAACAGTGATGATGAAACAATTGCTGACATTATGATTAATATGTCAAGTCAAAGAGGCATCAGTATTCATGAGGTTGAACAACAACATCATACTTCTTCTCAACCTACTTAGGAGATAGATCCAAAAGATAAAGGTAAAGGGATCTTGGTAGAAAAGAAGAAGAAGAAGATGACATTGGCACAGTTAAGAGAAATTCAGATTGCCAAAGGTGAGGAAGCAGCTAGACTATTGCAAGCTGAGATAGATGCTGAAGAATCTAGGAAGATTATTGTTCAATCACAAAGGCCAATTAGTAAAGCTAGAGAAAGGAATGATATGATGGCTTATCTGAAAGGTCAAGGATATACAGGTTTAGTCAGATTTACATATACAGAGATGAAGGATCTGTATGATGCTGTTAGAGAAGCTATAGAAAAGGATCTTGCAAGCATTATTTCGTTTGAAGCTAAGGAGCTTGAAGATAGAAGAAAAGAAAGAGCTGTTACAAGGAGCTCAAAGAGGAAAAGAACAACTGATGAACAGCCATCAAAGAAGTTCAAGTTCAAGGATGCATTTGAATTAAGAACAGACACAGTTGATGAGCTAATGAATTATCTTAGAGTTGTTGACTTTGAACATCCAAAATTGAAAGAAGATGCTGATAAGAAGTCCAAGATACCTACTTTTTCAGTTGTAGAATCACAAGAAGGAGATTATCTGATCTTTCATAGACAAGATGGAAGTTTTAGAGTATTCAATTCATTATGGGATATACTACATCTGATTGACAGAGATGATATGCTTCAGTTATATCTCCAAGTGCAAACTTATTTTGAGCATATTCCACCACAAGGAGTAGGTTTGATATTGTTAGGAGATCTCACAACAATCTGGGAGACAGAGGAAACAAAGGACAGTACTTTGTGGGAAAATCAAGACAACTGGGAGATTAACAGATGGAGATTCTTTGAATCAGTTGGAATACATGTTTTGGAGTTAGAGGATGGCACTATGATTCATATGCTAGCAGAACAGAGATATCCACTCACAAGAGATCTAATGATCAGGATGCTAGAGCATGGCATAGAAGTGGAACAAGAGAATGATGTAGCATTGATGGTCATAAAATTGTTCATCAAGTGGACGACTGAATCTGAAGATTAATGCATAACTACTGGTATGGTTTAATTATTATATAAATATTTTGAAAAATAAGTACTTTCTTCAAAATACTGCTAGTCAAACAGTACTTTCTCAAAGTACTGCTTGCAGCATGAAACCAGTAAAGTCTTTTTGATAAAATCAGTAATTTTTTATAAGTGCAAAAACATTTTGAAGCACAAAGATTAAACAGCAACAAATGGTTTTGAAAGCAACAACATGGTGTTAGTACTTGTACTACACAACAAATGTAATCAACTCACCATGTTTAATAAACAAGAAAGAGTTTGACTCATCATGAGGGTACGGCTCTGATGTGATTATCAAATCCGTTTTTAGTTGACAATTTACTAAAAATTGTATGGTTTTCAACTCACCATATCTATGTTAGTGAAGAGTTGGTTAGCCCACAAGATAATGGCTTTGTGGTAAAGGCTGTGGAAAACCATTATATGGTAATTAGTTCACCATGGTAGTGATTGTACTAAAAGAACTAGCTAGTCCAAAAGCAAACGGCTATTTGGTAAAGACTAATCAAATCCGTTGATAGCTGATGATTTGCTAAAAATCATATGGTTATCAGTGTACCATGGTTTCCTAAACCTAAACATTGGCTACTCCAGAGTTAATGGCTTTGGTAAAGAGACATCAAAATCCATTAAGTTTTCAATGATTCACCTCTCACAGGAGTTAACACACCTGGAAGTGATGAGAATAGTATGAAACTGTTAAGATCTGATGTACCTATTGCCAATATGATGCTGAGTTGCTAAAAAGATAAGTAGCTGAAAAGAATTGTTGCTGATGAAGATTGAAGATACTGATTGCATTGATGATGACAAAACAACAACGAGACAGATTTCAAAGATACAACCTTTCCTTGAAGATAAAGTGTTGAAGTTAAAGAAATACAAAGGAACTTGAAATCAAGCAAGTAGAATTCAAGTTAGGGGAGGATTGTTGGGCTATAAAGATAAAGTACTGCTGGAATATCAAAGTACTGCTGGAAGTCAAAGTACTGCTAATCAAGTCAAAGTACTGCTGCTCGTTGAAGGACTATTATGCAAATTGTTTAAGGACTAATGTGTAATTCTAGAATGTTCGTATTAGATTAGAGTTATAATTAGAATTACTTGTCGTTCAAGTATTGTAAACCGACTAGGGTTTTCCTTGTGCCTATAAAAGGATCCCTAGGTTGGCATTAGAGATATATGATTAGATATGCGATTTTAAAGAAACAAGCTTATACGAATATTAGAAGCTTGTTAGAGTATTAGTGATTATAGTTTGTTAGTGAATCTGTGTAAGAGAGCAGGTTCAAGGTTTTAATAATATTCGAAGTTGTTTATTAATTCTTCTTAGCTTTGTTGAAGTAGATTCCGCATACTTAGCAAAGTATATCAGTGTTTCATCATTAATAGTTTTGAATTTATTCAAATTTGTTAAACCGTAGACAAGCTACAAGTTAGTTTGGTCAGAGTATATCGATCCAACACTGTCGCCCACTTGAAATTCCATGGGTTTTCTCCTGACATCAGCATAGCTCTTTTGTCTGTCACGAGCAGCTTGTAGGCGTTGTTTGATCCTGAAGATCTTCTCCGTCGTGTCATGTATCAATTCTGGTCTGGTGAGTTGTATGTCACCAACTTTCATCCAACAGACAGGCGATCTGCACTTTCTTCCGTAAAGTGCTTCAAAAGGCGCGGCTTTTATGCTGGCGTGATAGCTGTTATTGTAAGAGAATTCAACCAACGGTAAGTGTTTATCCCAACCTTTTCCGAAATCAATAACACATGCTCGGAACATATCTTCCAAGGTTTGGATTGTTCTTTCACTTTGTCCATCGTCTGTGGATGATAAGCGGTGCTCATATCTAAACGAGTACCGAAAGATTTCTGTAGAGATTCCCAAAATCTTGAAGTACATCGGTTGTCTCTATCTGAAATGATGGATATTGGGACTCCATGTCGAATCATAATTTCCTTGAAATGTAACTGAGCGAATGTATCCATCTCGTTAGTTTCCTTGATAGGTAGGAAATGTGCAGACTTGGTTAAACGATCAATAATGACCCAGATTGTGTCTAGTCCAGTCGAAGTCCTCGGTAATTTGGTAATAAAATCCATGGTGATTCGTTCCCATTTCCAGAATGGTATTTCTTGTTGCACGAGTAATCCTGACGGTTTCTGAGTCTCCGCCTTTACTCTTGAACATGTTAAACATTTACCAACATACTCAGCGATGTCAGCTTTCATGTTTGGCTACCAATATATCTTTTTAAGATCTTGATACATTTTATTGGAGCCTGGGTGGATGGAATATTTGGATTTATGGGATTCATGCATGATAAGATCTCGAATACCTCCGAAGAGAGGAACCCAATATCTTTCCTTGAAACATAACATTCCATCAGTTCTTCTTACGAATTCTTTTTCATTATTTGGCATTCTGTCAATCTTCTTTTCATTATTTGGCATTTTGTCAATCTTCTTTTCATTATTTGGCATTCTGTCAATCTTCTCATATGGTCGGTTTTCTTCTTGAAGAGCTCCTGTTTGAGCCGTGATGATTTGAGATGGAAGTGGTGAGTGAATTGTCATTCCTAGAGATCGGACTCTCAGAGGTTTGATTCTTTCTTTCCTGCTCAATGCGTCGGCCACGACATTCGCTTTACCGGGGTGATAACGAATTTCACAGTCGTAGTCGTTGAGTAGTTCCAACCAACGGCGCTGTCTCATGTTTAGCTCCTTCTGATCCAGTATATGTTGAATACTTTTGTGATCGGTGAAAACCGTACACTTTGTACCGTATAGGTAATGTCTCCATATTTTAAGAGCGAATACCACTGCTCCTAATTCTAGATCATGGGTGGTATAATTTTCCTCATTCTACTTGAGCTGTCGTGAGGCATAAGCTATGACTTTGTTTCGTTGCATTAGCACTGCACCTAAACCAAAATGAGATGCGTCACAATACATAACAAAGTCATCATTTCCTTCCGGTAATGCTAATATTGGTGCCTCACAGAGTTTCTGCTTTAAAAGTTGGAATGCTGACTCTTGCTTCTCTTCCCAGATGTACTTCTTGTTTTTCTGAGTGAATTCCGTCAAAGGTTTTGCGATCTTTGAAAAGTTTTCTATAAACCTTCAATAATAACCTGCGAGACCTAGAAATTGACGAATTTCAGTTGGAGTGGTGGGTGATGCCCAACTTTTAACTGCTTCGATCTTTGCAGGGTCTTCGTGGATACCTCGGCTGTTGATGATATGGCCTAGAAATTGAACTGTAGGAATCCAAAAATCACATTTGGAAAATTTGGCATACAACTTTTCTTTCTTGAGTAACTCCAGAATGGTCCTGAAGTGTTCAGCATGCTCTTTCTCGTTACGCGAGTAGATTAAGATGTCATCAATGAATACAATTATGAACTTGTCCAAGTATGGCTTGCATACTCGGTTCATTAAATCCATGAACACTGCTGGTGCGTTGGTAAGACCAAATGGCATTACTTGAAATTCATAATGCCCGTACCGTGTTCGAAAAGTTGTCTTGGGAATGTCTTCTTCCCTGACTCTTAATTGATGATATCCCGATCTCAGATCGATTTTTGAGTAAACACTCGATCCTTGTAACTGGTCAAATAGATCATCGATCCTTGGTAATGGATATCGATTTTTCACCGTGAGTTTGTTCAACTCTCTGTAATCAATACACATTCGGAACGTTCCGTCTTTCTTTTTGACAAATAGGATTGGTGCTCTCCAAGGTGACAAGCTTGGTTGGATAAATCCTTTATTCGACAGTTCTTTCAACTGCTCAGATAATTCCTTCATTTCTGAGGGTGCTAATCGATACGGTGCTCTTGTAACAAGTGCTGCTCCAGGCACTAAATCGATGCAAAATTCTACTTGTCGAGTTGGTGGAATCCCGGGCAAGTCTTCAGGGAATACTTCAGAAAATTCTTTTACAACCGGCACTTCTTCAAGTTGTTTCTTCTATTCTTTTGTTTCTCCTTCCGTCACTTGAATCAGAAATACTTGACATCCTTTGTTTATGTACTTTACCGTCTTGATGTACGAGATGATATTGAGTTGGGTTCTATGGTGATCACATCAAACGATAAGGGTCTCACCATCTATAGGAATATGAACGACTTTCTCGTCACAAATGATTCTGGCACGGTGCTTGGATAACCAATCCATGCCGATGATGACGTCAAAACTTCCAAGTTGAATGGGCATGAGTTCTATGGGAAAAGATTTATTTTGAAGAGTTAAGGTGTAATTTTTGATCAGGGTATTGGTACTTAGGAGATTTCCGTCTATTATTTCTATTTCATAAGTGGTATCTAGTTCTATGGGAGCAATATTTAGCAGTAAGGAAAACGAAGTAGATACAAAGCTTTTATCGGCTCCGGAATCAAATAATATCTTAGCATTGCGTTGATTTAACAAGAACGTACCCGTAGCAACGTCGGGATTCTGAATTGCGTTTCCATCACCGAGCACATATGCTCTTCCACGGGCAACGTTATTGGGGTTCTTTGGACAGTGACTCTTGTAATGTCCCAATTCTCCACAACCATAGCACTTTACTGCTATCGGTTGTGTGTTGGCCCCGGTGGCTCGGCAGTCCTTGGTCATATGCCCCACTCTTCGGCAGTTTCCGCAAGTTGCTGTACAAGGTCCGGTATGATGCATTCTACACTTGTTACACTGGGGTTGAGTCCCGATATAACCCCTTCTTTCTATGGGCGCAGCCACATAAGCCCTGGCGGCTTCTTGACGGCGGTTCTGCTGCTGGTGGTGGTTACTGCGGTTCTGCTGATGATCTCGGTTGCGGTTGTTGTTCTGATTGTTGCTGTAGTTCCTGTTGTTATTTTAGTTGTTGTTGTTGTTCCTGTTGCTGTTACTGTTGTTCCCACGGCTATCATAATTTCTCTTATGCTCATTGGTCATAGAGGTAGAACCTCGTTTGATTACTTGGTCCAGCATTCGCTGTGCAACTCTGATTGCTTCTTTTACAGTCTTTGGGTTGGATGCGGTGACGTCCCCCTCAATACTTTGGGGTAGTCCCTCCACATACTTTTCCATTGTTTTCTCAATGTCTGGCACTATTGATGGGCATAATATTGACAATTCCTGAAACTTCCGGTTGTAAGTGTTCAGGTCGTTGTACCTCACTACTAACTGATTGAATTCATCTTCTAGTTTTCTAACTTCTGTCCGGGGACAGTACTTCTTAAGCATCTTCTTTTTCAACTCAGCCCAGGAGAGTTGAAATGCTTCATCTTGACCCATGGCTTTTGCGGTGGCATTCCACCACGATAATGCTTCTCCCTGAAGAGCTCCTGTAGCAAAGGTGACTTTGCAATTATCAGGACAGCCGCTCCTCTTGAAGACTGTTTCTGTATGTTCGAACCATTGAGCCAACTCTGTTACTCCTTCTATTCCTTTGAAGTTAGTTGGTTTACAAGCCATGAAGTCCTTGTAAGTGCATTTATGATGGGTAGATGCCTCAACTTCATTTGTTGCTTCTATATTGTTACTTGAGCGATCAGCTTCACGAGCTGCAGCTATGCCATCGGTAATCATTTTCTGGACATCTGCAGGTGTCATGATTGCTCCGGTGTTGGAAGTTTCATTGCTTGCATGTTCCATATTGCTATTAATACCACAAGAAACACAGATTTAGAATTTACATAGTGATTATGTTAGAATGATTTGAGAAGCGAGGAGGTGTATATATAAGTTCTAACAATATTGTCACAATATGAATTTAAGATTGAATTGAAAGTTACAAGTATTAGGACACGTTTAGATACTATCGTAAGTATGTGACCAATTTGATATGGGATTGCTAAGGAACAAACTGATTCATCTTCAAAAGCTGAAGTTCAACAACTTTCTCTACATTCATCAAGTTTATTTTGAATTTCTATTATGTGTTTGTAATTTTATCATAATCACAATCATTACGACATGTCTGGATACAATTTTTAATACATATGAACAACCATAGAAACATAAATTAACATTTATATATAGTAATATCACAACCAACAACATAACATTAATAACTTGATCAGTTAAGTTACATAACAAAACGATACAAAAATCTTTATTAATTGCCACATGCGGCAGGCTAAGATGCCTCAAAACTATACAAATGCTAACTACGTCTAATGGCTAGGTCAGTCTACATGTCCCATAAGTTCTGAAATCTGGGCTTGAAGCCTCTGCATCTCGGTATGGTGCTGAACATGTATATCTCCAACTAGGTTCTCCAAAATATCCGCTCTACGATGTGCTAACTCGGCTTCCCAAGCCTGGGTCTGTCCCTCTCTACGCAATGATATTGCGAAAGAGCGTGTCTCTGCAATGTCTGACTGTATCTGAGTCAGACCCTGCTGCAACTCTACCCTACTGGATATAAGACTATGTAAAGTGCCACTGACCGTATCAGGGCGGTCCAATGATGAATAGTCAATCGTCTGAAGGAGTGTGTCTATCTGCTCCCCGTGACGCTCCAGACGCGTCACCACTGTAGAAGGTGTAAGAGTAGGGGCAACTACTGCCCTAGAACTCTCTCCAGTCTCATAGACATGAGCTGGGGGAGTGAAACCAGGGGGATAAGGTAATGATGGTGATAGAGGATAAGTAGAGTCTGAAATGTGAGGTCGGCCAGATGAGAGTATGTTCTCCTCGGGAATCGGTTCCCTCGGATGGGGTGTGTATGGATAAGTATGAGTAAAAAGATCGAATAGATGATCGGGTGCTAGGGGTGGTAAAGCATGATGAAGTTCCGGTGGCGTATCATCTGCAGGAAGAAACTGTTGGCTCTCCATATATGCATCATCACTGGGTGGAATATAAACAGGTGCATATGAATCAAACTCAGGATATGATGGCGGTATGTATACTGGTAAAGCCAACACATAGGGATCCTCAGGCGTAGCGGCAACTTCACCCTGCTCAAAGGGCTCTGTCCCATCAGATACAGTATTGGATGCTAAGGCATGATGAAATACAGGTGATGTAACTGATGCAACGGAATCCTCAGAATCTGAGCCTGATGATATACTCATATGGGAGGGTACTGACATAGTACTGTAATAACCCGTAGATAATAAAAATAAATAATTATTAATATCAAGGATGTAAAATTCTAATGTACGAAGATTAGAGTAACATAACCTTAATAAGTAATGTACTAAGCACGGTAGCAAGCAGGCACGGAGGGCGTAAAATAGTATGGTGTAAAATTAATTCATTTGAAAGTGTGGTTATAGTTCAATGTTTGAAAACATTTGGTTCTCTATAACCATGGCTCTGATGCCAATCTGTAACACCCCCTAAATTACGAGTTAACAGCGGAAGACTAATCGGGGTATTACTGTGAGGATCGAAGTCATAATTATAGAAAACGGCTCGAAAGAGACGTTTTGAAAACATAGGTCCTTTATTTATAAATTCAGTTACAAAGTTTCATATCAGAGTACTAAAATCCTTAGAAGGATTAATGTTTTAAACTGAATTAAATATCTTATTCTACACCATAATAAAAAGAAATACAGCCCGCTCCATGCTCTTGCTGCTCCTGCTAGTTACCTGAGATAAACATGCTTAAAAGTCAACAAAAATGTTGAGTGATATCATAGAGTTTGAAATTTAATAATCAGTTCGATACACAAGTAAGATTGTATTAGAAATACAATCAGTTGAAAAATTGATATTGCAGTATATATATTGCCCTAAGTCTCATGACACGCAAAACGTTAACAAAGTACCGTAAAACGGAGGTGATCATCAAGTCAATGATGATATTAATGCCCTCGAGTAATAGGTGATTTGCCAATTCCTATTTTTCTCAAATATAATGTATCGCGACTAATACGACTAACCAAAAGGCATTTCATCCAGTATTAGTGGGATAGGCTGTCAAACCTTAAATAGATATATTCACTATATTCGCGTTCACTTACTAGTGATTAATGGCTCATGAATAAGGGTCTTGTGGCAATAAGGTAACTTAGGCATATATCAAGTCAAGTAAGCATACAGAAAAATACTTGTGATAGTTTATAGCATGTATCTCCCTCACGGAGTTTAAAGTTGATAAATGAGTAAAAGTGAGGCTATGACTCACCTTAAGTGATATTGGGAATGATGAAAAGTAAATTCAGATGAGATTATGGTAACGGCTTCAAAACAAGACCTGATAAATAAATATGTCTGAGAATCTGACCAAATACTATTTGGTGAAGGTGGAACGAGTAACGAATAACGATTCATGAATAACGAATAATGAATAACGAATAACGTATTAATCGTTATTGTGAAAAGATGATATGCAAATGAAATTCTTTAGGTTTTAAGTAATATCACATGATATGTTAACTAAATTATTTCCAAAGTTTTTATCCTAAAATATGATGAAATAATACGTAAAGATAACTAGTCACAATATCGTTATATATATTATTAACGTAAAGTTAAATAATATATAAATGAAATATATAAAAATGCACGTGACGTGAATGAGATGACGTAAAATGGAAAATAAATTAAGAATTTCAAATAGAATCTGTTGGTCCTTGTCCTTTTCCAATTTTTACAATTTTTACCCTAACGGTGTTAGCGTTGCACCGTTAGTCCTTTATTATATATAATTTACAATTATAGTCCTCTACTTGTCCAATATATCATTCTGAGCTTGGAAATTAATAATATGTAATTTTATACCATAATGATCCTGTTTTTACATTTTCAGTCCATGTTTTACTCGGTTGACAGTTTTAGTCCCTCTAGGTGACTTCGCATTACATTTTTAGTCCAATTACACAAAAATTATGGGAAAAATTATATTAAATTTTCCGAGGCTTATTTAAGTTATAAAAAGCTTATTTTAACAGCTTATATAGTCTATAGCTTATTTTCTTGTCTAATGGGCTTTAACGAACCAAATTAGTGGCCCGTTAACGTTTTAAAATCCGTACACCGTGAGACGAGTTGAGCTCATCAAAAATATCATTTTTCATGTTCTAATTTCATGTCAAAAAGCCTAGATAAGCTAGCTAATCTCTAAAGCTTGAAAATAGCTTAATGGGCTGAAAAGCCCATGTCGCTGTTTTATGTTGTTTTGAAACTCAGTTTCTGCGATTCACTTTGGCAATTTTTAAGGGTCGATACTTGATTTATTTTTACAAGTTATATTAACAAACGTGATAGCTAGCTAGGTGGTCTATCAGTTCATGTAAAGATATAGTACGCTCGTTTAGTTCATTTCCAAGATATAAGGTCGTTTTCTAGGCTACATGGGACGCATATTAAAAGGGAAAAGAGTTGAAAATAATTCTAAGTGTTGTAACATATTTTTATACGATTGATACATGGTTCAAAATAAACTCGTATGATGCATGATACGTGAATATAAACATGAAAGGAGGGTGCATAATGACTCCTATGCCTTCCAAGATGGAGGCTCGTGATCCTTGCTGAATACACTTATAAATAAATGCAGACAGCGGATACGCGTGAATAATTACAAATCACCCATTTGTGAAAAAGGATACTTGCAAAAACTCACGTTCGTGTGTAGTGTGAAACCAGGTAAGTGATTACCCGGATCGTTTCCCAACGAGGTGTGAATGGGAAAACTGTGGAAAGCTTTGGATTAGAGTGACAGATGATTAGGGTATGGATTTTTGCTTTTTGATTAATTCTAATTGATATATAAGAAACAAATATACACAAGAAAATTAAACGCGAATTAAACTAAACTGAAAACGCGTAACAGGAAATCTAAAACGGGACTAGAAAGTGAAGTATCTAAAAGTTTATGAAATAAAGTTAATTATTCTAAAATACTTTAAAACTTATTTTAAAATTGAAATTATATATTTATTTTACTTTTTATCTAATTATTATTAATTATTTATTATTTAATAATTATTTAAAACTAATTTAAATTATAATAAATACTAAATAAACAAAGAAAAATCTAAAACTTTTTCTATAAATATTATTAAGTAAAAAGAAGCTAAGAAAATTATAAAAATGAAAAATGCTTAATTAAAATTTAAAAAGATAAATTCTATTAAATAGAAGCTATCACTATTTTTTTGTTTTTGTTTTTCTTAAGGTCTAATAATATAATTATATTTTTCCTAGATTATAAATGACAAAATAAAATTATGTAAAAAAGATTTATATTTTTCTGATTATTTTTCTATTTATTATGATTTAATTACTAATAAAAATTAATTAAAAAGATTAAAAATATTAAATGACTTAGGAAAAATCTGAAAAATTCAGGATAAGTCTAAAATAATATTCTTAATATAGGAAAATTAAAATCAAAAGTCTAATAAGCCCTGATAAGCAGTTGGGCAATAAGCAGTTTGGCAAATAAGCCAAAAATAAGCTAAAAAGCTAGAAAAGTCACCAAAAGCTCAGGACAGGTACAAACAACTTAAAAACACAAATAAGCACAATAAAATAAGCTGATAAGCAGATGAGCAGTTGCAAAGCTTCAGCAGAAATAGTAGGAAAAGGGCCAAATTGCAAAGCAGATTAAGCACTCCAATAAGCTACTGAGATGCAAACTAATGGGGGCAAAAGCTAGCTAGTACTATTGGGAATCTTAAAAACCAAAAAGCCCTATCACAAACAGCTTAATTGAAGTCCAATTAAGCACTAGTTCAGGTGAGTTTAGGGATCAAAGACTGAATCAGCAGAATCAGTGAAATGGGCAAAAGTGCAGGCCTAATTTTAAGCTATTAAATAAGCTATGACTTGGAATACCAGATGATAATCTTAAAGCTAGCTATGTGAACTACTCATAAACCAAAAATTAAACCCTCAGCTTAATTGGATAAGCCACAATAGAGCTGAGAAAAAGGGCCAAGTCTGCTAATACTACTCAGTGTACACTGAGTATGTATGTGCAGAGGTGCACACACCAAAAGAGATTTTCAATGCTTTTGTGTTATGACTATATGGACCAAATGGAACTCAGAGAAGCCAAAAATAAGGGTCCAATAAGCTTGTGGCTTAATATGGCTTATTTGAGCTTTTGAGGTTCTAAATTTTGCACAGATGGTTCAAAACTACACAACCTATCAAATGAACTTTTAATAACTTAAAAACAGCTTATTATAACTATTTTAAGCAAGATCAAAGTTGAGAAAATGGTCAATGAACAGTACAAGCTTGTTTGACCAAGTTGACTGCATAAACCAAACAACCCTTAACAATGGTTTGTCGTGATTTTGCAAATGAAACACAATGTTTTATACTAGAAACCTTGATTTGACTGATTGACTAACTTATTTAGACTCTAGTAAGTAAGTTTTAACACTGAAATAAGCAATAGATTAAGCTATGCTATTATTAGCTATTTTTGGACTTTTTAGAGTTTTTAAGTAAAATGAACAAAAGCTATTAAACTACTGATTATATTAATGAAATACTATCACAAACTAGTAATAAGCAAGAAACAATAACAATAAGCTGGTAATAAGCACTTGTACAGTAGAATGCCAAAATATGAGAAATGAGCTTACAACTGAGATGTGATTATGAAACAAAGAACAAGGACCAGAACACCTAGCTTGTTAACAACAAGCTAGAAACCCACAATAAGCCTTCCTGAATAGCTTATTCACTCAGAATAACTTCTTTTGAGCTTATGGTTGACTTTCTTTGACTTTCTTCATAATTTGAATTTTATAACTACTGATCACTATATAAGCTTACAAAAAGCTATTATTAGCTCATATAAGCTTATAGAAAGGGTGTGGATTATTTGTAATTATATCTTAACAGATTATGAGCTTATTCGAATTAATAACAACTTGAAACTTAGCAATACTTGAAATTTAGAACAACAGTGATTAAAACAAGATTACTTTGATTGATTATAACATAAATTACAACTGAGAAATGAAAATTACAAGCTATGATTGCAAAATATGAAATACGATTACACTATGTTAACTACATGCCAATTAAGGCTTACAAACATTTCTATTTATACTACAAACATTAGGGTTTCCTTTGTCTTCATCTTCTGAACAAATCCCAGCCTTTGGATGGCTTTAAAATCATCTCAGCCACTCAAACTAATTTTTGGCGCCAAAATGTATATAGTGGGCACATGGGTCTGAGGTGAGTGGGGAAGAAGCAATAAATGCTTCTTGGTTTGTTAGGTAGCGTGCTTGAGGAGGAGGGGGAGGTGGCAGAGAATTACTATGGGTGAAGGTGGTTTTGGTTTTGGCGGGGTTGTGAGGAAGAAGATGGTTTGACCGAAGGTCAAACGTGGTATTAAATACCGGGTTGGGTTTTATTAATAAAAGGGAGGATTGGGCTTGGGTGATGGATTTGGGCTGGGGTTTATGTTTTGTGGGTTGGGTTTATGTTTTGTGGGTTGGGTTTTATGTTTTGTGGGTTGGGTTTTATTATTAGTAAAGGGTCCGGTTGGTAAGTTTTAGCACATGGACCATTGTTGCATTTTCTGAAAATTGGAGGACCAAAGTTGTACATCTTCCAAAATAAACCAAGGGTGATTCCTGCCATGTTTCAATAATCCTGGGACCATACATGAGATTTCCAACAATAAAATTTTCCCAGGGACCATTTTTTGTAAATTCTGAAAGTGCAGGGACCAAACTTGTAAATTATTGAAACTTTTCACCAAAGGACTAAATATGACAACTTATGATTTAAAAAGGACCTTTGGTGACTTTTCTTACAAAACAAATGCCTAGGGACTAAATTTGACCAGTTTTGAAAGTTGAGGGACTGAAACTGCCAATTTTGCAAACTTTGTTCATTTTTCAACTGTTTTCAAACATTTTGCATTTGAAACATATAAAACACAATCCCTGGGATATTTTCAGTATTTTGATGCATTTCTGAGTGTTTTTGGATGTTTTGGCAGTTCAGATACGACAAAAATGATGAGTATTTACACACTCATCAATCCCCCACACTAAACTATTGCTAGTCCCTAGCAATTTTTTATGAAGATTTAATGGATTTTTCTCTTTACCAGAAGCCATTACTTCTGGAGTAGCCAATGTTTTAGTATGTGATACTTTGGTACAATGATAACCAAATGATTTTGAGCAAATCATCAGCTGTCAACGGTTTTGATTTGTCTTTACCAAAAGCCGTTTGCTTCTGGACTAGCCAACTCTTAGATAAATTACAACTATTATCTTTGGTGAGCTGATTACCAATCATGGTTTTCTACTGCCTTAACCACAAGCCATAACCTTGCGGGCTAGCCAACTCTTCACTATAAAAGATATGGTGAGTCGAATACCATACAATTTTCGGCAAATTGTAAGCCATCAACGGATTTGAGACATCTTTACCAAGAGCCGTTTGCTCTCGGATTAGCCAATCCTTATGTGGGTTAGACATGGCGGACTGATAACCATTTATTGCGTTCTAAGTGAGAAAAAAAATTTAAAATTTTGGCTAAAATGGGGGTACTAGATGGTACATTTGATTAAATTCGCTAGAATTCCCCCCCCCCCCCACACTTAGAACTGAATATTGCCCTCAATATTCAAAGTACCGGTTGTTAAACCAACACTTAGAACGTGAAAAGGTAATACTAATAGCCATTATTTTATATATACACATTTTTTTATTTTATTTTTTTTTATTATTATTTTTTTTAACTGAAAATGTACATATATACAACATGTGGGGCATCTCCCCCACACTAGGGTGGTAGAACAGAGAAAGAAGTCAGAAATATGGGTGAAAACCCATATGGTGTGCTTGAGTTTTTGATCACCGATTCACTAGCTTGACTCGATCCCCGCATTCATTGGTTCATGGGGAAAGTTTGGAGATCCGGGACAACCATGGGTGGCATATCCTCTCCAAAGTAGTGTTTCAAACGATGACCATTCACTTTAAAATTTGGACCGTCATTTTGAGATAACTCAACGGTACCATATGGATAAACTTTTGTAATAGTGAATGGACCAGACCATCGGGATTTGAGTTTGCCTGAGAAGATTTTTAATCTTGAATTGAAAAGAAGGACTCGATCACCAACGTTAAAAACGCGGTTCTTTATTTTTGAGTCATGAATCTTCTTTGTCTTTTCTTTGTAGATCAAAGAGTTCTCGTATGCTTGATCACGCAGTTCATTTAATTCATTCATTTGAACTTTACGGTGATCACCCGCAGTTTGGAGGTCAAAGTTAGCATGTTTCAAGGCCCAGTAGGCTTTGTGCTCTAATTCGATCGGAAGATGACATGCCTTTCCGTACACAAGCTTGTAAGGTGTACACCCGATGGGTGTTTTGTAAGTTGTACGGAAGGCCCATAGTGCATCATCCAATTTATCCGACCAGGATGCATGATTTTCTCCTACAGTCCTTTCCAGGATTCTTTTAATACCACGATTTGAAACTTCTACTTGTCCACTTGTTTGTGGGTGATAAGCGGTAGAAAGACGGTGAGTTACACCATACTTTTGCATGACTTTATCAAATTTGTCATTGCAAAAATGCGTACCACGATCACTGATTATAGCACGTGGAGTTCCAAAACGGGCAAACAGAGCTTTCAGGAATTTTACAACCACTCGGGCATCATTAGTGGGTAAAGCTTTTGCTTCAACCCATTTTGACAAATAGTCAACAGCCACGAGAATGTATTTATTTCCTCGAGATGATGGAAATGGCCCCATAAAGTCAATGCCCCAGACATCAAAGATTTCACAAACTTGAATAGCATTTTGTGGCATTTCATTTCGTTGTGAAATATTTTCGTGACGCTGACAAGCTTCACAAGTTTTGATGAGATCTTGGGCATCCTTATAGATTGTGGGCCAATAAAACCCGGAATCAAACACCTTTTTAGCGGTGTAGTTTGGACTATGATGGCCCCCAGTGGGTCCAGCATGGCAAGCTTTGAGAATGTCAATAGCTTCCTGTCCATAAACACACCGTCGGATGACTTGATCCGCACAGATTTTGAATAAGTAGGGGTCGTCCCAGAAGTAATGTTTAACATCCTTGAAGAATTTATTCTTCTGTTGGGTCGACAACCCTTTCACTATGAAGTTACCCGCATGGTAATTTGCGAAGTCAGCAAACCATGGGGTAGTAGAATCTCCACGAAAAGTAACCACATTGAGTGTCTCGAAAGAAAATGTTTCATTTATTTCCTTTTTCTCGAAAACATCTTGGTGTGGGTTCTCTAATCGGGATAGATGATCAGCAGCTAGGTTCTTAGCTCCTTTTTTATCACGTATGGTGATATCAAATTCTTGCAGGAGGAGAACCCAACGGAGCAATCTCGGCTTTGCATCTTGTTTTGCAAAGAGATATTTGAGAGCCGAGTGATCCGTATACACTACACATTTCGTCAAGATCAAATATGGCCGAAACTTTTCAAAGGCATACACCACAGCCAATAATTCTTTTTCTGTAGTAGTGTAATGAGTTTGAGCTTCAGTCATGGTTTTACTTGCGTAGTGGATAGGCTGAAAGTGTTTGGCTTTTCGTTGCCCCAGGACTGCACCAATAGCAAAATCACTTGCATCGCACATGAGCTCAAAGGGAAAATCCCAGTCGGGGGCAACCAGAATGGGTGCTTCAGTAAGCTTTTTCTTTAATGTTTCAAAAGCTTCGATGCACTCGGGTGAGAAGATAAAAGGAGCTTCCTTTTCAAGAAGATAAGTCATAGGCCGGGCGATTTTAGAAAAATCTTGTATGAATCTACGATAGAAACCGACATGACCCAAAAACTCCTAATACCTTTGACGGTAGTGGGATGAGGTAATTTAGCAATGACATCCACTTTAGATCTGTCAACCTCAATCCCGTTCTTTGATATCTTATGGCCGAGGACAATGCCCTCTTTGACCATAAAGTGACTCTTCTCTTAATTTAGAAAAAGATTGGTGTCTTCACACCGTTTTAACATGTTTTCTAAATGGGAGAGACAAGTTTTGAATGAATCCCCAATGACCGAGAAGTCATCCATAAAGACCTCCATCGTTTTTCCGATCATGTCGGAGAATATGGACATCATGCACCTTTGGAATGTGCCTGGAGCATTGCATAAGCCAAAAGGCATACGTTTATAAGCAAAGGTTCCATAGGGGCATGTAAAGTTGGTCTTTTCTTGATCTTGTGGATCAATGGGAATTTGAAAGTAACCCGAGAAACCATCAAGGAAACAATAGTACTCGTTCCCTGCTAATCTCTCAAGCATCTGATCCATAAAGGGTAGAGGAAAATGGCCTTTTTGGGTAGCATCATTTAACTTACGATAGTCAATGCAAACACGCCACCCCATAACCAATCGAGTTGGAATCAACTCATTTTCATCATTTGTGACAACAGTTATGCCACCCTTTTTTGGAACACAGTGAATGGGACTAACCCAAGGACTATCAGAGATGGGATAAATCAATCCTGCATCAAGAAGTTTGAGAACCTCTTGTTTGATAACATCGTGGATTTTGGGATTTACCCTTCTTTGATGTTGGACTGCTGGTTTAAAGTCATCCTCCATTAAAATCTTGTGAGTACAAAATTCAGGGTCGATACCCTTTATGTCGGAGAGTTTCCAAGCAATGGCTTGCTTATGTGACTTCAAGACCTTTATTAGAGCAATCTTTTCCTCATCACTTAAGTTTTTAGCAATAATGACGGGTAATTTATTATCACCCTCCAAAAATGCGTACTCAAGATGAGGTGGTAAGTCTTTGAGTTCGACCACAGGAAATTCATCAGTTTTCTTAACTGATTTAATTTCCTCATTATGAAGTTCAACGGGAGGGAGTGGAGGAGAATTGTCCTGATTCAACAATTTCTCAAAAAGAAGAATATCTCCCTCTAGATCAATCTCAGCGTCATCAATTCCTTCCAGAAATGAATCATACTTGAGAAAAGCCTCGATCTCTTCCAAATTGAAATTACTCCCCTCAAACAGAGTGAGAGAAGGGGAAGAGTCGGAAATGACAGGTAGAGAAGATGTGGTGGTATCCCCACTCACAGAATTATGAGAATAACCAAGAAACTCTTGACAGTACTCCTCTGAAGCAACATCAATGACATCGATTCGGTTAACCGATTCAGAATCATAATTTGAGGAGTACCTCGAAGTTTGATCGAGGTTAAAAGTAACAGCTTCATTACCCACACGTAATGTGATTTCATGCTCAAATACATCAATGAGAGCATGGCCCGTTCTTAGGAATCCTCTTCCAAGAATGAGAGGAACCTTTTGATCTGCGTCAAATTCAACAACCACAAAGTCAGCTGGAAAATGGAACTTTCCTACTTTCACAAATACATCCTCGGCAATGCCGCATGGATGAGATATGGTTCGATCTGCAAGCTCAAGAGTCATGCACGTAGGAGTGAGAGCCGGAAGAGAAAGTTTCTTCCATACTGAATGAGGCATCAGGTTGATGCTTGCACCAAGATCGGCCAAGGCATGGCATTCAACCATTCCCGGAAATACACAAGGTATTAGAAACTTTCCAGGATCCCCAAGCTTTTCGGGAAGCTTTTTCAAGATAACTGCCGAGCAGTTCTCATTTAATGGAGTTTTCGCCATTTCAAACAGTTTTTCCTTGTTGCTTAACAAGTGTTTGATTGTGGATGCAAATTTGGGCATCAGAATGATAGCATCCGCAAAGCTTATGTCAAAGTGTAATTCTTTAAAGATTTGAAAGAATTTATCCATTTGTTGACTAGCCTTTTCGCGGAGCTTTTGCTCATTTAAACGTGATGGGTAAAGAATAGAAGGTTTGGATTTAGGGTTTTCAACAGGGATTTCATGCGATTCAAAAACAACTCCAGGTTTGGGTTTAGGTTTCAGGACAACTTGAGATTGGACGTTGTCGGTACCTCCGTTATTAGTAGGAAGCTCCTTGTCCTTGGTCACCTCAGGTTCACTTTCCACTACCTTGGGGGGAGGAGAATAAAAGGTAGTAGGAATAATGGGTCCATTATAAGCTTTACCACTGCGTGTGGTGACAGCTTTGAGTTCACCCTTAGGGTTGACCACAGTGTTACCAGGGAGACCTCCTGAGGTAGAAGGTGGATTGATATGGTTCATGAGACTGGCAAGCATATTCTTAACCTCGCTGTGAGAGTGATCAATTTTGTTTGAAAGCTCATTCTTTAGCTCAGTTCCTTGCTTGTATATTGAAGATTGAAATTCATTCTTCAAACCAGAGATCTGATTTTGTATTGCCTTTATTTTGGTCTCATTAAACTTGATGTAGTTATCAAGTTCATTTGGGAGAGGTCCTTGGTAATTAGGAGCTGAATACCCTTGATTACCCCTCTGGGGTGGGTATTGATTGTTTGGGGTATGAAATTGATTTTGCATGTTTTGCCCTCTTTGTTGATTAGGATTAATCCTATTTGGATTGTTGGGAGGAGGAAATCCGGGTGGTCCAAATTGATTGCTAGCACGGTGGTTTGGGTCCACTTGAGGACGGTATTGATTACCTCCTTGATTGGAAGTTCCGGCTATAGCATTAGCATCAAATGTAGTGCCATCGGTGGCAGTACAATTATAGTAAGCGTGAGGACCACCACAAGTAACACAAACTTCTATCTTTTTGACTTCAGCAGTGTGAGAAGTTTGCGGAGCGGACTCTTTCTTTTGTGTGGAGAAAACCAAAGCTTGAATAGCCTTCGTGAGTTCAGCAAGCTGAGTATCAGTATTAGAAGAACTTACGGGAGATGAAGTGGAAGGACCAGCACTAGCCTGGGAATTATATGGCCTGTTTCGTGCAGTGCGGACCTTAGACTTATTTTCAATGAGTGCAATGGCTTCCTTAGTGGATTTGCTCAGAAAATTACCTCCAGCTGAGGCATTGAGAGAATCTTGGTCAGATGGGTTTAACCCACTGTAGAAAGTGTCCATTTGCATCAAATCGGTGAAACCGTGATGAGGACATTTGCGGAGCAATTCTTTGAAACGATCCCATGCCTCTCCAAATGGTTCATCAAACCTTTGAGAGAATTTCATGATTTCATTTTTAAGATGCGTGGTTTTAGAAGGAGGAAAGAATTCATTTACGAACTTTTGAACTAAATCTTCCCATGTTCTAATTGATCGAGGGG
Organism: Artemisia tridentata subsp. tridentata; assembly: GCA_021014915.2. Taxonomy (NCBI): domain Eukaryota; kingdom Viridiplantae; phylum Streptophyta; class Magnoliopsida; order Asterales; family Asteraceae; genus Artemisia; species Artemisia tridentata. The sequence goes on from CP139505.1 coordinate 421,412,957, forward strand.
GTTGTTTGTCAAGCCAAATCCGGGCTGCCCCATCGATGGAAAACGGGAAAAGAAGAAGTTTGATTGATTCCTCAGGGACATTTTTACATTTGATGGTGGATGTGATTTTATTGAACCATCGAACGTGATCTTGAGGATCGTCCCTTTCAAAACTATAGAATTGACGCGATGTTAAAAGGTTTATCAACCCGGTTTTAAGCTCAAAATTCTCAGCCACGATGGCTGGAACAATAATGGCATCTCCATAACCCTCGGTGGGAGCTTAGAGAAGCTCATTCATAGGACGGTCTTCTGCCATGATGACAGTGGTTATGGGATCAGTACGTATCTCGGGTACGACTGATGGAGCAGAACGTCTCCGACGTCTTCGAGGTATGTTTCCAAGCTCACGAAAAGGGCTTGATGACCTAGAAGAACGAGTGCGCATGCACTTAGTAAAATATTTTAATTAAATCAAGAACGGAGCAAAACACAAGTGAACTTAAACCAATAATCAACAAGCGTACGGTAGCTCTCTAAAAGATAAACGTACAGAGTGGCGGAGAAGCAAAGGTGGGCAATTAATGCTCCTTAAAAACCCGCTTCTTTCAGTTCGACAATTTAATGTCAAACTATCCTTAAACCTCCGTTATAGTTTGTTTATCAATTAAAGGTGAGCCGATATTCGCAAGTGATACAGAGGCAAGTTTTAAATCTGATGTTTGGGAACTTATTATGGTCGTACCCCCAGTTAGGTAGTACTCTGTCTTGGTTCTCGATGGTAAATTTTATTTTTATTATTAAACAAAGAAAACGGAAAATGTTTTTTGGTTTTTTTTTTTTAATTTTTATATGATATTATATATATATAAAAGAAAAGAAAAATATTTTTGTATTTTATATGGTTTATGGGAAATAGGAACTTCTGGAAGAAGGATCTCAAATCACTAATCGCTTAAACTCTAAACAATATTGTCGCAACACACCTCCCCGGCAGCGGCGCCAAAATTTGATCCGTGCTGAATACACTTATAAATAAATGCAGACAGCGGATACGCGTGAATAAATACAAATTACCCCTTTGTGAAAAAGGATACTTGCAAAAACTCACGTTCGTGTGTAGTGTGAAACCAGGTAAGTGATTACCCGGATCGTTTCCCAACGAGGTATGAATGGGCAAACTGTGGAAAGCTTTGGATTAGAGTGACAGATGATTAGGGTATGGATTTTTGAGTTTTGATTAATTCTAATTGATATATAAGAAACAAATATACACAAGAAATTTAAACACGAATTTAAACTAAACTGAAAACGCGTAACAGGAAATCTAAAACGGGACTAGAAAGTGAAGTATCTAAAAGTTTATGAAATAAAGTTAATTATTCTAAAATACTTTAAAACTTATTTTAAAATTGAAATTATATATTTATTTTACTTTTTATCTAATTATTATTAATTATTTATTATTTAATAATTATTTAAAACTAATTTAAATTATAATAAATACTAAATAAACAAAGAAAAATCTAAAACTTTTTCTATAAATATTATTAAGTAAAAAGAAGCTAAGAAAATTATAAAAATGAAAAATGCTTAAATAAAATTTAAAAAGATAAATTCTATTAAATAGAAGCTATCACTATTTTTCTGTTTTTGTTTTTCTTAAGGTCTAATAATATAATTATATTTTTCCTAGATTATAAATGACAAAATAAAATTATGTAAAAAAGATTTATATTTTTCTGATTATTTTTCTATTTATTATGATTTAATTACTAATAAAAATTAATTAAGAAGATTAAAAATATTAAATGACTTAGGAAAAATCTGAAAAATTCAGGATAAGTCTAAAATAATATTCTTAATATAGGAAAATTAAAATCAAAAGGCTAATAAGCCCTGATAAGCAGTTGGGCAATAAGCAGTTTGGCAAATAAGCCAAAAATAAGCTAAAAAGCTAGAAAAGGCACCAAAAGCTCAGGACAGGTACAAACAACTGATATAAGCTTAAAACAACTTAAAAACACAAATAAGCACAATGAAATAAGCTGATAAGCAGATGAGCAGTTGCAAAGCTTCAGCATAAATAGTAGGAAAAGGGCCAAATTGCAAAGCAGATTAAGCACTCCAATAAGCTACTGAGATGCAAACTAATGGGAGCAAAAGCTAGCTAGTACTATTGGGAATCTTAAAAACCAAAAAGCCCCATCACAAACAGCTTAATTGAAGTCCAATTAAGCACTAGTTCAGGTGAGTTTAGGGATCAAAGACTGAATCAGCAGAATCAGTGAAATGGGCAAAAGTGCAGGCCTAATTTTAAGCTATTAAATAAGCTATGACTTGGAATACCAGATGATAATCTTAAAGCTAGCTATGTGAACTACTCATAAACCAAAAATCAAACCCTCAGCTTAATTGGATAAGCCACAATAGAGCTGAGAAAAAGGGCCAAGTCTGCTAATACTACTAAGTGTATACTGAGTATGTATGTGCAGAGGTGCACACACCAAAAGAAATTTTCTATGCTTTTGTGTTATGACTATATGGACCAAATGGAACTCAGAGAAGCCAAAAATAAGGGTCCAATAAGCTCGTGGCTTAATATGGCTTATTTGAGCTTTTGAGGTTCTAAATTTTGCACAGATGGTTCAAAACTACACAACCTATCAAATGAACTTTTAATAACTTAAAAACAGCTTATTATAACTATTTTAAGCAAGATCAAAGTTGAGAAAATGGTCAATGAACAGTACAAGCTTGTTTGACCAAGTTGACTGCATAAACCAAACAACCCTTAACAATGTTCTGTCGTGATTTTGCAAATGAAACACAATGTTTTATACTAGAAACCTTGATTTTACTGATTGACTAACTTATTTAGACTCTAGTAAGTAAGTTTTAACACAGAAATAAGCAATAGATTAAGCTATGCTATTATTAGCTATTTTTGGACTTTTTAGAGTTTTTAAGTAAAATGAACAAAAGCTATTAAACTACTGATTATATTAATGAAATACTATCACAAACTAGTAATAAGCAAGAAACAATAACAATAAGCTGGTAATAAGCACTTGTACAGTAGAATGCCAAAATATGAGAAATGAGCTTACAATTGAGATGTGATTATGAAACAAAGAACAAGGACCAGAACACCTAGCTTGTTAACAACAAGCTAGAAACCCACAATAAGCCTTCCTGAATAGCTTATTCACTCAGAACAACTTCTTTTGAGCTTATGGTTGACTTTCTTTGACTTTCTTCATAATTTGAATTTTATAACTACTGATCACTATATAAGCTTACAAAAAGCTATTATTAGCTCATATAAGCTTATAGAAAGGGTGTGGATTATTTGTAATTATATCTTAACAGATTATGAGCTTATTCGAATTAATAACAACTTGAAACTTAGCAATACTTGAAATTTAGAACAACAGTGATTAAAACAAGATTACTTTGATTGATTATAACATAAATTACAACTGAGAATTGAAAATTACAAGCTATGATTACAAAATATGAAATACGATTACACTATGTTAACTGCTTGCCAATTAAGGCTTACAAACATTTCTATTTATACTACAAACATTAGGGTTTCCTTTGTCTTCATCTTCTGAACAAATCCCAGCCTTTGGATGGCTTTAAAATCATCTCAGCCACTCAAACTGATTTTTGGCGCAAAATGTATATAGTGGGCACATGGGTCTGAGGTGAGTGGGGAAGAAGCAATAAATGCTTCTTGGTTTGTTAGGTAGCGTGCTTGAGGAGGAGGGGGAGGTGGCAGAGAATTACTATGGGTGAAGGTGGTTTTGGTTTTGGCGGGGTTGTGAGGAAGAAGATGGTTTGACCGAAGGTCAAACGTGGTATTATATACCGGGTTGGGTTTTATTAATAAAAGGGAGGATTGGGCTTGGGTGATGGATTTGGGCTGGGGTTTATGTTTTGTGGGTTGGGTTTATGTTTTGTGGGTTGGGTTTTATGTTTTGTGGGTTGGGTTTTATTATTAGTAAAGGGTCCGGTTGGTAAGTTTTAGCACAAGGACCATTGTTGCATTTTCAGAAAATTGGAGGACCAAAGTTGTACATCTTCCAAAATAAACCAAGGGTGATTCTTGCCATGTTTCAATAATCCAGGGACCATACATGAGATTTCCAACAATAAAATTTTCCCAGGGACCAATTTTTGCAAATTCTGAAAGTGCAGGGACCAAACTTGTAAATTATTGAAACTTTTCACCAAAGGACTAAATATGACAACTTATGATTTAAAAAGGACCTTTGGTGACTTTTCTTACAAAACAAATGCCTAGGGACTAAATTTGACAAGTTTTGAAAGTTGAGGGACTGAAACTGCCAATTTTGCAAACTTTGTTCGTTTTTCAACTGTTTTCAAACATTTTGCATTTGAAACATATAAAACACAATCCCTGGGATATTTTCAGTATTTTGATGCATTTCTGAGTGTTTTTGGATGTTTTGGTAGTTCAGATACGACAAAAATGATGAGTATTTACACACTCATCAGCTCGCCACTTTGGTGTACTAAACGAATAACTATACGTAAATAAATATGTAATACGTTCGAATATGATCTAGAACGATGCATGGGAAATGAAATAATGCAAACGAGGAATTCACAAAGAGTTCTAAGATACTTACAACACCTTTAAAGGTGGTAGAGGATCGAATGAAGTGAATGGAACACAAATAAAAACCCACGTATAGCTTGTAACTCAAGTATAAGTTTATATATTAAACCCGATTTCCTTGATAGCTTCTAAACGCATGAGTGAATGCTTCTGGCTTTTCAGAGATGATTTTATGGAAGAATGGGAGTTGTCTTGAGAGTATTTAAGGTAAGAAGAAAGGTGGTGAGTGAGAAGTAAATATAGAATACGTTTTTGAACACGTAAGGGTCAATAATTCACAAAACACTTGCAACTAGATATTGTCAGTAAATGTGAGACTTCAAATGAGATTTTTCAAACAGCCTAGGACTCTAGAACGAATTTGTGAGAGCTTAAAATATGGTATATGTCTTGATGAGTCAAACTAGATGTCGACTTCTCTTTTATTTTCTATAAGATTTAAACAAATCGTATAACACATGATTTTTGATGATGAAACATGTTTGTTAACATGGAAATATGATAGAAATAATATTAGGAACTCATAGAATCAAACCGGAGTCAAAACGGTTAAGTTTTGAATTTATTACTATGTCGAGTGGGTTGTTCTTGGCCGAATGATTTGCCTTTCGAAATCACGTCAATACTCAACATAAAATTCTGAAACTTGGCACACTTAGAGTTGGCTAGGCGAGAAATGAGACGGTATAATAATATATATGTGTTGCGTTTGAGATTTGAGAGAACGAGAAGTCTTTTGGAGATAGTCTCTAACTGAAACTTACATAAAATCATAAAACTAGAGTTGGGCTTTTATATTGGGCTATGAACAGTAACAATGGGATTTGAGTTGGGCTGGAAAAAGATTAAGGCCCGTTTAGTATAATTAAGGATTAATTAAGATTAATGAAATATTTAAGTTTCGTCATACGCGTCGAGAACTTGTTCCGTCATTTGGTGAATTATATAATATCGTAATCACGACCAAATAATAAAATAAGAAAAATTTCAAATTTGTCTGTAATAAGGGGGATCAGTAACAGTAACTGAGGTTTATTATTTATTAACGATTATAATTACAAGGGATTTTTACAGTGTTCTACAATAATGGAGATGATGAATGTGAAATTTGACGAGATTTCACAAATGGCTTCTGAGAGACTCACTCTAGAACCCGCGCTTAACCCGATGGCTTCTAATCATATTGGATTAGGACCCGCACCAAACAGTCAAACTTCTGGACATATCAGTTCAGGACTCGTACCTCAAGGAGCTCTGTCAACTAACACCGAAAAACCAACAAATCAAGAACTGGAAAATTACTTCGAGTTTATGTATGATGAGTACTATGGTGGAGCTTCGATAAATGCATCACAACAACGTTTCGCTACACCTGTTGGTCCACACGAATATGGATCTCTAAGTAGCCTTTAACAACTTAGTAGACGACTTGAATAAATCAAATCAATCTAAGTGAGACTCTAATACTTTGTTTATGCTAATGCGGAATCTTAACACAAACAATGAAGAATACTATAACTAACTTCGTATATTAACTTTTCAATAACTAAGAGTTTTTACAATCTTCGTCGTCATCTCTAAACTATACGCTAGGGTTCCTTTTATACACCAAGGAAACCCCAGATACAAAACTTGTAAAAGGATTTACATATCTTCTCTAAAGATAATTCGTATCCTTTCCTAACTTATCTCTAACAAACTTTCATAATACATAACCAGACTTAACTTAATAAGTCAACCGGACTTAACTCTAATTTACTCTACCAGACTTAACTATTACAATATACTAACAGACTTAATTGCGTAGTTCACCAGACTTAAATCTATTCTTCTATTGAGTCTCCTCTTGTCTTGTGATAATTCCCAACAATCCTCCCCTAACTTGATCTTCATGCTCCATGAACTTCAATTTCCTTTTGAATAAGCTTTTGAGGATTGAATCTTGAACACTTGGAATTATCTTGATCTTCAAAACACTTTGTATCAGCAAATCTGAATCTTTATCTTCACAGTAACCATCTGATATGCAATCCACTTGATCTTCACAGCAACCATGACTACTTGTACATCAATTCAGTTTAAGTTTCATACTATTCTCATCACATAAAGGTGTGTTAACTCCTGTGAGAGGTGAATCATTGAAAATTAATGGATTTGATGTCTCTTTACCAATAGCCATTACTACTGGAGTAGCCAATGTTTGGGTGTGAAAGACCATGGTACATTGATAACCATATGATTTTTAGTAAATCATCAACTATCAACGGATTTGCTTTGTCTTTACCAAAAGCCGTACCCTTTTGGACTAGCCAATTCTTTGATGGAATGTACCTCATCATGGTGAATTGATTACCATATATGGATTTCTACAGCCTTTACCACAAGCCATAATCTTGTGGGCTAGTCAACTCTTCACTATCTAAGATATAATGAGTTGATGACCATATAATTTTTGGTAAATTGCCAACCATAAACGGATTTGAGCTATCTTTACCTGTAGCCGTTTGCTCAGTATTAGCCAGTCCTTGTGTGGATTAGACAAGGTAGACTGATAACCTTTTTTTGTGTTAGTGCTATGCACCTTCACAAAGTAGGAAGTTCCAATAGTCCTACTCATCAACTTATGAAAATTCTTTCAAACACACTCAATCCAACAATGTCTCCTTCAAAGACTGAATCTTGATCAAATCCAAAATCCTTTCATAAACTTCATCTCTCTTGTCTGCATATAACTTCCTTTCTAACATTTTCTTGCAGACTTCAGGGGATAATGGATATTCAACTTCTGCAAGCATATATATGTTAGCTGTATACAAAAACAGACAATGTACTTGACATCTATCAAAATATGCCCATCCAATTATTCTTTGTTGCTCAGGCAACTTCCAGACCTCATCTTCCTTAGTAGGTGGCTCAAACATTATTTTTAAATCTCCCCAAAAGACTCTTTCATACTCTTCTTCAGGGACATTATCTCCATGTTTAATATTCACCAACTTATACAACTCATTGAGATCTTCCCTACTTACATCATGTAAAATTGCAGGGAAATTCATATACATAACATTAGAATTATCTTCCCTTGTTAATTGATATGTTGCCCTTAGAGGCTTAGACCAGATTTTTTGATAATATACCTGACAATCTTAGCTGGCTTCTTTGAGCTTTCAATAGTACCCATAGTAGCTCCTTCAGATGAAGGTTCTTCTTCTTCTGACTCCTCTTCTTGAACTTTCTTCTTTGACTTACTTTTTCTAGCCATACTTTTCCTTCTGTTAAATGTCACAATTGGCTTTTTCACTTCCTCTTTTGACTCAGTTGCTGCTTTCTCAACTTCAGATGCTTTATCAATCATCTTTTCAGCTTCTTTCTCAACATCAGTTGATGTTTTCTCAATTTTGTCCCCTTCAATCACATGCTCAGATTCTGTCACTCTTTGCCTTTTGAAGCTCCTTCTGATAGCATCATCATAATCAACTGGTCTATAGCCATGATCCCTTTCATATGCCCTTAAGTATGTGGCTTCAATCTCCTCATAGGACTTTCCTCTCATGTGCTCAACAGTAGAATGCATCATGTTTTTCAGATACATCTTCATATCATGCATCTTTTCTTGCTTAGAGAGCTTCTTTCTAGTACTACTCTTCTTTTGAGTTTGTCTGATCCTTTCCATAAAACCACCTAAAGTATCTTCATTCCCTCTAGCATTAAGAAACTCTGCCAATTGTTTTGCTCTTTCCTCAGCTGTCATATTCACATTAGCTTTTAGCTCTTCATACTTTGCTTTCAACTCAGCATCACCCTCAATCATAGATAAGATTGGATCATCTTCAGCTTCTTGCAGTTTCTTTACAAGCAACTCATCTTTCCTTTTAATTTCCTCAAGTCTTTCTCTTTCAGCTGCTTCTTCTGCCTGAATTCTTGCAATCTCTGCTAAAGATGCTTCCTCCTCTTTGTCAAGAATCTGTTTTCCTTCCCTTTGAGTTGAAGTGGCAGACTTAACTTCTTCACCAGACTTATCCTTATCAGACTTATCACCACCAGATTTAATAACCTTACCAGAATTATCATCACCAGACTTATCCTTCTCCTTATCAGAATTAACCCCTTCATCTTCACTTTCTTCAATCCTTAATTTTCTCTTTAGCTTCTTCCTTTGTTGTTTAATCTTGCTGAAAGATTGAGCTAAAGTCTCTGCTGCTTCCTTGTTTGTGGACTTACATCCTTAATACCAGCAGACTCATCTTGAGAAGGTGTCCTAAAGCTTTTCTCTTCACCAAAATTCCTCCCCTGTTTGGAGGAATTTTCATCCTCTTCCTCATCAAAATTCACTCCTTTCTTCTTTATAATGGTTTCCATCCGTTTGACTTTCTTGACCAAAGTGAGAATAGCCTTGCCCTTATCATTATTTGCCCTCTCCAAAGCTTCTATTCTCTTGACTAAGGTTGGAACCAGGGTTAAAAGATCCTCCACAGTCATTTGATCAGTTTCCTCCTCCTGTACAGGACTTGGAACTTGGGTGTGATGTGGTGAAGGTGTAGGAGATGGTATAGGAGTAGGTGCTCTGATGGGAGATGGTAAATAGGTTGTTGTGGTGTGGATGATTGAGGTTGTTCATGTGCTTGCTCTTCTTGATTTGGCTCTTGTGCATCCTCAGAGGTACCTGCAGTGTTAGTAGCACCACCAAGCATAGCAGGCAACAAAGGCCAATGGGCCCCACTAAAACTTCTTTTCATGTTGGCAAAAAATTTTGGTGTAAAGCCCACACTGATATATGGCAATTTATCCTCTGTTTCAAAGTTCAAAATCATTTGTATAAATCTTGGATACATTAAGAATCTAGATTTTTCCTTTTTAAAATTTGCAACCATGCCATCAAAAATCAATTTTGAAAAATTAAAAGGTCTGCCAAGTGCAAGACAGACCAATGCAGAAGCAATATTGCTTCCAAACTGATCCCATCCTCCACTTTTAGGACTTAGGCAATGGAGCAAATGATGTATTAAAAACCTCCACTGTGGTGTGAAAAAGCTTTTCCAAAAAGTAAAAGAACCATCAGTGGGATATCTTATAGCATTTAAACCCTCAAAAAGATCATCATTGGACAATATATATTCCCCTGAAGCATCATCCAACTGGAGACTACTCCTAATGGAGGCTTCAGTGATGGTCAGGTCATGTGTGTCAATGGTCGCCCTTAACTGTGGTGTACCATCAGCAAGGATTTCATAAGTCACAGACCCCCAAAATTGTCTAATAAGCGATGCATAAATAGTAGGGTTAGCAGTTAAAGCGTACCGAAGATTTGAACCTCTCAAGAAATCCACGATTTTCTCAAAGCCAACACTCTGATCTGGTTTCTTCAAGAATCCGACCTGGTTGTGCTTGTCAACAAACTTTAGTGAAGCCATAGATGAGAGAATTGAGTAAGTGCTGGTTGTAAATCGAATTAGGTTGTGAGTACTGGTAGCTAAAAACAGAGTATATTTGGCCGAAAATCAAGATATTTAAAATTGGAAGTAAATAAGATATAAAAATAAGAAATTAAACAAATTTTATCCTTATATACTTATTTCCCTCAAAAAATACGCAACGGTCGTATTGGTTAATAAAAATCCTGATTTGACAGACCAGACCTAACGGTAAAAAAAAATCACTACCAGACTTAAATTCGGTCAACCAGACTTAATCAAGTGACTCACCGGACTTAACTAAAGAAGTTGACTTACACACTGAGCTAGCAATAACAACGCATCAAATCATCACCAATCCATGGTTTTCCTGCAAAAGCTTAGTCCAACCACCAAGAAAAACATGGAAACAAACAAATTTACAAGAAAATGCAAAGACATTAACTACCAGATTTAAACCTTAAAGCTACCCGATTTAACTAATGAATACTGGTTAAAAAGATAAAAATTTCTAGATTTACAAAAATAAGTAATTTTTTTTTAATTGACTTAAAACTAATTACCAAAAAAAAATTAACAAACTATACAATTTATGGTCAACTCTCCAATATTACCATAATTAAGTCCATAATTAACTCCATGCCTGCAGGAATTAATTCTTATACCAACCGAACATTGAATTCCCTTAAACCTTTATTGGCTCTATAAAAAGCCTTAAACCTTCAACATAAATTCATCACCTACTAGAAAATATCTTTCCAACATCATGAATCCTTCCTCCTCAAATATTGTAGAAATCTCATCCGATTCCTCCTCTGATTCAGATTCTGGAAGTTCAGGTTGGAAAAACTATTTTCCACCCAACTACACTTCAAGCTCAAGGAGCAAAGCACCAAAGAAAAAGGTTAAAGCAACCTCTTCTGATGAACTACCAACTCCTCCATCCGATGTGAATGAGTCTTCCTCTTCCTCTGACTCTGATGATGAGCCTCCTCCACTCTCAGTTGTATTGAAAAAAGAATTTGAGAAGGTTGTGGCAAGAATGAGTCAAATCCCTGTGCCTGTGAGGAATCAAGCTGAAGCTCGTCCCAAGCCAAGTCCACAAGTTCTAGGGCTCCCGTGCAAGAAAGTGGCTGATGCCATTGACATTGAAGGCAGAGGAGTCCACAGAACTATGCCTGATGTCAAAGGAAAAGGGAAGAGGAAGATAGAGTAGTAGGTTGGGTTGTTGGTGTAGATGGTTGGTTGTATTGATTATGTATAGGTTTCTGTTTTGTGTTTGAATGTTGCACCTAAGTATGTAATCAGTTGGTTATGAATGAAAACTCCATGTTTCTTTTATTATGCCTTGTATCCACTAGCAACAATAAAAGCTATCTTCTGCAAAACAAAGTTAAAAACAAGTACACAAAGAAACAAGTATACAAGAAAATTTGAAAAACCACTACCAGAACTAAAAATAACTACAAGACTTAAAATTTTAAAACTACCAGAATTAAAAAATATCCTAAGTACTGGTTTACAGACTATACATATTGGCCTCCCCTTAAGTTCAACCTCCCCTTAAACTTAGCTATGGGTTCATCATTCCAATGCTAACCACTAAGTAATTAAACCTAGGGCCATCAAAAGCTTTAGTTAAGAGGTCTGCAACATTGAAATCTGTGTGTATTTTCTCCACTCTAATTAACTTCTTTTCATAGCAATCCCTAATGAAGTGATGTCTAATTTCTATGTGTTTAGTTTTTGAGTGGTATACAGGATTCTTAACTATGCAGATAGTGCTCTCATTATCTATGTGAATTATAGTGTTCATGAAGTTCAACCCATAATCCAATATTTAATTTTGGATCCACAAGACTTGACCACAGCAATTAGCAGCTGCTACATATTCTGCTTCAGTAGTAGATGTAGCTACAATAGTCTGCTTCTTGCACTGCCAGGAAATCAACCTTCTTCCAAGAAATTGACAACCTCCTGTTGTGGATTTCCTGTCAAGACTTGCTCCTGCATAATCACTATCCGAATAGGCTTGCAGGTTAAAAGATGATTCTCTAGGATACCAAAGGCCCAAATTGGGTTTGCCCTTTAGGTATCTAAAGATTCTCTTCACAGCATGAAGATGTGAAGTCTTTGGATGTACCTGAAAACGTGAACAAACACAGACTGCATACATAATGTCAGGTCTAGAAGCAGTAAGATACATTAGAGAACCTATCATGAATCTGTAGAGGTGGACATCCACATCCTCAGCATCCTCATCCTTTTTCAATGGAACTTTGTTCTCCATAGGGGTGACTGCAGCCTTCATATTGGTAAAGTTGAACTTCTACAGCATCTCAGCAACATATTTGTCTTGAGAGATAAAGAGCCCATCTTTTGATTGCTTCACTTGCAGTCCTAAGAAAAAGGTGAGTTCACCCATATAACTCATCTGAAACCTCCCCTTCATTAATGCTTCAAATTCCTCACACCAAGACCTTTTAGTAGAACCAAAAATAATATCATCCACATAAACTTGAACCAGGATGATATCTTTCTTGTCCCTTTTTATGAATAAGGTCAATCAATTACACCTCTTTTATACCCATTCTTTTCAAGAAACTTGGAGAGAGTTGCATACCAAGCTCTGGGAGCTTGATGGAGACCATATAATGCTTTAATAACTTTATACACCTTGTCGGGGTGAGCAGGATCAATAAAGCCAGGAGGCTGATGAACATATACTTCTTCCTCTATGGTGCCATACAGAAAGGCACTCTTCACATCCATTTGATAGACTATGAACCCCATGAATGATGCATAGGCTAGAAATAACCTAATAGCCTCAATCCTTGCTACAGGAGCAAAGACCTCATCATAATCTATCCCTTCCTCCTGTCTATATCCTTGTGCTTCTAATCTTGCCTTGTTCCTAACAACCACTCCTCTTTCATCCCTTTTGTTTCTGAAGACCCACTTTGTGCCTATAACTTTAGCTCCACTGGGTAGATCTACCAGAACCCAAACTTTCTGCAATTTGAACTGCAACAACTCCTCTTGCATTGCTTCCACCCAACTCTCATCTTCAAGTGCTTCAGAGACTTTGGTGGGTTCCTTCTGAGAAAGGAAACAGGCAAACAAGCAATGTTGTTGGTCCTTGTGGTTGACCCTTTACTGCTTCTTGATAAGACTTACAAGTGCATGAAATTCAGGCTTTTGCACTCTACTTCTGGTTTGAACAGCTGACTTTGGATCACCAATAATCTGACTTTTGGGATGGATGTTATGAATTCTGAGTGTTGGAGCTGGACTAACATCAACTTCAGTGGGTAGGTTGTTGAAGTCTGTAACTACCCCTTCTTCATCATAAGAAGCCCCATCAAAAATACCCTCATTTGGATTATCAAAGATCTCAAGGTCTGGCATCTCAGAATCATCAACATCATCATTTGGAGTAGATGCAGGTTGAACAGACTTAACAACATCACTACCAGACTTATCTAAGTTAATACTGGTAGTAGAATTAATGAGTCCATTACCAGGATTAACCAAGTTAGTTCTGGTATCATCCTTCCCAAGGTGTTTATCAGCCAAAACATTTACTTCCTCTCTGAAGGATAAGATATCTTCTGAAACCTTTGTAGGAGAAACCCCTTTGTCCTTTGGTTGAGGCTTGTGAACAGTCTCCTTCCTTGTTTTTGAAGATTCCTTTCTTCCTTCATTAACAGCGACATGGTTGGCTTCTGTGGTAGGAATCACAATAAGCTCTGCACTTTCATTTTCTTGATCAGTGTTCACTGCATTTGAAGGATCTTGGGTACCTGCATGGTTAGTAATTTCTATGGAACCTGCATCAGGGTTAGCTTGATTCTCCTTGGAGACAGGAATATAGTTCATAGAATCAGTTAAATAATCAAGATCAAACATCCATCTATGACCTAGTCCCTTCACATTGGGTTTTTCCTCAAGAAAATTAACATGCAGATTTTCTTCTACTTTCTTGGTCACTAAATTGTAAACCCCAAAGGCCTTACTATTCAGTGAATACCCAACTAGAAACCCCTCATCAGACTTCCCTTCAAATTTGCCTAGCACACTGAGTGTATCAAGAATGGTCACATGACACCCAAAAGGCCTTATATAGCTAACAACTGGTTTATGGCCAAAAATAAGCTCATAAGGTGTTTTATTTTGAGGCTTGGTGATGCGTGGTTTTGCGACCTTACAACAGGTTTTACCTCTCGAGGGATCTCAAGAGGCTTGCAATCCCCACCAGGCAGTGTACCTGACCGATGTAGTATAGTGTAGTGGTAAGTACGGGGGATTGATCGTTCTCCACAGGGAATAGTGTTCGTTAGGTATGAAAAACTACTCTAATAGGTCTAAGGGTGAGAGAAGATTCTTTTTATGTTTTTATATTTTTTTTATGAAAGCAAGTAAAATCTCGGGTTTGAAGGAGTGGGCGGAATTAGTTGCTAGTCAACTAACCCAAATAACTACAATTGCAAATAAAATAAAATAACTGAAAATGAAAATGTGGTGAAACTTATATGGAGAGAAATGTGTTTACTTAGATTTCCTTACTCCCTAACTATCTTTTACCGGTTGATTAGTGTGCATTAATTGCGTGGATGACGGGTGTATTCCTTAATACCAATCGTGGGGTGGCGTACGTACTTCCCCAACTCTATGAACTCCTACTTCACCCCTATGTCGAGCCGGCTAGGAAGCTCCTAACATGGGATCACTAGAATTCGCTCATGCATTAAATACAACCATAAAAACCTTTAGTACGCATTGGTTCATGTTTCTTAAGACGTTCAAGCAAGTTACCGAATAGGATGTTAGCCAGTTTTCTTAAGCCTAACATAGATGAACAATCATCCCATACAACTAATAACACACTAATAACCAATAATCAATAGCTAGGTTTCATTAGATCTAAGCAAACACAAAGAAAACCTAGCCTAGCATGTTAAACAAAAGACAAGAACAAGATAGAATCAAACAACACATAGACATATTGAATGATTAATTGATAACTTATCTTCAATGTAACATGGAAGATCTCAAGGCAAAAAGCCTTGAAAAAGCTGCTAAATTCGTCTTAGGGTTTTCACCCACAAAGTTCCACACAAAGTTCCACCCTAATGACAAAAAATTGCAAAACTATATATAGACTTTCAGATCTGACGGCGTCACGTTATGGAGTGTGACGCCGTCACCTCGCCGCTTTTAGGGTTCCCGGATGGCCTTCTTGACGCCTTCCCTCTTTAGCTCTCCAAAATCCGTTCTGGCTTATCAAGGCTTGACGCCGTCAGAATTAGGCGTGACGCCGTCCCGCTTTAACTTATACCGTGACGACCTTGATCACTCCAAAGGGTGACGCCGTCAGAATTCCCATGCAAATTTCTCTGGCTTATCATGAGTAATTTTCATATCCACCACTTTTGCAAAGCCATGACGCCGTCTGGGGAAAATCCTAACGCTGTCAAAGGTACTTTCCAGCATAATTTTGAGAATTTGTCGTTTTCTTCACTTTTATGCTCCAAAAACGTCCAAAATGCTTCCTTTTCCAGATTTCTTCTCCAAAGTACCTAAAATGACAAAAAGAACGATTTAGGGCAATATTTGATCAAATAAATACGATTTAGGGCTTAAATGACCCCCTAAAAGCGGTACACTTTTCGCTTCATCAAATACCCTTACACTTGAGATTTGCTTGTCCTCAAGCAAATGCGCTTTTATTCTAATCAAAATACAAGTTAGGGGTCATTTAATGCTAACATAAAAGTAATTACAACAAATATTCATTCCACTTTAATCATAATAAGCACGGAGATTACAAACTAGCACCTCACAAGTAGTGTTTAGATACTCACATCTCTCAAGTGTCATCAAAATAAATTTCATAAATGAAAACGGATAATATCTCTCACTACCTGTCATAGCAAATAGATTACCATAGGCTTGGGAAAGGATCAAAAACTTCCTCCACTAGGCATAAGCACCTAAGATAAACTATCAAATAGGGCTTTTAAATGGGTTATAACGTTAGGTGTAGGGAAAAGGAAAACACGGTTTTGTTGGATAAAGGATATTTTATTGGTGGCGAGTTAAAGATCTTGATTAATTACATGTACTATACAATGTTGCTAAGCCAAGACTCGACTCAATCTTAAGCTAAAAACAAAATAACAAAAACATAAAATAAGCAAAAGATGAAACGGGATGGTAGTCCGTATGTTTTTTCTACTTTTCTTTTTCTCATTTTTTTTTTTTTTTTTTGTATTTTTCTTGATTTTTTTTTTTTTTTTTTTTTTCATACACTCTTACCCTACCATCCAAAATAATACATCATAGGGGCATTGCATTCCCCTTACACTTGAACTTTTACATAACTTTACAAATAACTATTCTAATGACTCGAATTAAGATAATCGAAAAACTTGGAGTACTTTTAAAATATTTAGCACATATGGGGGTAATAAATGATGTTCTTCCCCATTACTCCATTACACTAGTACTTTACCCATGAGTCCCAATCGTCCCAAAACAATATGTACAAGGATATGAATCGACTTAGCAACCATGTAATCAATTAGATAATTAACTTGGGTTTAAACAAATGTTGTCACAATAATGCACTAAAAATGAGTGCATACAAGGTAGGCTAAGGCGATTTGGGTGTACATTTTAGTGGGGTGTAACAAATTCTTCCTTTAAGTAAAATGCTTAAAGGTTGAAACGAAAAGATAGGCTCTGAGGGGTGTACTAGGGGTATCGTGTACTAAAAATGAGTACAACGCAAAGGGTGTGGGAGAATTACTTGACCAATGTACCCAAAGTAATTATAACAAAAACACAGGTGTAAAACAATGGGTTAATCCTAATGCCTCTTATCATGTAGTAAATCTAACTACACGAATGTAGTCTCACTTGTGGCCTCGGAATGGTCCTAACGCAAGTTCTAGAATCTAAGTGCTACCGGTACACACATCATAGCATAAATGCTTTTCCTACCAATTCTAGGGGCGAACCTCACATATTTAGGGTGGAAAAATTTTTTAGTGGTACGGTTTTTGTGCTAGTCATATAACTCGTATCCGTGAGACGCTCATTAAGATCAAAGTTTCACTCCTAAATGTTGTAAAAAATTTTAAATTTGGCACTAAAATTGCCCTAACAGGTATTTATCTCAGTTTTATTACACATCTACTATTAAACAAACAAAAATCAAGCGTAATTGTATTCTCTAAAGTATCGTACTTTTACCCCCCCCCCTTACACTTAAGATGAACATTGTCCCCAATGTTCAAATAACAAATGTAAAAGTAAATAAGGTAAAAGAATGAAATCAAATACTCCCCTGATTCGCTCGGTGGATAATGTGGCAACAAGGTTAGATCTTCTTCCAAGAGAATGTAGAAGCTCCATGACTAATGCATCGCCAAAAGCTTGATTCCACATACATCTCCTTGTCCAAAATAACCTGTTAAACCTGAGAAAACAACCACGAAAACCTGCATAACATCGGCGGGATAAATTCTATATATAAGGATATAATGCTTGTGGAACGATAATTTTGCAGATTCCTGGAGATTATAAGTTAGAGATTTAATAGAAACTTTTTATGAAAACAAAACTTTCAAAAATTTTCAGAAAATTAAACATGACGCCGTCAGGTTGTAAAGCCTGACGCCGTCAGAAATGATCTGACAGAATTCTCATGTTAAGTTTCCGGAAAAATTTTGGAAAAACCTATACCTTACTTCCTGGAATTCCTGCAAAACATCATTATGACTCGATACAAGCATTTGACTCAAACAAATACTAATATGTATGTCAATTTATTATTATTACGATTCATGTTCATTTGTGTTCTAATAAACCGATTTAGATTTCCCTTACACTTAACTTTTGCAAAATACCTTTATATGTAGTTAAGACGAAGTTAAAAACAAGATAAAGCATTTTCACAATTTAGTTTTGAACATGAATCAATAATAATAAAAATAAAACATACATACGTAAGCAAATAAAATCAAACAAACAAATAAATAAACATAAAAAGAAAATAAAGCTTGGGTTGCCTCCCAAGAAGCGCTTGTTTTTGTTCGAGTCACGAGCCTGACTCTACCCTTATTTAACGGATAAAGGGGAGGTTTTTCCTACACTTAGGATTAAGTGCGGGTGATAGTAGCGATACACACCATCTTGGTGGAAGTATGCCGCGTGAGGAAAGAGTGGTGGATGAATTATATACTCAAAGGGGTGTGCTCCTTTCATCATAACCTTACCTAGTTCACTTTGGTCAATGGGCGAATTGAAGTTTTCTCCTAGAAAGGGATCATCTTCTATCAACTTCGAGAGATTCCTAGTTGGGAATCCATCTTGACCTAATAAACCCGTTTTAAACCCATAATGTTTCTTGTGATCAATCATAAATGGGTGATGTAAGTATGTAAGGTCATGGTTCACTCGTATGTTAGCTTCCTCTCTACAAGGCCTAGAGTCTACTACCTTAATCTTAACATTACCCGGACTACATGGTTTGATGGGTGGATCGGGACCTAATTCAATTCCTAAGTTCACATCTAAGGATGGAAGATTAGGTAACGGTTTTGGTTTAGGCTCCGGTTCATCAAAACTAGGAACTTCCATATAACTAAAAGAAAGGTTATGACTACAAGTATTCAAACCTATATCCTCTAGTTGTGTTTGGTCCAAGGGCTCTACCTCTATTGGGGTTCCTATAGTCTCTTCTACTTTTTCCGGGTAAGTCACGGGTGGTGTGTGTGCCTCGAATGATGGTAGGACTTGTGGGGTATTTATGTTACTTACCTCATCATTCCTTGTGTCAAGATCACCTGTATCCTTATTATGGGTTTTAGTAGAATCTAACCCTAACATTTTCCCAAGTATTTCAAGTGCTTCTCTAGGCATCTCAACTTTTATGTCCGAATCATAAGGATCATCCTCAATAATCTGACTATTATATTCAAATTGGCTAAAGGATTCCTCGTGTGTTTCTTGAGATTTAGAGTCATTGATCATAAAACCTAAGTCTTTTTGCTCAATGTGCTCATGTTCGGCTAGATCCTCCATTACATCAAGATCACCTAAGTGTTCATCCTGTATTATGGTAGTGCCTAACCATGACATGCACCTAGGTGGCTCAACACTAACCATCTTAGAATCTTGGTTTGATTCTAAGTTCATGTTCTTAGAAACTAGGTTATCTTGCTCATACGAATCCACCAATTCGTCGTACTTATGGGCCATGGTGAAGGAGCTTTCCTCAAAATTCATCCATTGAGTCTCACTAAAAGGAATTGATCCTGATAATGATCGTCTAATAGAAATCACACATGCACAGAATTCATCAAACCCATCTAACTTTACCCCCAAATCCTCTTGGGTGTCACTAAGATTACACAAAAATTCATCGTAGGAAGCAAATCTATTGGTGAAATATAATTGTTCCTCAATTGTCAATGATCTAAATGGAATTTCATCCGCCAAAGTGACAAATGAAAATGGTTTTACAAACAAAGGTCACAAAGAAAAAGATAGACTACAAGAAATCCTAGAAAAAATAAAATAAAAAATCTCACTAGAAAGGAATCTAGTGAGTAGACCTAACAAAATAAAAATTCAACCTAAACAATAACTATTCCCCGGCAGCGGCGCCAAAAACTTGATGCGCGGTTTTGCAACCTTACAACAGGTTTTACCTCTCGAGGGATCTCAAGAGGCTTACAACCCCACCAGGCAGTGTACCTGACCGATGTAGTATAGTGTAGTGGTAAGTACGGGGGATTGATCGTTCTCCACAGGGAATAGTGTTCGTTAGGTATGAAAAACTACTCTAATAGGTCTAAGGGTGAGAGAAGATTCTTTTTATGTTTTTATATTTTTTTTATGAAAGCAAGTAAAATCTCGGGTTTGAAAGAGTGGGCGGAATTAGTTGCTAGTCAACTAACCCAAATTACTACAATTGCAAATAAAATAAAATAACAGAAAATGAAAATGTGGTGAAACTTATATGGAGAGAAATGTGTTTACTTAGATTTCCTTACTCCCTAACTATCTTTTACCGGTTGATTAGTGTGTATTAATTGCGTGGATGACGGGTGTATTCCTTAATACCAATCGTGGGGTGGCGTACGTACTTCCCCAACTCTATGAACTCCTACTTCACTCCTATGTCGAGCCGGCTAGGAAGCTCCTAACATGGGATCACTAGAATTCGCTCATGCATTAAATACAACCATAAAAACCTTTAGTACGCATTGCTTCAGGTTTCTTAAGACGTTCAAGCAAGTTACCGAATAGGAAGTTAGCCAGTTTTCTTAAGCCTAACATAGATGAACAATCATCCAATACAACTAATAACACACTAATAACCAATAATCAATAGCTAGGTTTCATTAGATCTAAGCAAACACAAAGAAAACCTAGCCTAGCATGTTAAACAAAAGACAAGAACAAGATAGAATCAAACAACACATAGACATATTGAATGATTAATTGATAACTTATCTTCAATGTAACATGGAAGATCTCAAGGCAAAAAGCCTTGAAAAAGCTGCTAAATTTGTCTTAGGGTTTTCACCCACAAAGTTCCACCCTAATGACAAAAATTGCAAAACTATATATAGACTTTCAGATCTGACGGCGTCACGTTATGGAGTGTGACGCCGTCACCTCGCCGCTTTTAGGGTTCCCGGATGGCCTTCTTGACGCCGTCCCTCTTTAGCTCTCCAAAATCCGTTCTGGCTTATCAAGGCTTGACGCCGTCAGAATTAGGCGTGACGCCGTCCCGCTTTAACTTATACCGTGACGACCTTGATCACTCCAAAGGGTGACGCCGTCAGAATTCCCATGCAAATTTCTCTGGCTTATCATGAGTAATTTTCATATCCACCACTTTTGCCAAGCCATGACGCCGTCTGGGGAAAATCCTGACGCCGTCAAAGGTACTTTCCAGCATAATTTTGAGACTTTGTCATTTTCTTCACTTTTATGCTCCAAAAACGTCCAAAATGCTTCCTTTTCCAGATTTCTTCTCCAAAGTACCTAAAATGACAAAAGGAACGATTTAGGGCAATATTTGATCAAATAAATACGATTTAGGGCTTAAATTAGTGTCCTGTTCATTCTCACTTGGTCACTCTAACCCTATTGAAAATGTAGCAAGCAGATGCTACAGCTTCAGCCAAAAAGGTTGTGGGTAAGAATGAGTATGCTAGCATGGTCCTAGCTGCCTCAATTAGTGTCCTGTTCATTCTCTCAGCAACTCCATTCTGCTGAGGAGTCCTTGCATTGCTATATTGTTGCTTGATTCCTCTATTACCACAAAAATAAATCATACTCCTATTTTTGAACTCAGTGCCATTGTCAGACCTAATGATTTTAACCTTTTTATTAAGTAGGTTTTCTATCTACCTAATGAAAGTTTGAATCAATGGAGTAGTTTCATCTTTCCTAGACATAAAGAACACCCAACAGAATCTAGTGCAATCATCAGTTATGACAAGGCAGTAACTAGCATGGTTAATACTTTGTACAGATGTGGGGCCAAACAGATCCATATGTAAGGCATGCAAAGGCTCAGTAACAAGCCTATCTAACTTAGCCTTACAAGATGCCCTATGCTGTTTGCCCTTATTACAAGCTACACATGCATGATCATTCCTAAACACTTTAGAAGGCAATCCTCTAACTAGGTTATTCTTCACTAACTTATTAATATTCTTAAAGTTTACATGCCCTAACCTCCTATGCCACAATTTAGATTCATCTAATGTAGCTTTTGCAAGTAAACAGGCATAACCTTTTGAAGGATCAGGTTGCTTCATATCAAAACTGTACATGTTGTATTGTCTAGGAACTTTAAGAAGGATCTGACTTTCATCAGGCATCTTAAAGTCCGAAGTCAAGACAAAACATTCAGTTTCACTAAAAAGCACCTCATGCTTCTTATCACAAATTTGTGATATTGAGAAAAGGTTAAACTGCCCTAGTTCTCTTACAAAGGATACAATGTCAAACTCTAAATTGCCTACAACAATTTTACTTTACCAGTTATATAACCTTTACTACCTCCAAAAGTAACAGAACCTCCTTGGAATTCTTGAAAATCCTTCAGATGGTTCTTGTTACCAGTCATGTGCCCAGAGCACCCACTATCGAATATTCCTTTGTCTTCCATGTTCTTTAGTGGATGTTCCTGCACAAAAGTAGAGAGATTAGTTTCTCTTCAGGACCCAAGCCACTGAGGACTTGGGTCTGCCCTGTGGATCAACATATTTATAGGTCTTATATGAGCTTGATCCACCTTTTGTCTTGGACTCATAGGTAAGTGTGTTCTGAAAAGGATCCCAAGACCAATATGCTGGGGACTTAACAGCAGATTCCCCTTTTTCCCTTACAGCTCTTGAACTTGAAACTTGTGTTGTATTATTAACAAAAGGACTCCTCACAGGTGATTTTGGTTCATAAAAGTTGTTTCTCTGATTATATGAATTCACCTGTGGTCTATTAACTGATTGTCTGGGTCCAGAATGATTAAACCACCCAGAATTAACACTTGGCCTCACATAATTAACATTTTGACCAACAGAACTCACATTTGGTCTACCAGAACTAAAATTTGGTCTACCAGAATTTGGTCTACCAGAACTAAAAGATGACTAACCAGAATTATTACCAGAATTAACTTGTACAGGTTTAGTCACAAACTTATTAGCATGATTTATCCTGTTAGCATTGTTCCGAACTGGTTTATTATTTATGTGGCCTATTTTAACACTCTGATTCTTTCTTAGCTCAGACTCTTTTTGCATCCTTTTCTCATGAAAGTCACAATCCTTAATCAGGTGACTTAAACTACCACACACAAAACACCTCTTAGGACCAAAGGTGTGATTTTTCCTAAACTCTTGTCTCATCCTTTCAGATTTTGGTGACTCTTGATTCTTAACAGACTCCCTAGTAGATTTTATGTGATTAATACAACTAGGTCTATTTGATTTAGATTTTGTCACCACTGGTTCACCCTTTTTGACAGATTTTGCTTTAGAGGACTCTTTTGATTCACACTCTGATCCTGATTCAGACTTCTCAGAGACATTTCTTGTGGATCCTTCACTGTCATTGGTTTGACAGGTAGAATATTCACTTGATTTGTCATCTGAGTTGTCTGTCTCAGGTATATAGGACCCTTTTTACCATATACAAATAAAGAATCATCAAGGTCTTCCTTTTGTAGAGGAGTGTAATCTCCACTTAGTGGATGTGGCACTCCTTTAAAGTCATCAGACTTAATGAACCTATTGTAAACAGGTTTACCAATACTATCCTCTTTTGTACATGTGAAAGCTGATCTGTCCATTTCTTCTTCATAGCTTAACACTTCATCATCTGACTTAATTCCATAACCTAAGCCAATTTTAGTTGTGGAACTCATTTGGCAAGCTAGGAGCTTATCCTGACACTTAGCAGAGTGTTGCCATATATCTATTTTCTTTTGCAATTCATCTGTTTCTTTAACAGCTTTCATGCCTATTCTTCTATATTTTTTAAGTTTCTCATCTTTTTCATATATTTCATTTGCTTGAAAAGTGAGTTTTCCATTCAAAGAGGCATGTTGTTTCTGTAAGGTGACTATCTGTGCTTCTAAGTTTTTAACAGCCTTAGTATAAGCTAGGATTTTTACTTCCTGGTCACCTATTTCTTTCAATTGTTCATCACATACAGATTTGAGATGATTATATGAATCAATGCATACTTTTGAACATAAGGATACCTCATTATTAGTACCAATGGCCATAAGTGCATGGTTTTGTACGTCTTCCTCTGGTATGTGCTCAGTCCAGTTCACATCTCCAGCTTCCAAGGTCAGCATACTCATCTGGTTTCTGTCCAACTTGTCATTCTTTGGGTAGTCATAACTTCTCTTCCTGTCTTCATCAGCAGACTTCTTTTCCTTGCAGTCTCTAGCAAAGTGCCCATGTTTATGACAATTATAGCACTCAACAGTCCTTCTAGTGTACCCCACTTGAGACTTGTTATCAAAACGAATAGGCCTTCCATGCTGCTTTTGGAACCTCTTTACCCGTAGAGCAATCATGGCAATTTGCCATTTAATGTCCATCTCTTCTACTTCAGCATCGTTGATCTGTTCCAAATCCTCACTGATAAACTCATCATCTTCTTGTTGATAAGAAAAGAATGAATGAAGAACCTCATCAGCAAAGCCTTCAGAAGCAACTCTTTCCCTTGTACTGCTAGTAGGAGTCTCATAACTACCAGAATTAACCCTGCCAGACTTAACTCTAGTAGTATTGCTTTTGCCTTGAGAGACAAAGGCAACATTTGAGGAACTGGAAGATGCTTTAGAATATCCCTTGACTTCCTGTTCAAAAACCCTAAGGTTATTGTACAAGTCATCAGTTGTCATACTATCCACTTCATCTGTTATCCTCATAGTCATAGAGACACTTGACCATTCTGGTGGGAGTGCTCTGAGGAATTTATGATTTGCATCTTCCTCTGAAACTGGAGCACCAAGAGATTCCAATTGTGCCAGAAGGAGTTGAAACCTATCATAGCCCTTTTCCAGTCCTTCTGTACTAGATATGCTGAAAGTCTCAAATTGCTGCTTGAGAACAGACTTCTGCATTCTCTTTGAGTTTGCATTCCCACCAAAACGCTTCTTGATTGCTTGCCAGATTTCTTTGGCATCGGTCATGTTATGAAACATTCTCAAATGCTCTTTGGGAAGAGCCATCAACAGCACAGTTCTTGCCTTTTTCTCTTTTTCAACAGCCCGTATCTCCTCTGCAGATATTGGTGGTAATACTCTAACCAATCCATCTGCTCTAACCGAGACCCTTTTCTTTGAATTTCCTTTCTGAATGACCTTCCAAATTTCACTGTCAGGGTATTCCAAGTAATGTTCCATCTCCATAGCCCATATATCGTACTCATCTCGTTTCAGGATTGGAAGTTTTATATTGGATATGGTTGTGGTTGAAGGAATGGTTGGTGTTTTGGAGCTGCTGGTTTCAGGTTTCTCTTCATCATGAATGGATTTGTCATCATCACTGCCATGCATGGAGAATTTATCATGCTTGGGAGGGGTTTGATCAGGAGGGATTTCGGGTCCAGTCATGTTGTAGGATTATTTTTGTGAATTCGGGTTTATGATTCTTCAACCTCAGAGTCTTTTTTCAGGCTCTGATACCACTTGTTGGTCCACACGAATTTGGATCTCTAAGTAGCCTTTAACAACTTAGTAGACGACTTGAATAAATCAAATCAATCTAAGTGAGACTCTAATACTTTATTTATGCTAATGCGGAATCTTAACACAAACAATGAAGAATACTATAACTAACTTCGTATATTAACTTTTCAATAACTAAGAGTTTTTACAATGTTCGTCGTCATCTCTAAACTATGCGCTAGGGTTCCTTTTATACACCAAGGAAACCCTAGATACAAAACTTGTAAAAGGATTTACATATCTTCTCTAAAGATAATTCGTATCCTTTCCTAACTTATCTCTAACAAACTTTCATAATACATAACCAGACTTAACTTAATAAGTCAACCGGACTTAACTCTAATTTACTCTACCAGACTTAATATTGAACTACCAGACTTAACTATTACAATATACTAACAGACTTAATTGCGTAGTTTACCAGACTTAAATATGTTCTTCTATTGAGTCTCCTCATGTCTTGTGATAATTCCCAACAACACCCGCTCAACAACATCAACCACCACCACCACCACCACAAGATGCATCAACCATAATCGAAGCTGATGCACCAACTCCCTCAACGTCATCAACATCTACTCCACCAACTCCAGTAATTGAGATTGTGTTACCAAGAGTTGATGAGCAAAACTAAACCAATCCAATTCAAGAAGAACAACACAAAAACGATGCTGTGTTAGAAGAAGAACTATTCGAAAAACCCATTTGCAACAGAATCTACTGAATCTTCTTCTAGGTTACAAGAACCATCCAACACGCATTCGTCAAATCCAAGGTACCCAGTAGACTAAATACCATCCAATAGATCATGTTATTGGTGAACCTTCAAGGCCAGTACAGACGAGAAGACAACTTGCCACCGATTGCGACATGTGCATCTTCGCCTGCTCAGTCAGTCTAAAAGAGCCAAAGAACATTCGGGAGGCAATGGAAGATAATGCGTGGATTGAAGCGATGCAGGAAGAACTTCTCCAATATAAATTACATGACACTTGGGATTTAGTGCCAAGACCAATCGATAAACTCGTCATAGATCTTAAGTGGTTATGGAAGAACAAAAAGGATGAAGAGATGACTGTCATTCGCAACAAAGCTCGTCTTGTGGCCAAGGGATTCAGACAGGAAGAGGGGATAGATTTTGAGGAGTCATTCGCACCAGTAGCTAGACTTGAGGCGGTCAGGATTTTCTTAGCCTATGCAGCTCACAAAAACATCACGGTCTATCAGATGGATATCAAGACGGCATTCTTGAATGGAACTCGGAAAGAAGAAGTGTACGTGAGTCAGCCAGACGGATTCGTTGACAAAGATCATCCCGACTACGTCTACAAGCTTAATAAAGCTATCTATGGTTTGAAACAAGCCCCAAGGGCGTGGTATGACGAATTATCATCTTTCTTGCTGTTAAATAATTTCACCAAAGGAACAATTGACCCGACCTTGTTTACCAAAAAATTCAAAGATGAAATTTTGATTGTTCAGATTTACGTGGACGACATAATCTTTGGGTCCACTAATCCGAAACATTCAAAACATTTTGAAAATCTCATGAAAAGTAAATTTGAAATGTCAATGATGGGGGAATTAAAATTCTTCCTTGGACTTCAAATCCATCAATCCCATCGTGGCATTTTCATTAATCAGGCTAAATACACTATTGAGATTTTAAAGAAACATGGAATGGAAAATTGTGACTCTGTTGGTACTCCAATGGTCACTTCACCCAAAATTGGTGCTGACTTATATGGGAAACCCATTGATCCAAAGAAATATCGGAGCATGATTGGGTCTCTCATGTACTTAACTGCTAGCCGACCCGATATAGTCTGTTTATTAGCACGGTTTCAGGCAAGGCCTACCGAACTTCACCTCCAAGAGGTTAAACGGGTCTTTAGGTACCTACGAAGAACCATTAACATGGGACTTTGGTATCCGAAGGATTCGGATTTTACACTAACAGCCTTTTCAGATGCCGACCATGCTGGTTGTCAAGTCACTGCAAAAAGTACATCCGGAGGAGCACAATTCTTGGGAGAGAAGCTAGTAGGCTGGTCATCGAGGAAACAAGACTGTACGGCATTATCAACCGCAGAAGCCGAGTATGTGTCTCTATCTGCGTGTTGTGCCCAAGTTCTATGGATGAGGACACAACTCACATATTATGGCTACTCTTTTGAACGCATTCCTATATATTGTGACTCAAAAAGTGCCATAGCCATCTCGTGCAATCTAGTTCAATACTCCAAGACCAAGCATATTAAAGTCTGCTATCACTTCATAAAAGAACACGTAGAAGAGGGAACTGTGGAACTGTTTTTCGTAAAGACTGAATACCAAATCGCCGACCTATTCACTAAAGCTCTTCCAAAGGAAAGATTCGACAATTTGATTCGACGAATTGGCATGCGGAGCCTAACTCCCGAAGAGTTAGAAAGTCTTCTCGAAACTTCTTGAAACTATTCCGCTGTAAATATAGATAGACATAGATAGATATAGATATAGTTAGTTAAAAAAATAGATATAGTCAGTAAAAAAAATAAAAAAATGATGATGTATATTCTTTTTCCGATATGCCTCTCGTATAATCAATATTCTGTACGTGTCTAGAAATGTCATTCAACAATGATACGGATGTGTACATATGCTTGAGCGAGAACATATCTTCTCTCAATTTCTTCACTATGGCTTCAGAACAATTCAGTTTCGGACCCGCACTCCAATGATGGCTTTCGTATATATCAGTACGAAACCCGCACCCAAAGGAAGACTTCTGATTAGTTCTGATGAGGACTCGTAATCAAAGACAACATATTCCAACTTCATGCAAATCCGTCTATCTCTTCACAAGGACACTCATTTAATCAACTGAAATCAAAAATATCACTACGTGCTATTTTTGAGGGGGAGATTAGGTATAAGGGGGAGAAGATGTCATTAAATGTGATCAACGATCGTGGAATTGAATCTCAAATAAGCTCACCAAACAGACTCAATTTTAACCCTCGAATTGACGAAATTAAATGTCCATTATCGAAAAGACTTGTCCGGGACGGGTAATAATTTCAAGCTGGTTCATCCAGTGATGTAAACGTGTCTCACAAAGGACTTGTCTGAGTAGAATGTACCAATTCGAGAGATGATCATTGAATATGTCCGGGACGGGTAATAATTTCAAGCTAGTCTAACTTGTGATGTAAGCGTGTCTCGCGAAGGTCATGTTCATTGAAAATCGATCAATTCAAAATGTGCTAACTCTACCCAACATGTGCAATTTTATTTAAAAATGCATGAGCACATGTGAAGGGGAAGTATTTCAAAAATGTAAAACTCTCAAAGTGTTAACTAAAATGTTTTTATTAATAAACACTTTGAGAGATTTTCAAAAGGTTTTATGGCAAGTGATCAATAATCTAGGATAATCACGGAGTAATAAGGTGATTATGGTTAGGTTATGTCCCATGATCCGCCAGAGCCGGAAGGATCTACCCAAGGACAATTCCAATATATTAGAATTAGAAGTCCTTAGGTAAGATTGAAAAAAAGGAGTAAATGAGAAAGGGAAAGAAGGGGTTGAAGAATTAAAAAGAAAAGTTTAATGAAAGGGTGAAAAGAAATAGCCCTCCATGAAAAATTAGGGCAGAAACCGGGTCAATACATCTGCTATCGGTATTCACTAATGTGATACTGATATTGAAGACAAGACGTCATGGACCCAGTGACGCGCTGCACCACCCCTCCTAGCCACTCAGATATCTCTTAAAAGATATTTGTTTCATTTCTTACGGAGAACACTGCATAATCTATCGGCCTCTCATTCCGAGATGTTTTGATATTGAAAAGGTGGCACTCTGCTCCATGCCTCCGACTACTAAAACTAAAACGCACAATAGAGTCTAGAGCCATGAGATTCATCAAAATTCTCTTAGGAACACTTCCATAAGAATACCCTTGTGTTCATCAAAAAGGACACAAGGTGTACATGAGTCTTAATGAGATCCAAAGATCTTACCATTAATATTATGATGGTTACTATGCTTCAAACGGTCTACAGTCGTGGGGTGATCTCCAGCGACTCACTAAATCGTGGGTGCACTTCGGTGTGTCCGTGTAAGCCCTCTCGGGGGTATCCGGTTCAGAACGGCCTGGGCGAGGATTAGAGAAAGTCTTCACACTATGCTGTTGACAATCTCAAAGTTCTAACCCGTAAGCGTTGGATGATTATTACTAACAGTTTTATGCAGCTACCTATAAACATCCATCAACCATCATCACATATATCAAACATCCTCACCTCAGCATACTCATGAAGACCATCCCCAACAAAGATCAAGTGTAAATGTTCAAGACAAAAGGATCAAGTTAAAGAAAGAGTGTAACAACAAAGTCAAAAGGCTAATCAAGATGTCAAGAACAAGTTCATATATCAAATAAAGAAAGAATCAGGGGAGATTGTTAGCATAAGTATACAGTCCAAGATATGAGTATGTTGGAGGACACAACGCATCATCACACGAAGATTTTGATCAAGGCAAGAACAACCACAAAATATGATACTTTGAAGATCACATTGCATGAAGGAATGAAAAATGAAGACTATTCTACATCGACACACAAAGTTCAAGACATAGAAGACAAAAGACCTATCACCGGGAGCATCATTGAAATGACCATCCCTTAGGGGGAGATTGTTAGCATTTAATTTATTTGTAAAGTGATGGTCATTTGTATTATTAGAATATGTGTGTCGTGTAGTCAGTAAAATATAAGAAGGCTTTGTGTTGGACTTTATTTAGAAAATTCCAAGTATAATGTACAAGCCCAAGTCCAACACAAAGCCCAAGTTTAAGTCACTTAGGGCATCCCATATGCCTATAAATACACACACTTTCACCCATTTTATGTGTGCCTCAAAGTCTAGTGTAGGTGAGAGTGTGTGTATGTTCTCTAAGCTTATTGTTGGTTTCCTTTTTATTTTAAGCTAATAAACATTTGGTTAAATTATATATACGATCCATACCACTCTTTCTTATCTAGTTATTATCTTTGAGTGTCACGAGTTAATATAGGTTTAGTTTGTGTGATAGAGTTCGACTCATATAGAGGATAACAGCAACTCTCATTGGGCCACATAAGTCCATATGCAATAGATGTAACTTATCAAACGAACTGGGTACAGTTTTAGGTTTATAAGTTGCCCTTTTGCTTTTTCCTTGCACACAGGATGGACATAAGTGTTCTTTGGTGTATTTGAACTTTGGGAGACCATTGACAATGTTGTCTTTAGCAAGCTTGTTGATGGTGTCAAAGTTAATATGGAACAAACGTCTATGCCACAACCAGGATTTTGTTTCGCATGCTCTTGTCATGAGACAAATTGGTGATGAAGAGGCCATTTGGTTTATGTCGATAGCATAGAGATTGGTGCCACGATTCCCAGTTAAGAGATCATCTCCAACCAAATTCCTAATGAAGTAAGTGTTTCTCCTAAATGCAACCTCTAAATCTGCATCGCAAAACTGCCCGACTGAAAACAAGTTGTGTCCCAACCCTTCGACATAGTAAACCCGAGTGATTAAGTAGTTCCCAAACTGAAGATATCCATATCCCAGAATAGCTGCTACATGATCATTTCCAAACCGTACAGTTCCCATGAACTGCCATACAAAGTTGATTAGCAGCTTCAAATTCCCGGTCATGTGCTTGGAGCAACCCGAGTCGACTATCCAAAGACAGATTTTGATAACCTGCCAAGAACAGAAGATTTTGCATTTGGAAACCGTTTATCATTTCGTTCCATGGGGTTAGGGGTAACAAATGAATCACACTCAGAGAATGTTTCTATTTGTTCTTTTGGAACAGGTTTTAATTTGCCATTCTTATGTGTAAACTTTCTACCCGTTGGTTTCCATGCACAAAGCTTAAGATAGTTCCTAGGCAATATACTGCTAGTGGTTGTCCTAGATATTGCAATAAGTCTTTGAATATATCTAGTCTTAGCACTAGTTCCTGGAGGAACATCTGTCTGTTCAGGCATTACATTCACATTCTCATTATTAGAAACAATATCATCACAAACATTTTCAGATAACGAGTTCTTGCACATTAAACAAACAGAGTCATTACATGCACTTGAAACAGTACTCTTAACATTACATCATGATGACATATGTTTCTTATTCGAAAGCGATAAATTCCTATGGTGTTCTTCTACTTCTCCATTTTTATTCTTGTATTCACTCTCAGAGACAGGCGAGACTCTATTGTTCCTTGTATTGCTCCTAGGCTTTAGTCTGCTGCCCCTAGAGGTGCTTTCTAATCCTGTAGAAGGTAAGGCACACACATTAGAATTTATGTTGTTGTCCTGAGAGGTTGTTGTAGCATTCCTAGACTCTTTTGGATTATCTTTTTTACTTTTGTCTATCGCCCTATATGTGTTAGATGTAGAGGCAGACGCAGTAGTGGGACTAATCCTATAAAGGTCAGGCACTATCACATTCGATGTTTTGACAACAGATTTCCCTTTATCAGCACATTGTGCTTTTTCACATTGTTTAGGTAAGGGTGTTGGAGTGACTGGTTTTGTCAAATCAATTGTCACATCAACTTTTGGAACCGTTTGAGAAATTGACATTTTTGGTTTATCCGAAGTCGATGGTTTTGCAAACTTAGTTTCCTCACCCTTCCTTTTTTGACTATCCAGCTGAGACTTCAAAAGATCATTTTGGTCTTTCATATTCTTGTAAGCACGCTCATACGACAATTTGTCATACTTGCATTCTTCCTTTTTCCGATCAAGTTGTTTAAAATATGTGACATTTTCTTTTTCATCAGAATTTTCATATTTTATAACAATTGCAGAAGTCTCAGCTCGGAGTCTTTCATCATCTTCCACAGAATATGTTTGATAAATAATGGACATAATTTCGGTCGATAGAACTACCTCGAAGAGAGTATCATTGTGGTTTTCCAAAACTTTGATGCGTTCAATGTTTTCATTAGCTTCCTTCACCAGGGATTTGTGGTCCTTGACGAAGTCGGCTGTTTCTTTTAAAATTGCATTTTCAACATGAATTACTCTCGCACTTATGTTATAGAGTGGAGTAGTAATTTCTGTTTGAAACACCTTTTTCATTTCATTATGAAAACTTGAATGCCAGTTGCTGATGCTAAGATTCGTTTTTGAGTCAACAATACTTTGAAGTGTTTTTACTTTATCTTTCAGATCATCCAAGTATCGTCTAGCTTCACTTGTGTTAAAAGGGTTGCTAGAGGACATTTGTACCAGATTTGAAAGATGTTTGGAAACAACTTTATGTTTTGTTGAAACAACTGGTCTTTTGAAAACTTTTATTGGTTGTTGTTGTTTGACAAAATTTACCCCAGAAAGTATATTAAGCTTGTTATAATCAATTGGTTTGATTTCTGGGTTCATTTGTCTCATTTTGATTCTACTCTCTTCGGCAAGCTCAATCGTTTCATCAGAATCCCTAACCTCAGGAGGATCATGTTTATCAAAAAGCACATTACCATTATACAACACATTCTGTTCTTTCTGAGCTTTCTTGAGTGTATAAGGGTTTTCACAACCGATAGCCATTTTCTTCATTGTATGTAAAAGCGGGTTTGGATCTTTGATTAACATATGAATTGTTTGTGCAGAATGACCCGTTTTTACAAGCAAATCTTCCAACTTCTTAATTGTTTCTTGTTTCTCAATGATTTCATCAAGAAGTTCATTTTCGCGTTTTGAAAAATCTGCTTTCAACTGTTTCTTTTCTTTTTCAAGATCAGAACAAGTTGATTTTTGTTTAGAAAGTTGGTTTTGCAAATCTGAAACTTCCGTGTTTAAGGATCTTATTTTCTTGTTTAAGTTAACATCAAGGGTGTCAAACTTAATTTGCAGTTGTTTTTCTCTTAAAACAGAGTTTTTGTAACCATCTTCTAATTCTGACTGTCTTGTTGTGTTAATGTCAAAAGCTTTTTCATTCACCTTATATCTCTCAAGCTCAGCGGTCAATTTTTCATTTGCAGCTTAACATCGCGATTGACCTTTTTGACTTTTTCAATTTCAACACTACAATTGTTCAATAATGATTCAAAAAACGCACGTGTTTCCTCATCATTCTCAACATGCTGTGACTTGAAGCCTTCATTAGGATTCATATCTGGAGTTGCCAAATTAATATTGCTACAACTTGGCGTGTCCATATATGTATCATAAGTGGATGCTGGAGTTGCAGGATGCTGTTCATCAAGAGTCGACATATCAAATATTTCATTATTGTGACATGTAGTGAATGGTGGTACCTCAGAGACTGCATTGGTGTCATACACAGGAGGTGTTTCAGAATCCGTGTCATACTTAGCCTCCTGAAGATTGGCCATGAAAATGCAGTTTGCATCGATGTCCTCAAGGTCTTCCATATCATCCATAAGAGCCATAAAGTCATTCTCTTCTGCACTCAACTGTAACCCAGCCGTTTCCTTCTGTGCCAACATTAATGCTTTCTGCTGACAAGCTGAATCTCTATTTTTCGGCTTGTTGGGACAGTTCCTTGCCATGTGACCGACTCCCTGACAGTTGAAACACTTTATCAAATTACCTTGAGTCATATTCCCAGCATTCTGACCCCTCTGATTTCCAACAACTGGACCCATCTGATTTCCAACATACTGCCCTGCATTCTGATTACCCATCTGATGTCGAGGAGCATATCCCTGCTGATTCCCATAACCTCCAACCATTTGTCCTTGTTGACCCATGTTGAAACTCGGCTGTGCAATCTGCCTGTTGCGAGTGTTCGATGAGATTCTTTGGTTGTTGTTGGTAGGTGTTGAGTAGCGTCCTTGGAATGCCTTTGTGAGGTGAGCAAATGCTTGAGTCAAAGCAGCAGTGGACTCATCATTGTCATTAAATTCTGGTTCTGGGTATTACGGGTATTGGTGTTGTGGAATGACTTGTTGTTGTTGTGGGTAGAATGGTGGTTGTGGAATATATTGTTGTTGCATGAAGTTCTGAGTAGAAGATGAAGAGGGTTGTGTATTTACTATTGCAGGTGTAGGTGTTTGAGCAATGAGTGCCAGAGGATCATGTTGCTTTGCTATCTTCTCTTTCCTGACTTCATTTGCCTCTGCCTGGTTTTGCTTTAGGAAATCATAGAGCTGATCATAGTTCACCTAATGAAGGTCCTTTGTTTGGTTAACAATCGTGACAAAGCGTCCCCATTCTTCTGGTAGATTGTTGATGAACTTGATGTTTTGAACAATTTGCCTTGGTGACAATTTGTTTCTGATGAGCTCGTTCATTAAGGTGCAAAACCTGGTGTAGTAAGATTCAACGGGTTCCGCTGGAGTGGATGTGAACTTCTCCCATTCTATTAGCAGCTTGTTTTCAACATCTTGTTGTCCAATTTATGTGCCATGACAAAGCCTTCTAACTCGTTCCCACATATCATACGCAGTTTCACAACTGTCAACAGCCGCAAAGATGTCACGTGGTAAACCAAGTTGAATTAAGTGCATTGCCAAGTCATCAGCTGCAATTTGTTTCCAATCCTCTGCCGTGTAATCATCTTCTCTTTATAAACGAAGGAATGGTAGAGTAGGAGGTGTATCATTTGGATTTCCAGGGTCTTGAATCTGACGAGGCTTGAATGGTCCATTCTGGATGGAGTTGAGCAGGAGTCTACCTTGTCCATCAGGTTTGGTTTTGATATAGCGAAGCATACGGCTCGTCCATTGAAGATATCCACCTTTTTCTAGCATAGGAGGACGGTTTTCTGCACCGGCTGCATGGATGTCTTGTTGAGTAGTCAATGTTGATGTTTCGTATGATAAAGTTGATGTAGGATCGTTGCAATGAAATAGGAGTTGTGGTTGATAAAGGTTAACTTCAGTTGGTGTGGTGGAGTCTTGGTCTTTAGCTGAAGATCGTTTGAAGGATTTCCTAATGGTGATTTCTGATTTCCTTCCAAAAATTGAATTTGAAAAATTTCTCTACCAGAATTTGAAATATACCATAAAATGTAATTCTAATGTTACTAGAAAAATTTGAGTTTTAAAAATTTTGACGCCAAATTTCACCGAAAAAAATTCGAATTTTGACCTAAAAATTTGAATTTTGAGCAAAAATTTTCACGGTTGTGCCAAAATTTGAATTTTGCATAAAAATTTAACGTTTAGTCTCCTGTAAAAATTAAATTTTACTCAAATTTTTCCGCCAATTGCGATAGAGTATTTAAGATTGCGATAGAGGTCCAAGTTCCACAATTGCGATAAGATTCCAAGTAGAATTGCGATAAAAATCCAACAATTGCGATAAGTAACCAGAATTGCGATAACCCAGACAATTGCGATAGACCAGAAAATTGCGAAAAAACCAGACAATTGCGATAGACCAGACAACTGTGATAAACCAGACAATTGCGATAGAGTTCTCAGATTTGCGATAAAGTCCTTTTTCCAGAATTGCGATCGAAGTGCAAATCTAAAATTGCGATAGAAATTACACAATTTCTATAACAGCCCACAATTGCGATAAACCTTTGACTTTTTCGACACTCCACCAATAATTGAGCCAATAAGGGAGATCTACCCACTCTTACCTAATATTCTTATACAAGAATTTCGATCAAGAAACAACTGATGAAGATCCCAAAAGCGAGTCAAACACAATCTTTGTAGCCTTTTTCACGATCAAGTCACTGTTAACCCAAGAAACTCGTCTTTGAAGCTAAGATGCGACGAAAGAACTACCAAAGCTCACTAACCAACCCTTAAAATCTATAAAAAAACACAACCTTTAACCTTAAAATGTGTGTAAAAATCAAAGATAAAACACAAAAGGTCACGTTTTTATTAAGAAAAAAAAACGCAACTTTTGGTTACTTTTGAACACAAACCGAACACAACTTAATCCTATTTCAATGTTTGGCGTGTTGATACCACTTGTAATGAACAAAGATCACTACTTTATCCCACCAACTATATTATAGATCGATGGTACTCAAACAAGAACAAGATGAGAAGAGTGTGGATCATATATATTAACCTAATGTTTATTAGCTTCAAGAAAAAGGAAACAAACAATAAACTTAAAGCA
Source organism: Artemisia tridentata subsp. tridentata (assembly GCA_021014915.2). Lineage (NCBI taxonomy): Eukaryota > Viridiplantae > Streptophyta > Magnoliopsida > Asterales > Asteraceae > Artemisia > Artemisia tridentata. The sequence goes on from CP139505.1 coordinate 421,449,376, forward strand.
CACACACTCCCACCTTTGCTATCTCTTTTGGCTATCTTTTGAGGCACACTTTTTGACACACACTGGAAATGAAGTGGGAGTGAGTATATGTAGCATCCTAGGTGACGCCCTAAGAGGCTTTCAATGGGCTTTGAGTGGGCTTTTGATTTGGACAATACTTTTACATTAAGTCTTATATATTTAACTATCAAAAGCCCACTTTGCTAGACTAGACATACACATGACACAAAGTTTAATTAATACGAATGACCATCACTTTTAAATCAATGCTAACAGCTCTGATAAGCATTAGGGCAAAGAAGTACTTTCAAAGGACTGGCAAGAAGCTTACTTTCAATAGAGGAGATGTTGCTGGCTATGACAAATCAAAGGTGGAGTGTTATAATTGTCATAAGATGGGACACTTTGCCAGAGAATGCAGAAGTCCCAGACAACAGGACAACAAGGGTAAAGGATACAAAGGTCAGCAGGGAAACAGGAGAATAGTGAATGTGGAAGAGACTTCTTCCAAGGCAATGGTAGTTGTTGATGGAGCTGGCTTTGACTGGAGCTTCATGGGAGAAGAGGAGGAACCAGCCAACTTTGGACTGATGGCCTTCTCAGACTCAGAGGTACATGAGGTTAAAAAGTGTTCAAATTCTTGTTCTGCTTTGAAAGATTATGAATCTCTTAAGAAATAGTATGATAATCTAAGGATAGAATTTAATGAAGTTAACTTTAGTATTTCAAATCATAAAAGAGGAATAGCTATTTTAGAAGAGTAACTCACTTTTTATAGAAAGAATGAAGCTAACTTTACAGATGACATAGCTGTTTTAAAAAGAGATTTGCAACTGAGAGATGATAAGATGAGTGGGCTTATATATGAACTAGAAAAGCTTAAGAAAGAAAAGGAAAACATAAAGTTAAGTGTTGACACTCTTGAGTATACATCAAAAGGAGTTCAGAAAATAATAGAGAGTCAACTGGTAAACAAATCTACATATGGTCTAGGATATAAGTCTGTTGCACCCCCCAATAGAGGAATGTTTGTTCCTCCAGGAATTGACTTAGCTCATACAGGCTTAGAAGAGTTTAAGGATATAGATTTTCCTGGATATGGTCCTAAAACCAATGAGAGTCCTATCAAATTTGTCAAGGCTGAGGATTCCTTTGAGAGTGCAAGTGATGCTTCAATCTCTGAGGACAAGGTGTCCTCTCCTAGGGATTCAGATGCTCCAACCATTGAGGATTGGACTTCTGATGATGAAAAGGATGATCAAGTTAAGGTTAATAGGGTTGTGTCTAAGAATAAGTCTGAGGTTAAGTTAGAAGTTAAGAATGCTCCTAAGGTGGTTAAAAATAAAAATATAAAACCAGTTAGGAAAGCTGTTAGATATGCTGAGATGTATAGGTCTACAAATAGATCTTCAGTTCCTAGGGGCAATCAAAGGAACTGGAATAATTTAAAATCTCAACAGCTTGGTGATGATTTTGTTATGCAGAATAAAGTTTGTTTTGTGTGTGGTAATTTTGATCATTTGGCTGCATACTGTGACTCAAATCCATGGAAAAAGAAGGTTTTTGGGAGTTCAAGGGTGTATAGGGGTACCAATGCTAGGATAAATCAAATCAGTCCTACTAGAATGACTCACCCTAATGTGAATCTTTGGATGACACCCAGAGCAGTCATGTTAAAGTCTTGTATCAAATCAGTTTCCACTGCTAGACTAAACAAAGGTGTTAATAATAAACAAACTGTTTCAAGTGCAAAAACTCTTTTCAAATCTACACCAACAACTGTTAAAAGACCCTTTCAGAACAAAGCAGTGTTAACTAAGCAAATTTGGAGGCCTAAGGTAACAATTGCAAAGCCAGCAGTTCATACTGCTAGCCAAACAGTTGGTACTGGTAACCACACTGCTAGGGCAAATATGGGAAATGGTGTTAATGCATCAACATGTTGGATTTGGAGACCAATCCAATGGTGCTCCAATTGTTTTAAAGAGAATGAATTATGTTGATGCAAGAGGCAAACCTAAGTTAGTGATGGCTTGGGTTCCCCAAGGAAATTAATTCCTTTTTGGTAGCAATGTTAGTCATATGCTTATATGTTATGAGGCAAGTGCTTTGCACTTTGTTTCTTATTTTTGAATTAACAATTCCAGGTATGGATGATGAGCACAAAGGAGTTACAAGTGCATTATGTTTTGGATAGTCTCGTGCTTTGGAGCTCAAGGTGTGTGATCTGTGCACACAACAAATGGTAATTGGTTCACCATGTCTAACCCACATCAAGAACCAACTAGTCCAGATCAAATGGTTTCTGGTAAAGACTTCTCAAATCCGTTTATGGTTGATAGTTTACCAAAAACTATATGGTTATCAACTCACCATATCTCACAGTGAAGAGTTGGCTAGTCCAAAGCAAATGGCTATTGGTAAAGACACATCAAATCCATTGATAGCTGATAGTTTGCTAAAAACTATAAGTGGGCAAAAATGTTTTCAATCAAATTTTCAGTTTATACTGCCCTTTGATTTTATTTTATTTTTGATAAACAGTTTGTACTGATGGTTCAAACTTGGTTTAACACTGAGTTTATGCTCTATGATTCACCTCTCCCAGGAGGTCACATACCTGGAAGTGATGAGAGTAGTTTGAAACTAAAAGAATTGATGGAAATTGTACAAATTGTCTGATAACAATTGGATGCTGAGTTCTAGTTCTTCCCAGAGTTCAAGTTCAAAATTCAAATTCAAGTGATGGTGAGAATTCTTCCAAACAGGGGAGGATAATAGATTGCTTGAAGACCTTTTTGATCAGTTGTGAAGATATCTTTTATAGCTCAGATTTGTTGATTCAAAATAAGTATGAAACTCAGGGAGGAAAGTATAATTCAAGAACAGAATTCATACAAAGCAGATTTAAAGAAGATTCAAAGAATGATTGATGCTGATAAAGATAAATACTAAAGTACTTGTTGTTGTTAGGATTTCTTCAAAGCTTAGATGTGAAGAAAATACTGAAGTGATTCAAAATCGAAGATAAGTGTTTGAAAGAATCCCCCTGATAACGCTCATTTTGTACATGTTTTTATCGCGTTATTTGTATGTTTTTGCATATTATTTAGTTATGTTTATGATCATTTTACGCTTAAAAGTTGTTAAAGATGTGTTCAAGTCTAGGTACAAGGAAATATCAAGAAAGATGAAGAAAAGCTACAAAATCAAGTAAATATTGAAGAAAAGCTTGTCAACAAAGATATTGATTCATGATATGATTATTTCCGTTGTACATGAGAAGGATGAAAAGATGAAGTCAAGATTAAGTGCTAAAAAGTGTGTTAAAAGTTGAAGTTATATGCTAGCTTAAAGTTGGAATTTATGTGCAAGAATGGGTCTCAACCCAAGGTTCACAAATCCCAACCCAAGGTTGAAGCTGAGATTCAAACCTAAGGTTCAAGAAACTCAACCTGAGGTTCAGCCGACATTCCAACCCGAAGGTTCAAATCCAAACCGGAGGTTGAGAAAATTCTGAGATGAAGAGTCGCATTAACTCTTAGTTTTAACTACCATTATGACTAGAGTCCGATCATTACCCTCTCTTTTATGGATATTCAAGGCTTAATTCAGTTTTTAGGGAAGAATTCAAGTATAAATAAACCCCTAAGCACCCCATGATAGACACAACACTTACAATCAAGCCTTACACCATAAGGACTTGATCACATTACTTACTAAACCCGAAAGAGCTTAATAATCTCTGCCATTCTCAAGAAAGATTCCAAGTAGAAACAAATGAAGAGTTGGAGATACTTGTTAGAAGAGGTGAAAGATTCCATTGTTCAATTGGAGGCCCTAATGAGTGCTATAACTCTTTTATTACTCATTGTAATCTTACTTTTGGGTAATTTTCTTTACTTTAATTAATCATGTTAAACCATTTGATGTTGAATGCAATGCTATGTTTTATGATGATGCTTGTTATGGAATAATTTGTGATGCTTGTTTGGGAATGAGGTGACTTTCGTATGAATGTTGGATGTTTAGTCGGTTAGAAAAAGTTATTATTTTCATGAGTTTGTTTAAATATAATTCGTGTTCTAAAACTTGTTGGTTAAACATTATTGGATTTAAGGGTTGAAATGATTTCTAATATTGTTTGATTCCAAGAAGTTGGTGCACAAATGGATTGGTATTTGATAATTGACAACTATTGAGTATTCAAGTTTAAAATGAATTCGGAAATATTTAATCACGAGATTGGGTTGAAAAGACTCGTAAGAACTAATTTAAATAATCATCTTTTTCATACATTTGATCACAAAAAGAGAGCTAGCGTAATGGGATGAGAGTAGGCCGAAAGGACTCACCCGTGAAACTGGTGGAAACATGGATTTTCTTGATATGACCCATTGACTAGAAGTCCTTGTGAAAATTGACATGTGCCTTCTAAGTTTCACCCAAACATGTTCAACATTCTATCACGATTAGTCATGGTTCCTAAACAAGTATTTGTTTGTTTGATTGATTTTATTTGAAACCATTGTTTGTTTAATTACTTTTAAGTGCTTTAGAGCGTGACAATCTTGAGTACTATTTCTAATTGCTATTATCTAAATTGCTTAAACCTAAACAAGTAGTCTCTTGGGACGATCCTTATTTACCACCAACCATACTACAATCGAACGAGTATACTTGCTCGTATGTGTTTCTTAAATAAACGGTAAAAAGTATTTTATAAATTTAAAATTTGAGTGAAATTGGGATATAATATATACACCCTCTAGAAACGCATCACCCCCCCCCCCCCCATCTACAAGGTTGGTGTTTAATTCAAGAAACTTACTGATTTGCAGAGAAATCATAAGTTTAGGGGAGGATTGTTGGGAATTAAACCAACAGTTAGTACTGCCAGGCATGAAGTTAAAACTGTTGAAGATTACATTAACAGTACTAAGTCAGTTAGTACTGCTAGTACAGATGGTTAGTACTGGTTATGAGATAAAGACAGAAAAGCGTGTTGATATATATAGAATAGATATGATGTATATCTTATTATTATAGATTGATACGTATATTAGTTATCTTGTACAGGACTCCTTGTGCTATAAAAGGAGATCCTAGATTAGGGTTTTGATATCAGAAAATACGCATTATTCATAGAGCTTCAAGGTTTTTGTAACCCTAGTGATAAGCAAAAGATCACTCGTATTCATCAGTAATATTGAAGCTAGTTATTTGGTTGTTTACATTGTGATCATATTGTTCCATTAACCACATCACAACCCACACAAATCTTCTAAGTTCTTTGTAGTAAATTCCGCGTGCTACTTAGCATATACTCAAAGTATCTTCAACACAAGTTGTGTGTTCTGATCCTCTCACCCATATTTTTGCAACACTAGCGTATAAATGCATTAGTTTCAACATAAAGGAACACCCTAGGATGGATGAGATCATCAAAATGATTGAGAAAGCCTTGGATATTCATGTAAGTCTTTTCATTTACTTGGTAATTTTTAAACACTATAAAAAGTAAACTGGCACTAACTGATGAACCACAATACTTTGAAAGACAACCGACGCTAACTGATGAAATTACTTTTAACGCAAAACATTATTATCAACTTATTCTAATATATCCGCATTTTACTAATTTATTCTAATATAACAAGCAATAACTGATGAACCTACTTACAATTAAAAACTTCAAGCAAAAAAATGCCAAAAACTGATAAAAAAAAAACTGATGAATCAAAAACTGAAGAACATACTTTAAATGCCAAAAACTTAAACATAACTGATGAACAAATCAAAATCACGGTTTTATACCTTTTAAAGCTGGTCGGTCTTGTAATCATTTGGATCTCCTTTCTACTTCCACAACATTGCTTCAAGATTCTAAAAAAAATTATTAAAAAAAAATTAAAATCTTATTATACAAAAATAAAGTAAAAAATAAATTGATAAAAAAATCCTAATTCTTCGTCTAGGTTCTAAAAAATACGCATGCACAAAGTAATAAACAAAATTAAAACATAAATGATAAAGTTACCAGCTTGATTCATCTTTTCGAGTATAGAAACCCTAAAATTTTAAGAGTAAATGAATGTGATCGAAAATATGATCGGAAATAGAAACCCTAAAATTATCCCCAAATTTTGATCGGAAATAGAGAGAGAAATAAAGTGAAGCGAGAGTGAAAATAAATGTGAGTGAGCGATGGAGGGAAGGGGTATACGAGGGTTTATGTTTGTAAAATTACGGTTGTATCCTTCTAATAGAAGGAAGCGTGTTTTTTCTTTCCCATTTAAATATAAACTGTTAGATCTAAATATGTTGACTATTTGACTGAACGGATGGTTGAAAACACTTTTTAGACTTTTTAATTTGCATTCCATTTCTAAGGGATCGCACCTCATTTTGACTCATTTTGACTAATACAACATAATTACGCATTTTGACTCGTTAGTTAACCCGCCACGCCCATACGCGTTTGCCATATGTAGAAATTTTATTTTTCCCAGACTATCTCATCACCATTGATACTCATCACCATTGATACAAGTTTCTCTTATGACCGAAATATCATTTCAATAAACTCCATCAATTACTTTAAAGCTAAATATTTAGCAAAGTATTAGACTATCCGTAGTGGGGCGCTAAAACCCCCAAACAAGCCCCATTCACGCCCGAAAACGCCCCATAGCCCAGAATCGAAGGGTGCTAAAGCCAAAAAAAAATTTCCAGACGTGTTACTTACCACGCCCGCGCCCCTGCTTCATTCGAAAAAATATAAGTTGTACCTTATGTCATTTCTGTTGTACCTTTCACGCCCCTCAACCATCTACCATTACACCACTTTTCCTTCCAAACCTCATGGTGGCCCACACTGCCATGTGGCGCACCATGCCCCATCCTATCTTACACACCATTACACATGGTCTTAGACCATTAGGTATGGTGAGGAGAAAAAACTCCTCGTTCGGGCCCCACGGGGTGCCACGTCATCACAACAAACCACAACAAACTACCCCCCTTATCAAAACAAACCACAAACTCCTCATTTAGGCCCCACCACTATCTATTTTTTTTCTTTTATTCCAATACTCAAATAAACTAAATTCATTTCATTTAATTAAAAATACAATAATACAATTTTAAACACATACTAATAATAAAGTTACGATACCAAAAAAAAACAATACGAGAATTAAAAATAACGATACAACAAATACTAATACGATACGAATTTTTATATAGAGTTGTAGTTGTCGATGAGATCCGACTTCTCCTCCCACACTTGTAAGACCTGCTCCCTAACCATCTTCAAGGCTACATGAAGTTCCAGATCTGTTTCATTATTTCTTTGTAGAGTTTCTAGACCGACCCTGATAGCTGGATGATCTTGAGGCAACTCACGCAACCTTTCAATCTCTGGAGCACGATTATGCATTTGTAGCATAATACGAGATATCTCGCCAAACAAACTGTTAATAAGTTTGAGTTCTTTTTCTTGTTCTGTTCGTAATCGGTTGAGGATAGCCCTTTGCACCTCTGCTGGTTCGTTAGCCATAGTGATACTTGCGTGTGAGAAAATGAATTTCTGACATTCACTGCTAATTCTTGTCCATTTACCACTGAGTGTGTTTCTGGTACGGTTCTCACCGTTAGACATATTGTTGAACATGTCTACAATCTGGTTCCAAAATGATTTCTCATTGTCGAAGCTTTGACTTTGGGAAACTGCCACCCAAATTTCTGCTAGCAACTTCTCTTCCTCTTTAGACAAACGATTACTCATTTCAAATGTGTTGAAGCTAAATATTACAAGTGTGGATTGTCCCCTATAATGGTATGGTATTTATAACCATTTGAATTTGCACTGGAAAATGAGGGCGGGATCTTTTTGAAATTCAAATTGAAATTCAAATTTATAAAGAGGGCGGGATCTTTTTTAAATTCAAATTCAAAAAACAAGGGCGGGATCTTTTTGTATCAGTTTCAAATTTCAAATTCAAAAAGAAAATATTAAAAACGTGTGGATTGTCCCCTATAAATACCCAGCCTTCTGATTTGCATTGTCACACACAATTTTCATATTCAAAGCTAAAATATCCAAACTTCTCTAACTCAAAATGTCTTCCAGAAAAGATTTCGGGCAACAATTTCCAAGCCCGCCTCGCCAAAAGGATTTTGGGCAACAATTTCCTAGCCCACCTCGACAAAATGAAGAAGTCCATACTCCACCTGGACAAATCTTTCCCGTTTTCAGCCCACCACATGAACCGGTGAACAATTCACCGGAAAATGAACCGGTGCAAAATCCACCGGTTCCAAACCAAGACCCAAATCCGTTTGGGTTAACTGATGACCAACTTCGCCAAATGGACTAAGACATGCAAGTCTTGCTGGAAATGGAAGCACTTGAAAGAGAAGAGGAAGCTGCTCGTTTGGAGCGGCAAGCAAGAGAGGATGAAGAACGCAGGCAAAGGTGGGAGTGTGGTTTTTTCACACCTTTCGAATCCTCTGAAGATGGTTACCCAGATTCAGATGATAACTTCCATTAGTCTGTGGTTGTTTATGTTAATCGTTCGTTGTTTACGTTAATCGTTTGTTGTTTTTTCAAGTGGCTGTTTAATGTAGGTTCAATTTGATGTTTAATGTATTCTACTTGATGTTTAATGTAGTTTCAATTTGCAAGATCTTAAACATTACAACTCTAATTACAAACTTTATAAAACTATTTACAAAACTTAACAAAAAAAAAAAAAAAAAAAAAAAAAAAAAAAAAAAAAAAAAAACACACACACAACTGTCAGAACTTACCTCCTCGTGCAGACGAGGAGGCTTTGCACGGCGAGCCACGAGGAGGAGAGGGGGTGTGGCGGCGAGCCACGAGCAAGCCACACCGGCTGCTCTTAGCCAATTATGAATCTAAGGTAACATCACAACCTAAGAAAATGTTAACTCTATTTTTGCATAAAAACTAACTAAACAAAATATTCAGTAACAAATTACTATGTTTTATTGTAGCGACACTATGTTTAATTGTAACTATGAAAAGGCTGCAATAACACAAGAAAATAGTTTATCTTTGTGCTCAGTTCTCAAGGTGTTTTTTTTTTTTTTTTTTTTTTTTTTTTTTTTTTTTTAAATAAGAAAATGTGAAGCCTATAAAGTAAACATTTTCAGCCTAATTTTGAGAGGAAACATTTTACTTCAAAATCAACCAAATCACCCTTCTTTTTCAGTCATTTTCCTTTCTTTTTCCTCCTTAAATGATACTCGGGAGCAAAACACTTTTTATTTCACTTTATTTTCTTTAATTTACTTACTTAAGTGACACACGACATAAGTAACACTTTTGACAGGTGTGAAAACACATTAGCATCAATTTTGCTTTTAAATAAAGACCATTGACTAATCATTCATCCAAGCTGTAATTGTATAGGATTTTATATAAATGAGTTAACTTAAAAAATGGTCCCTATACTCGACCGGGTTTAACACTTTTAGTCCCCATAACTTTTTTTTAACGGATCTGCTCCCCAAAGTTGCGACCCATCACGGGTTTAGTCCTTTGACCATAATTTTCCTCAGTTTGACCGTAACTGTGGTTAAGTTAGTAAAGATTGAGGGGTAATTAAGTCTTTTCATTCACAAACACTCTTAAGAATCATGAAATTAAAGGCAAGGATGAAAAGAGGGCTAAACAAACACAAAGTCTAAGTCTTATACATTCATAAACTTTCACAGATTCAGACACAAAATCATTTTAACACTCATCTCTTCCAAATCCAAAACCACCACCAAATCTATACATTCTTCAAACTAACCAACCATCCTCACCTTCAATCACATCATCTCTTCTGTTTATAAATATAAATAGAAAACAACCAAATTTTGGATCTTGAAATCACTACAACAAATTTTCCGGCATCAAAGGTGTCCGACGGTGGTGGGGATTTATGTATTTTATGTTTGACTGAGAAAAAACAGGGAACATGGAGTTGTGTTCTAAGATCTATTGTTGGTGTGTTTGATTAAATAGGGAACAAGGAGTTGAAGTTGCTTCGATTTTACCAGGTCATGGTGTAAGAGTGTGTTTAGATATGAAGAAAATAAGATGGGTAGCAGTGATGGGTGTAGATGTGGGTTGTTGGATTTTGATTTAGGGTTAGGATGGGTGTATATGGTGATGTCGTGGGTAGCAGTGATGGGTGTAGATGGTGATGTGGGTTGTGGGCAGCAGTGATGGGTATGGGTTGGTGGTGAGGATTGTGGTGGGTAGTGGTAGAAACAAGGAAGCATCTTTCTCATTATCTGCTCTATCGACTATTGAAGCTAGCATTGATTCTGCCTGTTGCTTCTGCAAGAGTTGACAAATGATTTTCTGTTACTATGCTTGTGAAGTCAGGCTTGAGCAACTGAATTGGTGATGACTTTTTGGATGCTTGTCCAGTTTATGCTGTAGATTTAAAGCAAATGTACAAAAATCATAGAATGCAACTTATTTCTAGTTTCTAATGACAATGTACCTTTTTAATTGAGTTCATATTATGTGTCTTTACATAAAGAGAATTGTTTGTATCTAAACGGAAAAATGTCCTGGCAGGAATAACAAGTGATTTCTGATGAAGTTTCTTTATTATAATTTGATAGTTATTACTTATTACAGTAAAGATTCAGCTTTCAATGGCGGAGGAAAACCCCAAATTGGTTTTGATTGAGGGCTTAGGTATTAGTAATTCAGTTTACATGTAATCTGTTTGTTTTCATTTAAATTTTTATCTTAGAAATCCCAAATGTTAGGATAATTCGATTCCCAGAACCCGAAATTAGCTGGAACTCTACCCATGATTGGTTTTTCTTCTCAGTCGACTGTTGTATCTTATAACTCTAGTTTGGGGGGTCATATGTGGTTATTAATTGTGATTTCGTAACTGGTTTGGTATGCAAATATAATGATTTGAATGGAGTCTATCATAAAGAGTTGGTGGTGAGGATGGTGGTTGTAACACCCCCAATTTTGTGATACGCAGCGGAATTCAAAATGGGTGTTACCTCATGGTATGATAGTTATAATAACAGAAAACGAACTCTAACTGAATCGTTTTAAAAGGAATTATCATTCAAATTATTATAATATATCAGAGTTTACAAAATGAGGTCCCAAAAGGTTACATGGTTTACAAAATACATCAAATGAGTTTTCGAATGATAATAAAATTTATAGCCCTCTTGAGTATCCGTGCTCCTCCGTGCTAGCCTCGATCATTATGGACCTGAGATAAACATGCTAAAGTGTCAACACAAAGGTTGATGAGTTCATAGAGTTTGTAGAAGTAATGTGAAAACCTTGTAAAAATCATCGTGATAAGTATAGGTAAATACTAAATGTAGATTTCTAGGATTTCAAGTGTATGACTATTGTACTAAATACAATATCATATGTAGGTAGTGTTTCTATTACTCTTAACAGGACCAAGTCCTGTTTGAATACGTTGTTGGACCAAGTCCTGTTTGTTCGGTACGGCTGCCCATGCATATTGATACATGGGTCCGCAATGAGTTCTGTACGGCTGCCCATGCAAATTGATACTTGGGTCCGCAATGAGTTCTGTACGACTGCCCATGCATTTTGATACTTGGGTCCGCAATGAGTTATGTACGGCCGTCCGTGCATATTGATACTTGGCTCCACAATGAGTTATGTACGGCCGCCCCAGTAATTGATACTTGGCTCCGCAATGAGTTTTGTGTATGGGTTACGTTGTTATAAACCCCAAAGCATTGAACATTGTTTTGTTTGCCCTACCCGGGTCAACACAAAGGATGAAACGCTTGTTTGCCCTACCCGGGTCAACACAAGGGATGGTATGTTTATTTGCCCTACCTGGGTCAACTTAATGGTTACATTAATTCCAATAGATCTAACCATAGTATTCGTGCTCACTACGCATGGTGCTTAATGGTCTATGATAAAGAAACTCTAAGTATGGCAATCATTGTTACATAGTGTGAATAAACATTCAGTTCAGATAAACATATAATTGCAAATAATCGTGATTGAAATTAAAAGTAGTTGAGCATGTATCTCCCCCAAAGAGTTAAATAAACAGTTTAAACAAGAAAAGTGGGGCTATGACTCACTGTGAGTTGGATGGTGTTCTAGTGCTTGAATGAGTTCGATGGATAAGCCGGGAAACCTCTAAGTGCAACCTACAATAGAACGTTGCGACTTAGGTTTGAAGTAATGTCTAAGAGTACAAAGACGTGCCTATATATGTCTTGCGTATTGTTCATGATGTAGTACTCAATGTGTCATGTAGGTCGTTGTATAAAGATGGCTTATGAAACACATTTAGTTTGTATAACTTGTACTACCGTTCGGGCCATCATAATTCAGAGGTCATGTAGTAAACGTTCGAGGAGCTAGGACACTTTAATTCGTAAATCAGCAACTCGTCGATCCGTTTACCCAAATGAAACCCCTCACATAAAGCTCCCTAGTGTTGTAGTATTCGATAGAAAATATATGTTTTTTGGTCTTTAAAAGTTACATGTCCGAAAGTTGAATAAACTTAGGAAAGTTTATTTTAAATGAAGATTGTTATCTTTATAAGTTTATTAAGCCTAGAATGGATGTGATATTACTTGCAAGGTCTCATGGTCTATCGATGGAGTAGATCCAAATTGGTTGGTTATGTTATGACTAAAACTTTAGTTAATGTTTACGGCTTAGAAAGCCTTATGGTCTTAGCCGTGGCCTTTCCGTGGCTTTGGTCATGGCTACCATGGTCTTGAGACTCATCCTTGGCCTTAGCCATGGCTGTGGTCTCGGCCTAAGGTCATTAGACTTCATGGTTTTACTTGATTGCGACGAAAAATATAGTTGCTAAGCTTAATAAGGGGCTGTTGTAATTTCAAAAAATTATCTCATTCGTTATGTGTTTTCAGGACTCGTGCTGTTAAGATTTTTTGAAGAAAACGCCGTTACGGACAACTTTTGTTTTTTAACTTTTTGATGAAACGGATCATAAGTGCCTCGTTTTGCATGTTTTAGATTCTGTTATAGAATACTATTTGGCAATTTTGGGTTTTTAGTTCGCTAACTTCTTTTGGCCATAACTTTTGACTCGTGTACTTGTTTTCGATGATTCAAATTGATATGTTTTCCTTTTTAAGTCCTCTATAACAGTAGGTAAGTGTATCATATCATGGTTATAATATTTTGGTCGAATTTCACAATATAAGTCTCTAGTTTCCTTGATTACTTAACATAGGTCAACATATAGTGTTCTTAACTTGTTTTAAGAGTTTATATACATCATGAACATAACACAAAGACCATATATAACATGAATGAAGCATAATAAGCATGAAAATGATATTGAGCAAGAAAATGTGTTAGGGTTTCTTACAACTTTTGGCTTTCTAAAGAAAGGAAACTAAGAACAAAGGTAGGACTTTGATTGATCAAGAACTAGTTTCCTACTTCTTTGATTACTTGGAAAAGAACTTGAAGACTTCTACTAGAACTCTTCTTGTGTGTATGAAAGGTCACCGAAAGGAAAGAAGAACTAGGCTTTGGATCAATAAAAACTTAACAAGAGTTTTTGGATTGATATAGTACTTGCATTCTTTGATAATACTTGAAAATAAACTAGCAAATGAAAGTGTTTGTTTGTTGGTTAAGGGGCGTCAAAATGGGGAGAGGAGGGGGCTTTATATAGGGTCTTGAGGAGGTTAGGAAGGTGTATAGGAAGGTGCCTTAAGGAGGTTATTTGCAAGACTTATTCTAAGGCTTACATGGGAAGTTAAACACATGTAATCATCCTAGGGTTCAAAGCATGAGATCAAGACACACAAGGGATGAATCCCCCCCTATTGGTGGTTCATATGTGTGGATAAGATGACTTGGTCATTTTTGGTATTATCCTACTTATGGAGTTAGTTTTGGTTCCGTTAATCGCTAACCGTAAGTTGTAAAGTCACGAAACGTAAAACCGAGTATCATAAAAATACGAAACTTATAGAAATGATTAAACTTGTCAATATACTCATTATTATCTTATAAAAATGAGTGATAAGTTTAATGGGTCGCAAAAACGCTGATAACGCTGGAAACGTAGGTTTAAAACGCGTTAAACGTAAAACGTACGAAAGTTGCGTAAAACTGAGAAAAGAAAAATGTAACTTTTCTAATATGATTATAATGAATTAAAATGGCCTATAATGTCTAGACTGGGCTCAGTCTAGTGTCGGTTGGTGTTAAATGTCCTTTAGACATAAAACCGTAAGCCTAAAAATCAAGTTTATGATTTATAAAATCAATGAATGATTTTTGGTCAAAGGAGGAGGGAAAATATGTTGACTTTTCCAACAATTTGAAAGCTTCTAAACGTCTTAGAAAATATGGTGCAGGTATAGGCTAAGGTTGCGGATAAGTAAAAGTGCTTAAAACGCAAGTTTAGTTTTGTAAGACACAGGGTCTATTTGGTAACATTTTAACTTAGAATTTTTAATTTTTAAAAATTCCATAATTAATTGTGAGTGTACTAAAAATCCATCTGATGCGATGAAAATTGTCGCAGTTTGTTTTCGTTATGCGCAGGATGTTTAAATGGTGTTTAAACCAAAACGTATAGTTTCTTAATAACTTTTGCGAAAATGACCAGACGAGCGTCAAACTTTCACTTTATCATGGAATTAATTTAACTTACGAGAATGTGAAATAAAAATTTCGAGAGTGAATAGTGAAAGTGAATAGTAAAAATTCGAGAATGGATAGAAATCTCGAAAATGCGAAATGTTACAGTCTTACCACCTTAACGGGAATTTCGTCCCGAAATTCAGTGTGTGTTATCTGATGGTGAGGAGTCTAGGAAACGTTTTGGGTAGTTTCAGGATAAAGGATGAATCATACAGTGTCTAAGTCAACTAGAGTTCGAAAGAAACGTGATACTGTGAAATTTTACATACTAACTTAGCTTGTTCTGGTATTTCTCTATCATCCATGAAATCATATAATGGGTTCAGATAATAATGTGGTATGTTGATAATTAGAAGAATGTAGTGTACTCTTACCATTATTATTCTAAGGTATAGATGTCAAGTTTGCTTTAAAAATCTTAAGGAGATTTTAAAGGATTATGGTGGAATGATAACTTTGGAACCTAAACAGGCTAGTACTTCTAACGGATAAAGAGAAAAATTGATAACTATCCCAAGATAGTAGTTCGGATTATCTCATAAATGAAAACTTTCAAGAATGAAATTAGATAGTACAAATAAGGTGTTACGATTTCGCTGAGTGGTAAGACATTATCGCGTCTCTAGGTCTTTTGAGTGAATTCTGGTGATTATCGGGTTCAAGTTCATACTCATGTCATTTCGGATATAAATAAGCCCACTTATTTATAATTCTTTATTTACATAGAGAGACGTCCCAAACAATGTAAATAAAGAAATATAAACTTATGGTTCGGTGATTTATAATTTTTTTATTTAAATAAAAACGCGTCCCAATCCATTCAAGTAAGGACGTTATAAATCATCCTACTTAAGAATTCCCGACACAACATTCATACTTAGTCGGTGAGTTACAAGGCAGTGTATTACGAGATGATACCGGTGTTCCAAAAGTATGGAATGAATATTCATACTCATCCTCAGAAATGGAGAGTAAGATAATCGGGGGAAATCGACATAGTGTTCAAAATAGTTAGTGAGTACACGGTTAATGTAAATAAGATGAAAATCTTTATAAGCAAGTTAACATAGCAATTATCATATCAATCCTCCTATTACAAGTCCCGCCCATACAAGACTTGTAATACTTAGATTCATATATAATTCCATATAACAAAACTGTGGCAGGTTTTGATATCATATGAAATGATATTGTGTAAGGTGAGGAAATAGTTTTGGAGAACATTGTATAACTTACAATGTCTGAGAAATGAAAGAGACATCATTGTGTAACTCACAATGTCTTGAGAAATACTTAAGACAATTGTATCAAACAATGTCTGAGAAGTAGTCGAGACCATTGTAATCAGTTACAATGTCTTGAGAAAGTTTCGTAATCCTAAAATGCACGAGTAGATAAATGATTGGGAAAATATGATTGTGCCGTAATGCCTTAGAATAGGCATACACAGATATGTTTAGTCCATCATTTATATAAAATGATCGAAAGTATGTCGAGTGTGTATATATCAATATACTAGTATTTTTGTGTGGCATAACATGCCTAAAAGTCACATAATCGTCTAGAGGATGGAAGGCACGGAGAGCGAAAGGCTATAAAACGTTTTTGTGGAAAAGCAGTTATAGTTTAGGTCTCAATTAGACCCGTTTCTCTATAACTATAGCTCTGATACCAATCTGTAACACCCCCAATTTCGTGATACGCAGCGGAATTCAAACTTGGTGTTACCTCATGGTATGACAGTTATCATAACAGAAAACGAACTCTAACTGAATCGTTTTAAAAGGAATTATCATTCGAATTATTATAATATATCAGAGTTTACAAAATGAGGTCCCAAAAGGTTACATGGTTTACAAAATACATCAAATGAGTTTTCGAATGATAATAAAATTTATAGCCCTCTTGAGTATCCGTGCTCCTCTGTGCTAGCCTCGATCATTATGGACCTGAGATAAACATGCTAAAGTGTCAACACAAAGGTTGGTGAGTTCATAGAGTTTGTAGAAGTAACGTGAAAACCTTGTAAAAATCATCGTGACAAGTATAGGTAAATACTAAATGTAGATTTCTAGGATTTCAAGTGTATGACTATTGTACTAAATACAATATCATATGTAGGTAGTGTTTCTATTACTCTTAATTGGACCAAATCCTGTTTGAATACGTTGTTGGACCAAGTCCTGTTTATTCTGTACGGCTGCCCATGCATATTGATACTTGGGTCCGCAATGAGTTCTGTACGGCTGCCCATGTATATTGATACTTGGGTCCGCAATGAGTTATGTACGGCTGCCCATGCATATTGATACTTGGGTCCGCAATGAGTTATGTACGGCTGCCCATGCATATTGATACTTGGGTCCGCAATGAGTTATGTACAGCCGCCCCAATAATTGATACTTGGCTCCGCAATGAGTTCTGTGTATGGGTTACGTTGTTATACACCTCAAAGCGTTGAACATTGTTTTGATTGCCCTACCCGGGTCAACACAAAGGATGGAACGCTTGTTTGCCCTACCCGGGTCAACACAAGGGATGGTATGTTTGTTTGCCCTACCTGGGTCAACTTAATGGTTACATTAATTCCAATAGATCTAACCATAGTATTCGTGCTCACTACGCATAGTGCTTAATGGTCTATGATAAAGAAACTCTAAGTATGGAAATCATTGTTACATAGTGTGAATAAACATTCAGTTCAGATAA
The DNA here is from genome assembly GCA_021014915.2 of Artemisia tridentata subsp. tridentata. Taxonomy (NCBI): domain Eukaryota; kingdom Viridiplantae; phylum Streptophyta; class Magnoliopsida; order Asterales; family Asteraceae; genus Artemisia; species Artemisia tridentata. The sequence goes on from CP139505.1 coordinate 421,466,789, forward strand.
ACATATAGTTGCAATTAATCGTGATTGAAATTAAAAGTAGTTGAGCATGTATCTCCCCCAAAGAGTTAAATAAACAGTTTAAACGAGAAAAGTGGGGCTATGACTCACCGTGAGTTGGATGGTGTTTTAGTGCTTTAATGAGTTCGATGGATAAGCCGGGAAACCTCTAAGTGCAACCTACAATAGAACGTTGCGACTTAGGTTTGGAGTAATGTCTAAGAGTACAAAGACGTGCCTATATATGTCTTTTGTATTGTTCATGATGTAGTACTCAATGTGTCATGTAGGTCGTTGTATAAAGATGGCTTATGAAACACGTTTAGTTTATATAACTTGTACTACCGTTCGGGCCATCATAATTCAGAGGTCATGTAGTAAACGTTCGAGGAGCTAGGACACTTTAATTCGTAAATCTAGCAATACGTCGACCCGTTTACCCAAATGAAACCCCTCACATAAAACTCCCTAGTGTTGTAGTATTCGATAGAAAATATATGTTTTTGGACTTTAAAAGTTACATGTCCGAAAGTTGAATAAACTTAGGAAAGTTTATTTTAAATGAAGATTGTTATCTTTATAAGTTTATTAAGCCTAGAATGGATGTGATATTACTTGCAAGGTCTCATGGTCTATCGATGGAGTAGATCCAAATTGGTTGGTTATGTTATGACTAAAACTTTAGTTAATGTTTTCGGCTTGGAAAGCCTTAAGGTCTTAGCCGTGGCCTTGCCGTGGCTTTGGTCATGGCTACCATGGTCTTGAGACTCATCCTTGGCCTTATCCATTGCTGTGGTCTCGGCCTAAGGCCATTAGACTTCATGGTTTTACTTGATTGTGACGAAAAATATTGTTGCTAAGCTTAATAAGGGGCTATTGTAATTTCAAAAAAATATCTCATTCGTTATGCGTTTTCAGGACTCGTGCTTTAAAGTACTTTTGAAGAAAACGTCGTTTCGGACAACTTTTGTGTTTTAACTTTTTGATGAAACGGACCATAAGTGCCTCGTTTTGCGTGTTTTAGATTCTGTTACAGAATACTATTTGGCAGTTTTGGGTTTTTAGTTCGCTAACTTCTTTTGGCCATAACTTTTGACTCGTGTACTCGTTTTCGATGATTCAAATTGCTATGTTTTCCTTTTTAAGTCCTCTATAACAGTAGGTAAGTGTATCATATCATGGTTATAATATTTTGGTCGAATTTCATAATATAAGTCTCTAGTTTCCTTGATTACTTAACATAGGTCAACATATAGTGTTCTTAACTTGTTTTAAGAGTTTTTATACATCATGAACATAACACAAAGACCATATATAATATGAATGAAGCATAATAAGCATGAAAATGATATTGAGCAAGAAAATGTGTTAGGGTTTCTTACAACTTTTGGCTTTCTAAAGAAAGGAAACTAAGAACAAGGGTAGGACTTTGATTGATCAAGAACTAGTTTTCTACTTCTTTGATTACTTTGAAAAGCATTTGAAGACTTCTACTAGAACTCTTCTTGTGTGGATGAAAGGTCACCAAAAGGAAAGAAGAACTAGGCTTTGGATCAATAAAAACTTAACAAGAGTTTTTGGATTGATATAGTACTTGCATTCTTTGATAATACTTGGAAATAAACTAGCAAATGAAAGTGTTTGTTTGTTGGTTATGGGGCGTCAAAATGGGGAGAGGAGGGGGATTTATATAGGGTCTTGAGGAGGTTAGGAAGGTGTATAGGAAGGTGCCTTAAGGAGGTTAGTTGCAAGATTTATTCTAAGGCTTACATGGGAAGTTAAACACGTGTAATCATCCTAAGGTTCAAAGCATGAGATCAAGACACACAAGGGATTACTCCCCCTATTGGCGGTTCATATGTGTAGGATAAGATGACTTGGTCATTTTTGGTATTATCCTACTTATGGAGTTAGTTTTGGTTCCGTTAATCGCTTACCGTAAGTTGTAAAGTTACGAAACGTAAAATCGGGTATCGTAAAAATACGAAACTTATAGAAATGATTAAACTTGTCAATATACTCATTATTATCTTATAAAAATGAGTGATAAGTTTAATGGGTCGCGAAAACGCTGATAACGCTGGAAACGTAGGTTTAAAACGCGTTAAACGTAGAATATACGAAAGTTGCGTAAAACTGAGAAAAGAAAAATGTAACTTTTCTAATATGATTATAATGAATTAAAATGACCTATAATGTCTAGACTGAGCTCAGTCTAGTGTCGGTTGGTGTTAGATGTGTTAGATTCGCTTTTTTATAAAGATGTCGTCACTCTCGTGAATTGGACTAGGTTTGTATTAAGTAGCTCACGCAGGGACTACTTATGATTATTTGGCAAACTAGGGATGTAAAAGAGCCTATATATACCCACATGACTCTCCATGTGGGTGTGTGGGAGTATTGTTTCATTTCATTTGTTTCTTTTAATAAAGCAAACATTTGACCAGGATTCTCTCCACCCTCTCACTACTCTCTCTCTAGAAAGATGAACATCTTCATCTTTCACCAAATCCGGCCACCTGAACCACGAAATATATGAAACTAGGTCTCTACAATTGGTATCAAGAGCTAACCGGGGGAGATTCTTGGTGAGTTTACTGATTTTTGTGGTTCGTTTATGTGTTTTAGGCTGCGTTTTTATCTCCTTTTTAGTCATCGAAAATTTTTTTTTCCGGTCATCGGAATTTATTTCCGTGTCATACGATAAAAACAGTCCTATCACTGGTCTTATGTATCTTTGCTGGTCAAAAACATCTCAAATCCATGGTTATACGAGGTTGGATCTGGTAACAGTTCTAGCTTAAAGGTTTGCTTGAGCTCGTTTTTGTCCTTCAATCCGTGATATGTGGTAGATCTGATGGTTATACGGTCGAGTTTTAGGCTCAAAATGGGTGTTATGGTCAGATCTTGGCAGAAAAAGATGGTCGAAAAATGGTCGGAAAGTGAACAGCGGACCTCAATTATTGGACTCAATTTCTGGACGAAATGCGATAAAAGTCAACGCCTCTATCGCATTTGAGATAATCGCATTTGAGCTTTATCGCATTTGAGCTTTATCGCATTTGGGCTGTTATCGCACTTGAGATTTATCGCGAATGGGATTTATCGCAGTTGGGATTATCGCAGTTGGGGTTATCGCAGTTGGGGTTATCGCATTTGGGATGTTATCGCATTTGGGATGTTATCTCGTTTGGGATGTTATCGCGATTCAGTTCTTTTGAAATTGAGAAATATGTCCGATTATAACCTTTCCATTTTCATACCCTTCAACTTAGTATCCCTTCCAAAAAAAAAAAAAAAAAGGTTTTTTGGCGGGAAAACGCGAGTAAAATTTAATTTTTTCAGGTGATTAAACGTTCAATTTTTACGCGAGATTCAAATTTTGGTATAATAGTGAAAATTTTGGCCCGAAATTCAAATTTTTTGGTCAAAATTCGAATTTTTTAGGTGAAAATTGACGTCAAAATCTGTTATACTCAAATTTTTCTAGCCTTCTTGTAACGGCATTTCCTAGTGATGAAGCGAAAAGTGTACCGCTTTTAAGGGGTCATTTAAGCCCTAAATCGTATTTATTTGATCAAATATTGCCCTAAATCGTTCCTTTTGTCATTTTAGGTACTTTTGTGAAGAAATCTGGAAAAGGAAGCATTTTGGACGTTTTTTGGAGCATAAAAGTGAAGAAAATGACAAAGTCTCAAAATCGGCTAAAAGTTACCTTTGACGGCGTCAGTAATGTCCCCAGACGGCGTCATGGCTTGGCAAAAGTGGTGGATGTGAAATTTACTCATGATAAGCCAGAGAAATTTGCATGGGAATTCTGACGGCGTCACCCTTTAATATGATCAAGGTCGTCACGGCTTAATTTAAAGAGGGACGGCGTCACGCCTAATCCTGACGGCGTCAAGCCTTGATAAGCCAGAACGGATTTTGGAGAGCTAAAGAGGGACGGCGTTAAGAAGGCCATCCGGGAACCCTAAAAGCGGCGAGGTGACGGCGTCACACTCCATAACGTGACGCTGTCAGATCTGAAAGTCTATATATAGTTTTGCAATTTTTTGTCATTAGTGTGGAACTTATTGAGGAACTTTGTGTGTGAAAACCCTAAGACGAATTTGGCAGCTTTTTCAAGGCTTTTTGCCTTGAGATCTTCCATGTTACATTGAAGATAAGTTATCAATTAATCATTCAATATGTCTATGTGTTGTTTGATTATATCTTGTTCTTGTCTTTTGTTTAACATGCTAGGCTAGATTTATCTTGTGTTTGCTTAGATCTAATGAAACCTAGCTATTGATTATTGGTTATTAGTGTGTTATTAGTTGTATTGGATGATTGTTCATCTATGTTAGGCTTAAGAAAACTGGCTAACTTCCTATTCGGTAACTTGCTTGAACGTCTTAAGAAACATGAACCAATGCGTACTAAGGTTTTTATGGTTGTATTTAATGCACAAGCGAATTCTAGTGATCCCATGTTAGGAGCTTCCTAGCCGGCTCGACATAGGAGTGAAGTAGGAGCTTGTAGAGTTGGGGAAGTACGTACGCCACCCCACGATTGGTATTAAGGAATACACCCGTCATCCACGCAACTAATACACACTAATCAATCGGTAAAAGATAGTTAGGGAGTAAGGAAATCTAAGTAAACACATTTCTCTCCACATAAGTTTTCACCACATTTTCATTTTCGTCATTTTATTTTATTTGCATTCGTAGTAATTTGGGTTAGTTGACTAGCAACTAATTCCGCCCACTCTTCCAAACCCGAGATTTTACTTGCTTTCATAAAAAAATATAAAAACATAAAAAGAATCTTCTCTCACCCTTAGACCTATTAGAGTAGTTTTTCATACCTAACGAACACTATTCCCTGTGGAGAACGATCAATCCCCCGTACTTACCAGTACACTATACTACATCGGTCAGGTACACTGCCTGGTGGGGTTGTAAGCCTCTTGAGATCCCTTGAGATGTAAAACCTGTTGTAAGGTTGCAAAACCACGCATCAAGTTTTTGGCACCGCTGCCGGGGAATAGTTATTGTTTAGGTTGAATTTTTATTTTATAGGTCTACTCACTAGATTCCTTTCTAGTGAGATTTTTATTTTATTTATTTTTTTTCTAGGTTCTCTTTAGTCTATCTTATTTCTTTGTACTTTTGTTTGTGATACCTTCCACTTACCTCATGAGTAATATTGATCATTTGATCCCTGTTATTCGTATTTTCCGCCGTGCAAACTTTCAACTACCCGTTCCCGCCCCCATCGTAGAAAACAACAACCTTTCACCCGACCACCACTTTGGTAACGATTCTGATATGGAGGAGTCTGACCATGAGAATGACTATATTAGTCCGTTTTACTACTCAGACTCCGATGAGGATGCCAGTAATGGAGAAGTAGTTAACGAGGAATGGGGAAAAGAGGAAATTGATCCCTTTAAGTATGTTGACCCTAGGACTAAGATCGAAAAGGATAGCCTCTTTAACATGCAATTTCCATGTAAGATTGGTTATCATAGTTTCCATGCCTATCTTAACTCATCTTTGCCTATGAACATTATCTCTCGCGCTAATTATAATAAAATCATGGTAGATGAGCTAGAATATCAAGGGGATAACATTGTTGCTAGGATTGAGCCACTGCACGTATTCGTTGGAAGTTTTGTGTATTTGGTGGATTTTATGGTTATGGAGAACTTAGGAGAATTTATTGATGACAAATTAACTCAAGTCATTTTTGGAGAACCCTTCAAAAGGTTGACCAACCTTGACGAAAAACTTGTGGACGGGTTAATTACATTCTCGGATGGGGATGAAGATTTTACTTACCAAATGCCCCGAGCACATCCTAGGTTTAAAAACTTCTCCATTGAATCTTGCAATAGACTTGTGCCTCTTGATTTATTAAGTGAGAATGATAAGAGGAAGGGGCTCAAATATCCACATGAGAAAAATAAGAGATACTATCATGGATGTTTGGAGCTGAATGATGAATACAAGAAAGATGAGGCAACAATTAGATGGCTCACACTCGGATACGTGAGCATAAGCGATACTAGGTAGAAGGACTTTGAGTCTAGCTACAAGACTCGTTAATAAAGAAAAGCGCTTCTTGGGAGGCAACCCAAGTTTTATTTGCTTTGTGTGTTTATTTATTTGTTTGTTTGTTTTTATTTGTTTCCGTATGTATGTTTAAATTTTATTATTATTGATTCATGTTCAAAATTAATTTGTGAAAATGCTTTATGTTTTTTTTTAACTTCGTCTTAACTACATATAAAGGTATTTTGCAAAAGATAAGTGTAAGGGAAATCCAAACCGGTTTATTAGAACACAAATGAACATGAATCGTAATAATAATAAATTAACATACATATTAGTATTTGTTTGAGTCAAATGCTTGTATCGAGTCATAATGATGTTTTGCAGGATTTCCAGGAAGTAAGGTATAGGTTTTTCCAAAATTTTTCGGGAAACGTAACATGAGAATTCTGTCAGATCATTTCTGACGGCGTCAGGAGTTACAACCTGACGGCGTCAGGTTTAATTTTCAAAAATTTTTGAAAGTTTTGTTTTCATAAAAAGTTTCTATTAAATCTATAACTTATAATCTCCAGGAATCTGCAAAATTATCATTCCACAAGCATTATATCCTTATATATAGAGTTTATCCCGCCGATGTTATGCAGGTTTTCGTGTTTGTTTTCTCAGGTTTAACAGGTTATTTTGGACAAGGAAATGTTTGTTGGATCAAGCTTATGGCGATGCATTAGTCATGGAGCTTCAACATTACCTTGGAAGAAGATCTAACCATGTTACTTCATTATCCACCGAGCGAATCAGGGGAGTATTTGATTTCATTCTTTTACTTTATTCTTTTACATCTTGTTATTTGAACATTGGGGACAATGTTCATCTTAAGTGTAAGGGGGGGGGGGGTAAAAGTACGATTAGAAAATGCTATTACGCTTGATTTTTGTTTGTTTAATAGTAGATGTGTAATAAAACTGAGATAAATACCTGTTAGGGTAATTTTAATGCCAAATTTAAAATTTTTTACAACATATAGGAGTGAAACTTTGATCTTAATGAGCGTCTCACGGATAGGAGTTATATGACTAGCACAAAACCGTACCACTAAAAAATTTTCCACCCCCAAATATGTGAGGTTCGCCCCTAGAATTGGTAGGAAAAGCATTTATGCTATGATGTGTGTACCGGTAGCACTTAGATTCTAGAACTTGCGTTAGGACCATTCCGAGGCCACAAGTGAGACTACATTCGTGTAGTTAGATTTACTACATGATAAGAGGCATTAGGATTAACCCATTGTTTTACACCTGTGTTTTTGTTATAATTACATTGGCTACATTGGTCAAGTAATTCTCTCACACCCTTTGCGTTGTACTCATTTTTAGTACACGATACCCCTAGTACACCCCTCAGAGCCTATCTTTTCGTTTCGACCTTTAAGCATTTTACTTAAAGGAAGAATTTGTTTACACCCCACTTAAATGTACACCCAAATCGCCTTATCCTACCTTGTATGCACTCATTTTTAGTGCATTATTGTGTCAACATTTGTTTTAAACCCAAGTTAATTATCTAATTGATTACATGGTTGCTAAGTCGAGTCATATCCTTGTACATATTGTTTTGGGACGATTGGGACTCATGGGTAAAGTACTAGTGTAATGGAGTAATGGGGAAGAACATCATTTATTACCCCCATATGTGCTAAATATTTTAAAAGTACTCCAAGTTTTTCAATTATCTTAATTCGAGTCATTAGAATAGTTTTTTGTAAAGTTGTATAAAAGTTCAAGTGTAAGGGGATGCAACGCCCCTATGATGTATTATTTTGGATGGTAGGGCAAAAGTGTATGAAAAAAAAAAAAAAAAAAAAAAAAAAAAAAAAAAAAAAAAAAAAAAGGAAAAATAGAAAAAACATACGGACTACCATCCCGTTTCATTTTATGTTTTTGCTATTTTCTTTAATTAGTTTAAGATTGAGTCGAGTCTTGGCTTAGCAACATTGTATAGTACATGTAATTAATCAAGATCTTTAACTCGCCACCAGTAAAATATCCTTTATCCAACAAAACCGTGTTTTCCTTTTCCCTACACCTAACGTTATAACCCGTTTAAAAGCCCTCTTTGATAGTTTATCTTAGGTGCTTACGCCTAGTGGAGGAGGTTTTCGATCCTTTCCCAAGCCTATGGTAATCTATTTGCTATGACAGGTGTAACATCCCGCCTACTCAGACCACAATATTGTCCGCTTTGCCCGCAGGCTCACGGCTTTGTTTTTTGGCCTCATTTGAAGACTTCCCGACTGGTCACCCAAGCCAGTACTACTCTCACATGAGCACGCTTAACTGCCAGTTCCTAAGAACCCCACTCGCAGTAGACCTCAAAACGCGTTGTGTCATTGTAAGGCGAATGTTATCTTATGAACCCAGCATCTCTCCAGGCCACAGCCGATGTGGGATTTGCCTAGGGTGTTACAATCACCCCCCCTCAGGGACTCATCGTCCTCGATGAGGTTTGCCCCACCATCCCGAACGGCTCTGGAGTGGCTCTGATACCACTTGTAACATCCCGCCTACTCAGACCACAATATTGTCCGCTTTGCCCGCAGGCTCACGGCTTTGTTTTTTGGCCTCATTTGAAGACTTCCCGACTGGTCACCCAAGCCAGTACTACTCTCACATGAGCACGCTTAACTGCCAGTTCCTAAGAACCCCACTCGCAGTAGACCACAAAACGCGTTGTGTCATTGTAAGGCGAATGTTATCTTATGAACCCAGCATCTCTCCAGGCCACAGCCGATGTGGGATTTGCCTAGGGTGTTACAACAGGTAGTGAGAGATATTATCCGTTTTCATTTATGAGATTTATTTTGATGACACTTGAGAGATGTGAGTATCTAAACACTACTTGTGAGGTGCTAGTTTGTAATCTCCGTGCTTATTATGATTAAAGTGGAACGACTATTTGTTGTAATTACTTTTATATTAGTATTAAATGACCCCTAACTTGTATTTTGATTAGAATAAAAGCGCATTTGCTTGAGGACAAGCAAATCTCAAGTGTAAGGGTATTTGATGAAGCGAAAAGTGTACCGCTTTTAAGGGGTCATTTAAGCCCTAAATCGTATTTATTTGATCAAATATTGCCCTAAATCGTTCCTTTTGTCATTTTAGGTACTTTTGAGAAGAAATCTGGAAAAGGATGCATTTTGGACGTTTTTGGAGCATAAAAGTGAAGAAAACGACAAAGTCTCAAAATCGGCTAAAAGTTACCTTTGACGGCGTTAGTAATGTCCCCAGACGGGGTCATGGCTTGGCAAAAGTGGTGGATGTGAAATTTACTCATGATAAGCCAGAGAAATTTGCATGGGAATTCTGACGGCGTCACCCTTTAATATGATCAAGGTCGTCACGGCTTAATTTAAAGAGGGACGGCGTCACGCCTAATCCTGACGGCGTCAAGCCTTGATAAGCCAGAACGGATTTTGGAGAGCTAAAGAGGGACGGCGTCAAGAAGGCCATCCGGGAACCCTAAAAGCGGCGAGGTGACGGCGTCACACTCCATAACGTGACGCTGTCAGATCTGAAAGTCTATATATAATTTTGCAATTTTTTGTCATTAGTGTGGAACTTATTGAGGAACTTTGTGTGTGAAAACCCTAAGACGAATTTGGCAGCTTTTTCAAGGCTTTTTGCCTTGAGATCTTCCATGTTACATTGAAGATAAGTTATCAATTAATCATTCAATATGTCTATGTGTTGTTTGATTATATCTTGTTCTTGTCTTTTGTTTAACATGCTAGGCTAGATTTATCTTGTGTTTGCTTAGATCTAATGAAACCTAGCTATTGATTATTGGTTATTAGTGTGTTATTAGTTGTATTGGATGATTGTTCATCTATGTTAGGCTTAAGAAAACTGGCTAACTTCCTATTCGGTAACTTGCTTGAACGTCTTAAGAAACATGAACCAATGCGTACTAAGGTTTTTATGGTTGTATTTAATGCACAAGCGAATTCTAGTGATCCCATGTTAGGAGCTTCCTAGCCGGCTCGACATAGGAGTGAAGTAGGAGCTTGTAGAGTTGGGGAAGTACGTACGCCACCCCACGATTGGTATTAAGGAATACACCCGTCATCCACGCAACTAATACACACTAATCAACCGGTAAAAGATAGTTAGGGAGTAAGGAAATCTAAGTAAACACATTTCTCTCCACATAAGTTTTCACCACATTTTCATTTTCGTCATTTTATTTTATTTGCATTCGTAGTAATTTGGGTTAGTTGACTAGCAACTAATTCCGCCCACTCTTCCAAACCCGAGATTTTACTTGCTTTCATAAAAAAATATAAAAACATAAAAAGAATCTTCTCTCACCCTTAGACCTATTAGAGTAGTTTTTCATACCTAACGAACACTATTCCCTGTGGAGAACGATCAATCCCCCGTACTTACCAGTACACTATACTACATCGGTCAGGTACACTGCCTGGTGGGGTTGTAAGCCTCTTGAGATCCCTTGAGAGGTAAAACCTGTTGTAAGGTTGCAAAACCACGCATCACCTAGTGTATTTCAAGTTATGTCAAAAAAAAAAAAAAAAAATAGAGGAGGGATATAGGGTTACTATCGCAACAATCACGGGGATACATCGTTCACGGCTAATATGGTTACGAAGAATGACTACGGAGAAGAATGGTATTATTGATTTGATTTTGAAGTAACATTTTTCGTGCATGTGTACTTATTTATCTCAAAGTCTAGAGGTTGGTTGGATGCATGACTTTTAGAGATACTTGTTTGGGCACTCATGGGAATAGTGATTAAGTCTTGGGTTATCTAGTTTTCATAGGTCAAGGGGTGGATGGACGAAGACCTAGTTAACTATCAAAACTGAGATGGAGTACTCAGTGACACACAAAGATGTGGATAGTTCAAGAGATGTTCATATACTATTAAGGAAGGATGGATGGGTGGGTATATGAAACGACCTATATGCTTTAAGGAGTTACGTTGTAGTGCTCAGTATAGGTTCTTAGTCACATTATCGTACAAGATTAAGTCACATTTGAGGGGAGGTGTTTACTTCTTGTTCAAGTTGGTCATATCGGGTTGTCTCCACATGTGGTCATTTATTAGAAGCCGGTGAATTTTAAGGTTGGTTTGAGAGAAGTATTGAGAGTATTTTTTTAACATATTCTCACAATAATTAAGCCTCGACGGGTTGTCGACGTGCTATCATGGATTTAGTATTGCTTCAAGCTCAAGGTACTCCAAGCCATGTACATTATTATATGATGATTACGATGAATCGCAATCATCAGGAGGGAGAAGTACGCCCTTTGGAGGGAAAAGGAAATGGAGAGAGAAGTACGGCTTATTACCTACTTTGATGCAATTACTTTGTGAGATATGTTAATGCTCCTGAACGACAGCCATTGCGCTACAGTCTCCGCTGCGTGCTTAAAGGCTAAAGAAAGTTGTCGATTCAGGAGGGAGCAGAAAAGAATAAAGGGCTCACTAGTTAGGAGGGAGTAATAACCTAACTAGTACATTACAGTTGAAGTTCAGAGCTACAAGGATGTGTGCCGTCAGCACAGAGATCGAAGCCGCGATCTTCGGATTAGAGAGAACTTCAAGTCTGCCAAAGGATCTAGACTACAGAGACTCTGCACTTCAGCAAAAGTTTATTATTGTAATTTACTTTGTATTTTTTATAGGTCTCATTGTAACCATTCACGTGTGACGACATCTTGGAGGGAGATTGTTAGACTCGCTTTTTTATAAAGATGTCGTCACTCTCGTGAATTGGACTAGGTTTGTATTAAGTAGCTCTCGCAGGGACTACTTATGATTATTTGGCAAACTAGGGACGTAAAAGAGCCTATAAGTACCCACATGACTCTCCATGTGGGTGTGTGGGAGTATTGTTTCATTTCATTTGTTTCTTTTAATAAAGCAAACATTTGACCAGGATTCTCTACACCCTCTCACTACTCTCTCTCTAGAAAGATGAACATCTTCATCTTTCACCAAATCCGGCCACCTGAACCACGAAATATATGAAACTAGGTCTCTACAAGATGTCCTTTAGACATAAAACCGTAAGCCTAAAAATCAAGGAATGATTTATGAAATCAAGGAATGATTTTTGGTCAAAGGAGGAGGGAAAATATGTTGACTTTTCCAACAATTTGAAAGCTTCTAAACGTCTTAGAAAATATGGTGCAGGTATAGGCTAAGGTTGCGGATAAGTAAAAGTGCTTAAAACGCAAGTTTAGTTTTGTAAGACACAGGGTCTATTTGGTAACATTTTAACTTAGAATTTTTAATTTTTAAAAATTCCATAATTAATTGTGAGTGTACTAAAAATCCATCTGATGCGATGAAAATTTTCGCAGTTGATTTTCGTTATGCGCAGGATGTTTAAATGGCGTTTAAACCAAAACGTATAGTTTCTTAATAACTTTTGCGAAAATGACCCGACGAGCGTCAAACTTTCACTTTATCATGGAATTAATTTAACTTACGAGAATGTGAAATAAAAATTTCGAGAATGGATAGAAATCCTGAAAATGCGAATTGTTACAGTGGTGGGTAGTGGTGGATAGTGGTGAGGGATGTGTTTTTGAATGAAAAGACTTAATTACCCCTCAATCTTTACTAACTTAACCACAGTTACGGTCAAACTGAGAAAAATTATGGTATAGGGACAAAACCCGTGTTGGGTCGCAACTTTGGGGAGCAGATTCGTTAAAAAAAAGTTATGGGGACTAAAAGTGTTTATATGGAACATTTTTTAAGTTAACTCTATAGAATTTTACATAAATAATACCTCTCGCCTTCTACATTTCATACAAATTTCAACGGGTTGTGATCGATCAGATCCCATGGATGAATACCAATCCGTACCCTCTTCATTCATACAGCCACGTCCCTCTTCGTATATAAATAATAACGAAGAAAACCAAGCCTCCTTTGTCAAGCCACCATCGTACTCAGATAATGTGCCAACACGACCAGTTTCACATGTTGAACACGAACAGCGTGATCTAGTTGCTGACGATGGTCATGCTAACGTAAAATCTCCCCCATCATACGAAGAAGTTGCTCCAAAAGAACCTTCGTATTATGAAGATGTTGGAACCCGTGGTGTGAATCAAGACAATGATCATAAGGCGCCTTCGTATCAAGATGTTTGTCCTGGCAGAGGCACTTCTATATATGGAGACTATTATGAAAATAGGGACGAAAAACCTCCAACATTTGGGGCTGTTCGTCCACCAAATCACAGTTCAAACGATGAAGATAGTTTTGTGATGAATCCGGAGCGTCCACTGAGTTACAGACGGTGAAATTGAATCTTTGATTAAGATTTACTATGTTGGTATTCTTCCTTTTTCAGTTGGTTAGATATGTTTGTGTAATGTGTCATCGCTTTTGTTTCAACGTATTGACTTTTCGAAGTATTAAATAAAATTCACGATTGCCTAAGTGTTATAATTGAAGCGATATTCAAATTTTATGAATGTTATTCGGTAATTTTAGTGTTATCAAATATAGATGATTGTGTTTTGTTTGAGATCAACGGGTCTTTGTTTTATTTGAGATCAACAATAAACACGCACTCACACACACAAAAAGGGAGAGGACTTGGTCGTGCAGTTGACCGAGTCTTGCCTAAAATCACTTGAGGACACGCCCTTCAATTGGGGGCGTAATGAAGATGACCAAGTGTGACCAAGTGAAGATGACCATTCATTACGGATGGTCTAATGGTAATAGAAGAAAGACGACACATCTTTTGCCTCTTTGGCACATCAAGGACACGTGCTTCCTTATTACATACATCCTGGAAGATGCGTTATTACATACATCCCGGAAGATGCGTCTTGGGTGAAGAAAAAGGAAGAAGTCAGCCTTGGGGACGACCGACTTCTTATCTCAGTTGTGTGTATGATATTGATTTTTGCGGATATATTTGCGTTTAGGTGAGGGTATGTTTTGGTAGTGACGTTGGTTGTCTTATTACACGATATTGTTGGTGTTGAAAAGTTGATGTTAAGTTGGTAATGGTGAATTGGTGATGATATGATCACTATTACCACCAACCTTATGTTTGCAAAAGTAGAACTACCAGTTTACGCTAGATGTTTAGTTGTCTAGTTGTATCGAAGATTATAAAGTGCGAAATGACGAAAATTAAAAAGATAAACAATAATGTTAAGTGTTTTTTCAAGTAGCAATTTAAAAATTAAACCCTTGTTAAACTAGCTTTTAATTAAAAAGGTTGAACAATCATAAATGTTCTTTATACTCCATCCGTCCTAATTTTATTGTCATTTTTTTTTGACGTTTCAAAATTATTGTCCCATATCAAAAATAGAAAGTGAATAGGTAATGGAGTTTGGTAAAGTTTACTATATTACCCTTGGTTGAAATTAATATTATAAACTTTAAAGAAGTGTTAATTAATTGGTTAAGGGTAAACTTGTTATTTGGCAAAAAAGTAAGAGAGAGAAAGTAGTGATAGTGACATTTTTTTAAAAGAATGTGTTTTTTGTCGGGGGACAATAATTTTGGGACAGGAGGGAGTATAACATACTCGTAAGTCATACTTTAATCATTAAACGAAATAAATAAAGATGCAGATAAGAAACATTTATTGTTCAATTATCAAATCTCATTATACTCCGTAGTTGCTTGTAATAGAAATTCCTCAAATGTCATCTTGGATTTTTCTAACATGTGCCCTAAGGGCACATGATAAGTACACAAAAGGATAAAAAAAAAAAAAAAAGTACAAAAAGTACAAAAAGTACATGTGGGCCTAAGTACTTTTTTGTACTTTTTGTACCTTTTTTTTTTTTGTCCTTTTGTGTACTTAACATGTGCCCTAGGGCACATGTTAGAAAGACCCTGTCATCTTTTGTGGGACAAGCACTCAAGCAGTATTGGAGTATTGTATCATTGGAGATAGTTTGTTACTTGATTGAGATACTTGAACATGAGAAGTAATGTTGAGATTTATGTGAGTGGAGAAAATAAATAAATAATTTATTGTGGGACCTTTATTTTGTTAAAAAAGAAAATTTTCTATCATCATAAAACTAACATGACCTCTCATGTTTAATTGTTTAAATAGAGCATGAGAGGATCTCAATCCTTTGTTATTAAATAAAACATTCGTATTTGAGAATTCTACAAGATATTTTTAGTTTACATGTCATATTAAGGGGTATGCATGATAGAGTTGAGTCAAACATTGTCAAGTTTGAAACTCGACCTATGCTCAACTAAGTTTTAAGTCTAACGCTAAAGCTCAAGCTTGATCAAGTATTAAGTTTCAAGCTAAAGCTAGAGTTAGAGCTCAATCTTGACTAGAAATTTAAGTTTTAAGATAGAGCTCGAGCTCAAACTCGTTTTGGTAATTAGAAATTTTTAGCCCGCTTGACTCGACTCGTTTATGGAAATTAGTATGCTAATGACAATATTATTAAATATTGTTACACCCCGTGCCCGCTAGACCAAAAACTTAAAACTTTTACGTGCGGAAACGCTTGACTTTACCTTTAACCTTTTACAAAAACCTTGAACATAACCAATATGACCAAACTGAGATCATAACCAAGATGACCAAACTCTGGATCCACACTTAGGTCCATATCTTGGAACCTAAAGGGGGATCCTAAACTGAAACTATGGATCCACACTTAGGTCCTTACATTGGAACCTAAAGGGGGATCCTAAACTGAAACTATGGATCCACACTTAGGTCCTTACATTGGAACCTAAAGGTAGATCCTGGAAGATCCACACCAAGGACCCTCACCTTGAACCTAAAAGTGGATCCTGGAGGATCCACACCAAGGACCATCACCTTGAACCTAAAAGTGGATCCTAGGCTCAAAGCTTGATCCACATCAAGGAACACCATTTAGAACCTAAAAGTAGATCCTAGGAGGATCCACACTAAGGTTCAGAACTTTGGGACCTAAAAGTAGATCCTGGAAGATCCACACTAAGGTCCAGCACTTTGGGACCTAAAAGTAGATCCCAAACTGACGGGTTATGCATAAACCTCTTTGACCCATTTTCACAACAAACCACTTATACCACTTCCGTTTTACACCAAACTATACCAAAAGCATCAAATGAACATAACAACATGTCCCAAAGGTAATTGACCCGTTTACATTCCAAAATGGGTGTGTTCATACATAAACCAAACGCCCCTTTAGACTTTACTCAAAAACACATAAAACATGCTTAGACCCATCAAATGGCTATCAAATCGTTACTCATCACTTGACATACAATTTGACACTTCTTTACTCGTTACAAGACATCACTTGACTCACGGGGGTACAAACTTACACATGAGCTCGGTACCTACCTAAGCTCTAAACGCATACTACCTTACACTTGCATATCAAATCCTTATACCCCACATCCAAGCCATCCTTAACAACACGCCAACCTACAAAACGGTTAAACATCTAAACCGTAAGCGATAACGCTTAGCAAGTAAAACGACTATAACATAACATATACTTCAATCCACATGATGCATCATATATATGAACACTTACATCGAGGCTCACTACTCAATATCAACTAGCACATAACATCAACATGACCATAGCATCATCACATCACATAAGCCATAACCATAACTTCACATAAACATATTCCAAGCTCATCCTTTCAACATAAACATACATAACACATAATGATAGAAATCCATATACATATGCTATCATCATTTTACTTACCTCAAACCAAGCTACAACATAACAAGAACATCATTATCATCATAAGCTTCCATCATCATCATCATCATCCTTCATAATAAACCACAACCTAACATCATAACAATAAATACATAACAAGGGTTATCAAAACCCATCTAAACATAATCATCTTCCTAAACATATCATCATATGATCATATCTTGATCATATGATGAAAACCCACTTAAATCACTAACTTAAGAGGGATTACTTACTTGATAATCAAAGCTAAGAAAGACCATAACCATGGACCTTCATCTTCTTCATCTACTCTCATTGTCTAGATTTCCTTCTCTTTTCCTTCTCTCTAAAAAGACCGGACCTCCAACCATCTCAATAATGGTGGAGAATTCTAGACTTAACTAGATATAGATAGTTAGTTGGCACTTTGGGATAATGGCAAGAATAGCCCTTCAAGTCCCATTCTTCTTACTTTAGTCATAACTAACTTATAATAACACTTTAACATATTTACCAAAATGGCAACCTAGGCCCCCTTTAGTTACACATCACATTTTACATAACCACTTTAGTCATATTTTGACTATCGGGTTTGACCACAACGCAACAATGTTGACTGGCCAATCACGTAAAGCCATAATCTATTTTCATCTAGGGTGGGGTCCCAACACCCGGGAAACGGGTCTAACAATTCTACCCCCCTTATATAGATTTCGTCCCCGAAATCTCCCGTCTAAATCTATCCAAAACTAATTTCACGACATATACATGCTCTTATACTCATGCTTTCAAAGCCAAATCATTGCAACGATCTAAATGATCATGCAAATTCTACGCTTACTATACAAAATCATAATTCATAACCTATCAAAACACGCTTCTCATCACAAACTTTTCTAAAATTTCCAATAATGACGACTTGTCATATGGAAAATCTTACTACTTCGACTCTATATGAGTCAAACTTTATTACTATAAACACAACATACGCCCATGCACTAACCATCACTTAACATCATATACCGGCCAATCTCACATAACACATAATACCAAATACGCATCTATACTAAAAACCAGCAACTTATCTCAAAATACACAAAGTACCACACCAACGGCACCTTTCAAAATCTATCACACGCATCACTTAAGCAAACTTTCTTATCAAATTCTGGAAATGCTCACAAATTGACTTATTGACTTAATGCACAATTCATTTTAGACGTCTAT
The DNA here is from genome assembly GCA_021014915.2 of Artemisia tridentata subsp. tridentata. NCBI lineage: Eukaryota > Viridiplantae > Streptophyta > Magnoliopsida > Asterales > Asteraceae > Artemisia > Artemisia tridentata. Next base: position 421,484,799 of record CP139505.1, read on the forward strand.
TTTAAGGTTTAAACACATTACCTTAATGCCACTATAAGTTTTATTCGTATTTATCTTTTCCTATGACGTCTAACGGGTTTTAGTTTTCACTATCTCTTATTACTATCCGTACTCATGTCATATCGGTCACACATAAGCCCACTCTTTTGTAACTCTTCATTCACATAAAAGGGCGTCCCGATCTATGTAAATCAAGAATTACAAATTCATGGTTCGGTGATTTACAATTTCTTCATTCAAATGAAAAGGCGTCCCCATCCATTTAAATCAAGAAACCATAAACCATCCTACTTATACGCTTCCGACCTAACACTCGTACATACTATACTTTCCATATTTACTAGCCTTGGATCCAATCTCGCTAACTTTCATCCATGCCGTAAGGCAACTAACATCATGCCATAAAAGGCAACTTAACCTCGTGTCATAAAGACACATCATCATCGTGTCATAAAGACACCTTACTATCGTGTCATAAAGACACATCAACATCGTGTCATAAAGACACCTTACTATCGTGTCATAAAGACACATCAACATCGTGTCATAAAGACACCTTACTATCGTGTCATAAAGACACATCAACATCGTGTCATAAAGACACCTTACTATCGTGTCATAAAGACACATCATCATCGTGTCATAAAGACACCTTACTATCGTGTCATAAAGACACATCAACATCGTGTCATAAAGACACCTTACTATCGTGTCATAAAGACACATCAACATCGTGTCATAAAGACACCTTACTATCGTGTCATAAAGACACATCATCATCGTGTCATAAAGACACCTTACTATCGTGTCATAAAGACACATCAACATCGTGTCATAAAGACACCTTACTATCGTGTCGTAAAGACACATCATCATCGTGTCATAAAGACACCTTACTATCGTGTCATAAAGACACATCAACATCGTGTCATAAAGACACCTTACTATTATCCCGAAGGATACTAAAATTAGAGCATTGGATCCAAGCTATGTTTACTTTAACATCTTTACTCATTTTATCTTTCATTCATCAATCCCAAGTTGACTCACATACTCGCTAAGTGCCATCTTTATTTTAGACAATTTCTATGTAATACTTATTCGTTTCAAATTACATATCTTCTACGTGTTCTTACAACACACTTTTACTAATACCCGTCAACACCTTGTTGACCATATTTTCAATTCATACTATCATTTCATTTAGTCTATCCAACTCACACACATAAACCTTACATAGGCTTATTCCTTAATACTTTTATTAATCTCTACTTACATATTCCAAAATATTGACATGATCACAATCGTGTTTTACAACTCTTTCTAGTTCACTTCAAGTCTCTAATGATTTCTAGCTCAATGCCGCAATCTATATTTTATTCGTCACTTTGACTCATCATATTATACCATATATCACTAGTACTTTTTCAATTTATCGTGTTATATATGTAACATATTCTCATCACTTCTTAACTTTACACTTTAACTTTCTCATTTAGTTTAGCATATAAGAAATCATGCTTCTCAAAACATCTAGCTATAAACATACTTCTCTATTCACTTCTTCCTCATTTTTATCTTGTTAAGCATTTATGCTTTTTCAATTTATTAGCATGCTTCTTAACTCTCTTTACATATCAATGTTTTCTTTTTAGCTTTACCGACCACAACTAGGTCAACACATAATACGCATTCTAATGCATCTATCTCACTCATATACTAACTACACAAACGTGCTCTCAAGCACATCAAATAAAACTTAAACATACAATAAACTTACCATAGACTTAATCATCACGCAAGCAATCATCTCATAACGCTTAACACTTATCCAACAAGTGTTAAAACATTCATAACATAAATCAAAACATAAAGTCTATGGCTCATATATCACATTGCATAACCAAGCAATGTCTAGGCATCGACCTTCTAACTAACCGCAAATAATAGCCAACCTTATAACTAAGGAATCATAAACCTTAATTCACTTGCTAACCCATCTCTAATACCACATAGCATTTCTACTCGCATGCCATCACCATGGCTCTACTATACATCCACATATCACAATACAATTCACCGGCACCAACCGAGGTGCACGGCTACCTAAACATCTCAAGCCACCACGGACTTACCTCGCCTAATCGCAATACCAACACCGGCACCAACCGAGGTGCACGGCTATCTAGTCATCAAGCATCTCAAGTCCCCCTGGACTTGTATCTCAAAACACAACAACACTAACACAAGCATGCATCACTAATCATCAAAGATTCAACTAACACAAAACATAATCCGCCTAACACTTAGCAACTAATTTCCGCGCAACTAATACTTAAGTCCAAGCTTCTACGAGTGGTTTAAGACTAGGCACCCTATAGTGGAAACCTAATTCACTTAAACCGAAGCTCTGATACCAAGTTGTTACACCCCGTGCCCGCTAGACCAAAAACTTAAAACTTTTACGTGCGGAAACGCTTGACTTTACCTTTGACCTTTTACAAAAATCCTTGAACATAACCAATATGACCAAACTGAGATCATAACCAAGATGACCAAACTCTGGATCCACACTTAGGTCCATATCTTGGAACCTAAAGGGGGATCCTAAACTGAAACTATGGATCCACACTTAGGTCCTTACATTGGAACCTAAAGGGGGATCCTAAACTGAAACTATGGATCCACACTTAGGTCCTTACATTGGAACCTAAAGGTAGATCCTGGAAGATCCACACCAAGGACCCTCACCTTGAACCTAAAAGTGGATCCTGGAGGATCCACACCAAGGACCATCACCTTGAACCTAAAAGTGGATCCTAGGCTCAAAGCTTGATCCACATCAAGGAACACCATTTAGAACCTAAAAGTAGATCCTAGGAGGATCCACACTAAGGTTCAGAACTTTGGGACCTAAAAGTAGATCCTGGAAGATCCACACTAAGGTCCAGCACTTTGGGACCTAAAAGTAGATCCCAAACTGACGGGTTATGCATAAACCTCTTTGACCCATTTTCACAACAAACCACTTATACCACTTCCGTTTTACACCAAACTATACCAAAAGCATCAAATGAACATAACAACATGTCCCAAAGGTAATTGACCCGTTTACATTCCAAAATGGGTGTGTTCATACATAAACCAAACGCCCCTTTAGACTTTACTCAAAAACACATAAAACATGCTTAGACCCATCAAATGGCTATCAAATCGTTACTCATCACTTGACATACAATTTGACACTTCTTTACTCGTTACAAGACATCACTTGACTCACGGGGGTACAAACTTACACATGAGCTCGGTACCTACCTAAGCTCTAAACGCATACTACCTTACACTTGCATATCAAATCCTTATACCCCACATCCAAGCCATCCTTAACAACACGCCAACCTACAAAACGGTTAAACATCTAAACCGTAAGCGATAACGCTTAGCAAGTAAAACGACTATAACATAACATATACTTCAATCCACATGATGCATCATATATATGAACACTTACATCGAGGCTCACTACTCAATATCAACTAGCACATAACATCAACATGACCATAGCATCATCACATCACATAAGCCATAACCATAACTTCACATAAACATATTCCAAGCTCATCCTTTCAACATAAACATACATAACACATAATGATAGAAATCCATATACATATGCTATCATCATTTTACTTACCTCAAACCAAGCTACAACATAACAAGAACATCATTATCATCATAAGCTTCCATCATCATCATCATCATCCTTCATAATAAACCACAACCTAACATCATAACAATAAAATACATAACAAGGGTTATCAAAACCCATCTAAACATAATCATCTTCCTAAACATATCATCATATGATCATATCTTGATCATATGATGAAAACCCACTTAAATCACTAACTTAAGAGGGATTACTTACTTGATAATCAAAGCTAAGAAAGACCATAACCATGGACCTTCATCTTCTTCATCTACTCTCATTGTCTAGATTTCCTTCTCTTTTCCTTCTCTCTAAAAAGACCGGACCTCCAACCATCTCAATAATGGTGGAGAATTCTAGACTTAACTAGATATAGATAGTTAGTTGGCACTTTGGGATAATGGCAAGAATAGCCCTTCAAGTCCCATTCTTCTTACTTTAGTCATAACTAACTTATAATAACACTTTAACATATTTACCAAAATGGCAACCTAGGCCCCCTTTAGTTACACATCACATTTTACATAACCACTTTAGTCATATTTTGACTATCGGGTTTGACCACAACGCAACAATGTTGACTGGCCAATCACGTAAAGCCATAATCTATTTTCATCTAGGGTGGGGTCCCAACACCCGGGAAACGGGTCTAACAATTATTAAGAGAAAATTACTGTGGTGGACATACACAACCCGGTATATCTCAAATTGCCTAACCTTTTTCCATTTATCCAAAATACCCATACATCCCGCGTCAATCTTTACGCAGGATACGCAAGATCACGTGTTTACATCCTAGCCGTCCAAAAAAAAAAAAAAAAAAAAAAAAAAAAAAAAAAAAAAAAAAAATCTATCCCGCGTAATAAGATACGCAAGATGCGCAGGATGAACAAAATACATATATAATACTATCTCGTGTATAAAGATACGCAAGATGTTAATGTAATACGCGGGATTCAATTATTGATACGTTGTCGGTTTGTTGTCGGGGAATATATATTGTGAATATATTTAATGACAAACCCTAGTTAGGGTTTTGTTAAAATAAGTGTAAAAAAAATGAAACCCTAGTTTGATGCTTTGATATTTCCACCTTTTATGCTTTGATATACCATAGTTGTTACTATTAATAAGGATTAATATAGCATAAAACTTACTTTTATTCAACTACAAAGGAAAAAAAGACGAACTTTATGTAAATAAACATTACATAGACAATATTAAAAGGTTCAGCCAATAAAAACTGTATCCTTGTCGTAAACCTGAACAATGTTCCTCAATGTAATGTTAAGACCAAAGGGTGTTGATTTTGGGGTAAACACTGAAATATTACGAAGTACCAACACAGCTCCGACTTTGATAGAGTCTTTGTAACCCGATTCTTCTGTAAGGACTTTGTGATGAATTGTACCAGAGAATGTCCCCGTTGGATCTTTAAGTGTTACTGTTAGCTCCCCAAGTGCGGTAGGAGTACAAGTCTTGATTACAGCCACAACAAGTTCAAGTTTCCCTTTTATGATACAGTTTTTTATATTGCCAAGACAACCAGTTACGATGATACCTTCGCTATTACGCAGCTTATTAATAGCGCATAGCCATGGCCCACGTGAAAAATGATCATCTTCAACGACATCTTCTTTTATCTTCCTTACATATTCTTGTGTTGGCACTAGACAATAATCAGGGCCACCTTCCCTAATGTCCGCATTTTTTCGGAGAATAGCCGCTTGAAGAATACCAGATTGGGCTGTGTTTTATGTCTATGTGTTTATGCAGCGAAAATGAAGTATGATATAACAGATTGGGCTGCCCATAAGGTGGAAAAGAGAAAAATAAAAAGCGCAACTTGGAATGTATACGGGATTAACCAAGATCGATTCCAGGTGTACGATGGCCGATACAATCGTGAGGTCAACTTAGCGACCAAGTCATGCGACTGCCGCAAGTGGCAGCTTTCCGGGATACCTTGTGGTCACGTTATTTCTGTTACTAGGTTCTTAGGTCTAACAGATTGTGTGCAGTTCGTACAGGATTGGTTTAAAAAACAGAAATACCAAGCGACATACGCAGAGTCGGTTAATTTTGTTGGAGAGTTTCACGAATGGGAGTATCCACCACACATACAACCCATCATTCCTCCGCGAATGGACAACCCACCTGGTCGGCCAAAAAATACTAACCGTATACCATCTCAGGGTGAGGAACCACAAGTAAAACAATGTGGTAGGTGTGGTCAAGCGGGTCATAAATCTTATCAATGCAAAAAGAAAAAAACAATGGACGAGCAACATGAAGGTCCACATACGTTCGACGCATACCCGACTGAAACACATCATCATAACTTTCCGATTAATGACACACACCTATCGCAAGTATTTGAACATAACACATATAAACCGCAACCATATGAACAAGGTGAGGCAAGTCACGAACAAAATGCTCTTTATAACCCGTCTCATGGCTATGAACTATACGACTCCCAACCATACGCCTCTCAACATCTGAGTGATCAAAACACGCAGGAATCTAGTAATAGTTGGTTTAATTTCTTTGGTTTGTAGCAAGTTAGTTATTATTTTCCTGTTATTGTTGTTAATGTGTAACATACGTTACGTATCTTGTAAGAAATTCCATTTGTAATGCACGTATGTTTGTCCACAACAACTATGTGGATATGGAAGGAATGACAAGTGGGTGAAAATGATGGTCACTTACACTGTTGATTTGATAACACATAGCGTCTTTCAATGAAAATAAATAAAGCATTGATTTGATTACTCACTTACCTTTTAGGACAACGGAATGAATGCTCACCTACCCTACCAGATTATATATATATATATATATATATATATATATATATATATATATATATATATTATATATATATATATATATATATATATATATATATATATATATATACCAGTTGGTGGTTTCTACGAATGAAATACACTTGTTCCGTTCACGAAATGTCTACATCTAACAACCCTAATTTCGCATTCACTATCAACTACAACGGAAAGTTTATAGTTAACCCATTCACCTATCAAGATGGTTCACGCATCAATATTATTGTGCCACAACTTGATTTTCAGGGTATGCTTACCTATCTCAGCAGAAAATTACCTACACGAGTCCACTGTCTATATTACGCATTGCCACAAAACAATACATTACAGGGTATGAAAGCAATTAACAACGATTATGATATTGATGTTATGTATGACATCGCAAAAGTTGCTGGGAATATCCAAATTTTTGTTTCTGATCATCCTGTAGATATAAGCACAGTCTTGATTCCAGATGATGGTTCTTTCGAAGAATCTTTTGTTGGTGTAATTTCAGAAGAAACAAAATTAAAACGTGAAGAGCGTGTCCGGTATCTACATCAAATGGTTCAAAGAAGAAACAAGCGTGAAGAGCGTATCCGGTTTAAAGTCGACAGCAAGAAAAAAAGTAAACCTACTAAACCTTATGCGCAAACGGTTTACAACTTTCTTGTTCACAATAATGGTCAATTGGTTTGCAATGACGGAAAACCAAAGTATGCAAACGGTTGGAAGTTGAACATCAACATTCCAAGAATGAAGTTGGAATAGCTGAAGCAATATTTGTTTAATATTGTTGATAGGAAGATTCATGCTCTTTATTATGAAGTGTCACACGCTGGGTTTTCAATCACCGTAAAACTAAGAAACAACTATGATATGCATGTGATGTTTGATATTTCAGCAGCACAAGGCCAGTTGGAGATTTACATCGACCATGCAGGTGTCGATTTTATTATTACAAAACATATATGCCCAAACGCTACCTTGGCAGAAATGATGGATCATGTGATAACAGACTACACAAGTGACACCGAGGGTAGAATAAAGAATATGGCACAATCAGATTACACTTTTGAGCAAATGGTTGAATGGGCGGAACAAGACCACTTTGAGCACGAGGAAGCTAAAGCAGATGAACGTACTAAAGCGATTTGGAAGCCTCGTTTCTATTATTAAATTTGTGTCATGTTTGGGTTAAGATATCCTCTTTTGTTCTTGTACTTTATATGATTTTCGTAATATGTTATCCTCTTTTGTTCTTGTACATTACATTTTTTTGGAGCACCAACATGAATGGTAAACATAAAATATATACACCTTCAAGAATGATCTCAATTAATCATAGCCACACATACTAGTTTCCTCACATCGACATAAATAATACATCCGGGCCATGTTACACCTAATTGCTTGGAAAAACCGTTCCACATTTTTCTCATCCCATTTTGGTGGAAACTATTTTGTCACAAACTGATGTAGGAGCCAACAAGTGATGACTCCACAATCTGAGGAATTCTGTTGCTGTGGGACTGGAAAACTTGGGTGGTTGTAGAAAAATGCAAAGTTGTAGTGTCTCCGCCCTGTTCGGCAAAAGTGTCCCAACTGTTCTAAACAGGTGTTGAGATGTTCAGTCCATTCAACTACGTAGTTCCTTATAATTCCACAACGATGAGTATTGTGCAGGGAGTCAAGAACCAAGAAAGTGGATTCGATTAGGTTAATGATCACAGTTACCCAGTGATCGCCTCCAACATTCATCGGCATCAACACCTACATTGAAAATTTATAAAAAAAATACACAATTAAATAAGATTATATTGAATCATTTTACGTTGAAAGACATTTACTTACCCATCTGACATCATCCCATGACGGGTACGGAGGCGTGCTGCCATCCAATGTTCCCCTGATCCAAGGAGCTATCGCAAGCATGGGTACATCACCTTTTTCGGTGCGGTAAGTCGAGGCTGTCCATGACTTCGAAACAGTCCATTCCGCATTAGCTGGCCTAATTCTTATTAGGATCTCCACCCAACTATTCATATGCTGATTTACAAGAATATAATGAGTCATTTTACGTTCTTGAAAATAAAATAATCTAAACCTTTAAAAATATAGAACAATAAACTTACATCGTCAGTCAGCCAACCAATTTGACCAGCTGGTCCTGGATCATTACCGTTCCTGTAATGATCCGGAACTAGCTTTTGAAAGAAGTTCAGATCTGCCAACCAACCCCTTGGAAGGCAGTCAAGATATATAATTGTTGGGTTTTCAAGGAACTCATTAAGTGGAACATACGTCCGACGCTCAACCTAAAAACAAAAGATAAAGTGTAACTATGTTAATGAGAAACATATTAGTAATAAATTTAAAACATCTTTTAGTGCTACCTTCTTGGGGTCAACATTATGTACTAATATTGGAGCCGCAAAACCAGAACCAACACAAGTAACATCATCAGCCTCTTCATCCTCATCAGCCGCTGCTTCTCCTAAGTTCAACGGTGGAATCTTCGAGGTGTTCTTATTCCGTTTTATTTTACCCGCACATTTCTTAGGGACGATAGTGGTAGGTCCCTGTTGGGTATACGGATCTTGCTGATATTTAGTCGGTCGACAATCCCTCCTCGGTCGCTCCTTCGCATCCTTAACATCAATATGATTACTAGTACACAATAATAATCGATATTTATTTTAAATAGTTAATATGTTACCTGCTTCTCAAGACCAACGTTAGGGCCGTGAGATGGACCTCCCTGGTCAAGAACGGGCGTGGCAAACGCAGCGAACCCATAAGGTGTACGTGTAGCAAAATGTTCGCTGGTTGGAAACCATGGAGGACATGTAGACGGCACCGCAGGTGAAGGTACATGAAGATCTTCAAAGAAAGACTCATTAGGTGCCGCAACAGTTGGACGGCTGGGCCGTTGCGATCCCTATATATAAAATTAAAAACGAACAGTGAGTAACCAACAAATGTAAATATAAGTAAAATAAAAGCATGTAAATATACCTGCGTGTTTTGAAAACCACTAAAGGCACTCAAACCAACATTCTCACCACCAAGGAAGCTTGATTCTCTTTGTGGTCGTGGTTTCTTCACCAATCGGAATTGATGCAATTAAAAAATATTAATTAATGTTTATACAAAACAATTTTTTAAACAAACAATTTTTTAAACTGCTTACCCCATATTTTTCGTTTAATTGTTTGATCTGCAAGTCATGTTTCTTTAACCATGCTTCAACTACGGGGGGAATATCTTCCCGCACAGATCGGTTTCCCGGCTGCTGTATGACTGGAGGGGGGGGGCGGGGGGCGGGTTCCCATCAAAAAACGTTTTACTTTGAACCCACCAGTCGGTATTTTGCTCAAAGTCATCTGGGATAAGCCTCGCCAACGGTTGCCTTACCTTTTAAGAAAAAGTACAATATATACCACATTAAAAAAACCAAACAATATTTATTTATTGAATCGTAATAAATTTAGTTCATATGTCAAACTCACATTCAATTCGCCATCTAGAATAATGTCTAGACCCTCCCGGTTCACCACGTTTCTAAAAACCCAAGCAATTGATCGGGGATACAACTGCTGACGATTAAAATAGATAGGGGTTGCACCATGCGGGAACGTCTCCAATATATATCCACGTCTACAAAAAAGGTAATTATTATTAAAAATTGCTAACGGGAAACATATACATGAAGTTTACAAATTTATATATGACATACCTTGAAGGCCCATACAAATCCATTCAACGAGTACTTAGGAATTGTATTAGGATCCCTCCCCTCGGCAAAGTGCTTTGTCCTACGCAATACTGCTGCATCCTTTATATTCTCGTACAAGTTTGGCTATACATACGACCGCCACGGATACAGATTCCAGGCATCTAAATCCTCGACTAACCTAAATAACCATTCTTCGACTACTTTCCTAACCTCATTCCCTTCTAACACCAACAACAACACGCAAATCAAACAAACGCGAACGGCATCCTCGTCACTCAAGTAAAAAAACTCATTACTTTTTATTATATTACACAACATACCAACTTTTATTGATTTTGAATCAACTGTCGAGGGGAGCACTCTTCTCCTAAACAGCATAGGTCCATCTTGATAAAGATTTCTAAAATCCGTCCCAAACCTTAAACTAGTAACTAGACAAAATTCCTCTCTACCAAACTTAATCTCAACCTCACCTACCCGAGAAATATCACGTACACGATATCTCAAAGGAACAATGTCTGTCTCACCCTCATCACACGGCACTTGGTGGCATATAAAATAATGCACTAAGACAGCACTCTCTTGCATTTTTGGTATATCTAGCAACCAACCAAAACATGTTTGCCTAAATAACTGTTCCCTTGGGGTGTTCGTGATCAGATTTTTAATATCCCTAACTAACGACAACTTACTCCTACATGAAACTTCCGCCGGATAATCCTAAAATAACAAATACATATAAATATATATAACAACACATATACTTTACAAATAAATAAACAATACGTGTTTTATAGAAAAAAAATAATTTAGATTGAGAAATACCCGATAATCCGTCATATTCACCACCGCAGCCACCACCACCACCTGTCACCTTACCACCAACAGCAACCACCACCACCTGTCACCTTACCACCAACAGCAACAACACCACACAACGACAGCAACAACACCACACAACGACAGCAACAACACCACACAACGACAACAACCTTACCACCGCAGCCACCACCACCACCTGTCACCTTACCACCAACAGCAACAACACCACACAACGACAGCAACCTTACCACCGCAGCCACCACCACCACCACCTGTCACCTTACCACCAACAGCAACAACACCACACAACGACAGCAACAACACCGCCAAAACAACGACAAGAACACCACTACAACACTACCAACAGCAACTAACGGTATCTTTTAACACCAAAACAACACAACCAACACAACAACCCTTCCCAATAAAATTGCTTCAATCGTAAAGATGGGAAGTATTCTTTTTTTTCTTTTTTTTAAACTCTTCTTCTTCGAATGTAATTCAAACAACTTAGTATCAGTTTTTTGTTGCAAATGCAATTCATCTTCAAACTGCATGTCTCTTTTATCTTGTAATATCAATTTGTCCCATTAAACATGCAAGCGTCTCTTCAAACATCTCTTCAAACACAGCTTTGTTCCTTCCCAATAACATTCTGCTCCTTCCCTAGGTTTTTTTTTTTTTTTTTTTTTTTTTTTTTTTTTTTTTTTTTTATCTTACGTAAAAAGTGAACATCATGCGTATAGTATTACGCGGGATACTATTATATATTTTTTTTGTTCATCCTGCGCATTCTGCGTAAATTGTTTCGCGGGATGTATTTTTAAATTTTTTTTGGGACGTTTTTTGGACGGCTAGGATGGAAACACCTAATCTTGCGTATCATGCGTAAAGATTGACACGAGATGTATGGGTATTTTGGATAATTGAAAAAAGGTTGAGCAATTTGAGATATACCAGGTTGTGTATGTCCACCACAGTAATTTTCTCTATTATTAAATATTCTATGAATCTCTATCTTAAATAACTTGCGAGAAAGAATACTATGTAATCTCAACATTTACTTTGGTGTGGATTGTGGACATATAATGGGCCTACATTCGATAAGGCTGGGCTAATATTGGATTAGTACTAAACTATTCAACAAACACAATTTCATTTGAGAAAATTACAAAAAAAGTTAGAAAAATTTAAGCTTGATTCACTATGTAGACAATTTTAAAATTCTTTTCCCATTTTGGTTATGCTCGACTGCTCAACTGCTCGACTTGACACAGTACAAAAGAATGACACGTGTCAAAAATTGGGTGGAGTCGAGCAGTTAAGCAATCAAAGTCGAGCAGTTGAGCAGCCAAAGGAATGACACGTGTCAAAATTTGAATGAAGTCGAGCAGTTGAGCAGTCAAGCATGACCATTTTGGGAAAAAAGTGTAGAAAATTACTATATAGTGGATCAAGCTTGAATTTTTCTACCTTTTTGGTAATTTTCTCATTTCATTTTTATTCATTTTTGAAGAATAGATATCTTTACTGTCTGTAATCGAGAGTGAATTACTACTTCCGTCCCAAAATAAGTGTCCAATTTGACTTTTCTTTCAGAGTTAAACTAGTTAAACTTTGACCTTCTTTACTTTTGCGGGTATTATATAATACTTGATGCAAAATATATGAATGGATTGGGTTTTAAGTGTATTTTTTATTGGTTAATTTTTCAACAAGTATTATATAAAACAAAAAAATATTTAAGGTCAAAGTTGAACATGTAAAGTCAAATTGGACACTTATTTTAGGACGAAGGGAGTATATTTTTTGTAAACTTAAAAAACTTAAAATTGAATAATGTTAATGTACTACTCCCTCCGTGTCAAAATTATTGTCATGAGACAAGAATCACAAAGCTTAATAAAAGTGGGGCCACTTTTGTTTTCAACCACTCAAAGATAATATTCTCCTACTATATTCTCTAGTTTTTACATAAAAAATAAAGTGAACAATTATTTTGAGACATCTCAAAATGAAAATGTGGACAATAATTTTGAGACGGGTAGAGTATTATACATTTATTATAAATGATGACATCTATCACTATATTCATATTTTAAATATTTTTGATTCTAGCGCATAGATTTTTTCTCCGAATAACTATAAATTGAACCCGTAAATTTTAATGTAAAAAGTCAAACTAAAATCGCAATTTCACAAATATAATTATTTGCCGCTATATACCGTCGCTTTACATTAATATAAATTTCGAATTGATAGATAGTGATCTCTTGGAAAAGCACTTCTCTTGTATGAGCCACACTTTAAACAATTGTTCACAGTACGAACGACCGCGTTGCTATTAGCTGTACATATGTGTCAACACTCTCTTTTTTTGTTTTTAAAATTTTAATGATAGTTAACTTTCTAACGTTTATAATGTAAAAAAAAAAAAAAAAAAACACGACTGGGGTTGTAAAAACAGTAAAGAACAAAACACAATTATACCATAAATGAAGTTACTAGTACTATGTATTGCGAGTAACATAATAACTTGGTTCAATATGTAAACAAAAAAAAAAAAAAAAAAAATTCAGAGCGGGATATTCAAGTCAAGATGTAGCAGGTATTTGTTTTGGTTTTATGACCGGTTTATGACTTATTTAATTTTGAGACATGTTTCATTAGCTCATTTTGTTTGACTGTTTTAAAAACTTTCCAGCTTATATAAGCTTATTATAAAATAAGAAACTTATGTAAGCCGAAAAAATTCAAAATAACTCACAAAAAATAAGCTTACGAAACTTAAGCTCAAAATAAAATAAGCTATAAACCAATTATATAAGCCAAAACAATCACCCACGTAGACATCACATATCTCCTTTTAAAAATTCTGCTTAATCGATACAATAAGTAACGTGTCAGTAAAAAAGGGCCCATTCATATTAGGTGCTGTTTGGTTTGAAGGTTTTAGACATTTGGAATGAATTGATAGTTTAAAAGTATTGTTTGGTTTCCGGATTTTGAAATAAAATTATGAAATGGAATAAAAAACTGATTTCACTCTTAAGTAAGTGGTAGGTTGCGGATGATATTTATGACAATCACTGACAAGATCCCAAATTTGAGTAAATGTAAGCCACAACATTTTGTAGTTGTCTCTATCTCTCTTTTTTTTATATTAAAATTTAAATATAAAATTATTATTAAATAAATAAAAAATATTACTTTATGTTAAATTATAATTTTCTTTTATATAAATAATTTATTTTCTCTCTCCTCATTTTTTTTCAAACCTTTCTCAAATCCGAATCCAATTTCAATCCCACTTACAAACCAAACACATCCTTAATTTTTTTCAAAGTAATTCCTGAATTTTAAAAAATGGGTTGGGTTATTGAAGGCCCCCTAAATATATTATTCAAGCCCCCCTATAGGCTAGTGATATTTTGTGTCATTTTTTTTGTCTTTTATATATATATATATATATATATATATATATATATATATATATATATATATATTTTTTTTTTTTTTTTTTTTTTTTTTTTTTTGTGTGTGTAATGTTTACAACTTTTATAACTTTTTAGAAAAAAAAAATTAAAACTTTTTTTAACAACTTTTTATAACTTTTTTTTTATATAACTTTTACAAAATTTTTTTACAATTTTTTCTTTTTTTACTTTTTCTTAGAAAAAAAAAAGATCAATTAATACTTTTTTATATAACTTTTTTTACATCTTTTTATAACTCTTTTTTTTAATAACTTTTACACAAAAATTTTACAATTTTTTTTTTACATTGCCTAAAAAATAAAAAATAAAAAAATGTTTCAATACTACCCTAGCCCACAGCTTATTCCCACTTTCCCTATCTCTTTACACTCTCTCTCTCTCTCTCTCTCTCTCTCTCTCAATAATTCACTTTCCCACTTCCACCCCATTCCCATCCCATCCGCTCTCTCTCTCTCTCTCAATAATTCACTTTCCCAAAAGTCAAAATCAACTTTACAGTAGATATATTCTCTTTTTTTTAAATTAAAAATCCAAAAAATCCAAATAAATCTCCAGTCTAATAACGTGATGAAGCTGACGAGATGATTATGGTTTACGAAGATATTAATGATAGAAACCTTGGTCAATATATTCAGAACGAAAGTGATAATTCAACTAATTAGCAAAAAAAATAAAGTACTAAAATGTTGCAAAAAAAAAACTTTATGGAATAAGTTCTCAAATTGATGAACACTTAAGAAATGAATGGTTACTAACCCAAAATTTTAGACATATTAAACATCAATATTCGTTAACTTGCACATGAAATAAGTGTGAAAGCTAAGCATGTGAAAAAGAAATTTCAGTTACGCATAATCAAATGCTATCTTGTTTGTAACAAACCTGTTTAAAAAATCTATAGATGAAAATTATGATTGAATGGTTATATTAAATAAGGAAAATGATTGTCATAACATGATAATTTTTTGCCTAATCCTCTCAAAATTTTAGACATAAAATGTACATTTTCTCTTTTCCCATCCTAACATTTAATTTTTACATGTGTCAAGTGATGGTTGTTAGGCATGTAATTAGACAAGCCAATCACTTCTCATTAAATATAGACTAAATTAGAAAAATCGTCCTTGTGGTTTCGCATAATTGCAGCCATAGTCCTTGCCTTTTCAAAAGTGCAGCGTCCTTGTTGTAGGGAACTTTCGGTTACATATTTAGTGACCAAAGTTAAATGACTAAAAATACCCTTTAGCCATTAGGAGAGAAGATAAGGGTACTTTTGCCATTTCAGTTTAAAAAGGACGAAATTAATTTGCAACCCAATGTTAACTACATAGATGGTGCTTGCACTTTCGAAAAAGTAAGAACTACGCCTGCATTATGACCAAGAAGAGTAGGTAAGCTTATCAACATCTAATTTTACCGGGACAAGAGATGTGGTGTTGTGAACGGTAACAATTTATTGGAGAGGAACAAGATCGGTGATGGTGGAGGTAGAGGATCTGTCATAATTTGTACAATAAGGATGATGAATGACGAATTAATGGTGGGAAAAAAGAAAAGAAAATATGGTTCTTTTATTGTTCTTTTGGGTGAGGGTCAACTAAAAACAAAAAGTTAGATAAATGAGTCCATACAATATAAATAATAATAAAATAAACTAGGCGTAATAACAATGCAAATGGCCAAGTGCAATACTAAAGAGCTGTAGGAAAACATGCATCTCTCTCCAGGAAACTTCAAATCCTTCACCGTTTCTTTCCTTTGAAACTATTGTCATTCAAAGGTTTACGTTTTGGACATTTCAATCAACACACTTTTGATCGTTAAAGTTGGACCAAAAATAGAAGATATTTCAACGCTTTCACTTTAGTTTTTAGACTGAAGGGAGTGGGGCTACCCAACTAAGGGCGACTCGCGACACGTGACGCTGAGTCAGCATGTTGGGTAGCCTAAAAAAAAAAGGGGAGTGATGTTCCCGGCGACTTAGCTTATATAATAACAGATGCTCCGTATTTTAATAAATGTGGTAGGTAGGGAATATTATTTAATAGTAGGAAAGATTCTCCTCTTTCTTTATATAATAACAGTTTATTCCATTTTTTCACTTGCAGTGCAAAGGAAAGTACAGATGAGCCGGCGACTCAAATAAGTCGCCTGGAGTGAGGATCACCTGGGGGGCGGTGTTGCCGACGACCCAGGGGCGTTTGAGGGGTGGTTCGCCTGAGAAATCGCCCTAATTCCTTCAGCCTTAGTTATTTCATCAATGACCAACCATATGTGGGCCATGTGGCTATCACTTTAGTCGCACATTAAAATGATAGCATGTGACATAGTGGAATTTAAGTTTCTCAACGTGTTTTATTCAGGTCCGTAAGTTGTGATATTTATTTGAGTGTCCATGTGGTCTGCTGGATTTAACGAGTTTAGTCCCCAAATTTTTTTTAACAGATTCAGTCCTGTGGTTGCGATCCATAATGGGTTTGGCCCCTGAGATTAACTGTTGTTAGTTTTTTCCGTTAATAACAACCGTTTTCAACCAACATTTGCATCGTTAGTCCTTTATACTAACGAAAATTTATATTTAACTCATTTTTTTCACTAAAAGAATGGTTTTTTTATATATTTTTATCTAAATATCTTTAAAATTTATAAACTATCTTTATACACTTTTTCATACACACATTTTTATACACAAATTTTTTATACACACGTTTTTATATACATGTTTTTATATACGTTTTTATACACACGTTTTTATACACGCATTTATACACATATTTTTATACACGTTTTTATACACATGTTTTTATACACTTTTTTATACACACGTGTTTATACACATTTTTATACACACGTTTTTATACATATTTTTATACACATGTTTTTTATACAAATGCTTTTATACACATGCTTTTATACACACGTTTTTATACACACATTTATACACACATTTTTATACACACATTTATACACATATTTTTATACACGTTTTTTATTCACACGTTTATACACACACGTGTGTATAAATGTGTTTATAAATGTGTGTATAAAATGTGCGTATAAATATGTTAATAAAAGTATGTGTATTGATGAGTGTCTAAATACTCATCATTTCTGTCACATTTAGACTGCAAAAACATTTAAAAATTTGCAGATATGCTTCAAAATACAGGAAATATCATTTGATTGTGTTTTTATCTGTTTCATGTGCAAAAGGATTGAAAAAGTTGAAAAACGAACATAGTTTGCATAATTGTCAAATTCAGTCCTTTAACTTTCAGAAATTGGCAAAAATAGTCCCTGGTGTTAAAAATATCATTCAAGGTCCCTAAGCTATTTAACTTTTACAATATTGGTCCTTGGATGAAAGTTTTAAAGAAATGGCAGTTTTGGTCCTTCAAGTTTCAAAAATGGCAAAACAAGTCCTCGGATTTTAAATATTGAAATTTAACATCTTAAGTCCTTGGGGAATTGAAACTAGGCATAAATGGTCCTTGTAATAATCTTTGGAAAATTATCACTTCAGCCCCTAAAAATCGAAATGTTACAAAAATGGTCCTTGTGCTTATTTAACAAACCAACCGGACCCTTTACTAAAATTAAACCCAAACCCTTAACGTATCCCATAAACCCAGCCCATCATACACCCAAGCCTAACTTAAAATAAACCCAAACCCGACCCAAACCACCCTTAGTTATAAAACCGGGGTCAAACCCAGTCAAACCCACACCCCTTTCTCCTTCCCTCTCCCACCTTCACTGTAACAAAACCATGGTGGTTTTCACCACCACCTGTCCACCACCTTTCCACCTCACTGCCTACTCTACACCACCACCTCATCCTTCCACCTCCATATACACCCAATATGCATTTAATGCTTCCCCACCCTTCACACTCCACTGTAACACTCACAAACCTGGTTTTTGCTTTACACCTCACTCCCACTCCATAACCTACTATCTAAATTGTCCCCTCCACCTCCACAAACATCCATCTTTCTTTAATTGCTTCAAAACTGCCCATATTTGCTTTTGTACCTTTTGGCGCCAAAAATGCCACATGTGCGGTTTTGATGAATGCAGAGGATCCAAGGGCTAAAATGAAGTGGGATAGTTTCAGAGGACACCTAGAAGTGCTAAAGATCAATAAAAAGGGAAAAGGAAGCTGTGAAGATGTCGTGTAGTTTTTTTAGCTTATTTTACTTATGTTAAATTTATTGTCATTTTACATTTCCAGTAAAACTCTAGTTTGTAACTTGTTTTCCTCAATTAATATAAGTTCTCAGTTATTTATTTCAAGTCATTGTCACATTTTCAGTTTCATGTAAGAATCCAAGTTTTAGCAAAAAAAAAAATGGTTTAAGCTAGTTAGTTGTCACAACTGGTTCACAAGCTCACTTAAGCTTTAAAATACATAAGAAAACATAAAATCTAGAAATAAAATCAGAAAAATAAAAGGGACACAGGGTACCTATGCATTTGACTGGAAGCATTGGAAGTGGTCTAAATGGATTGGCCAGGTGGACTTTACCTAGCTTATCTTTGATAAGCTAGGAGCTTGTAGCAGTGACAAGACACCCTAGTTTAGCTAGTGGTTGAGGTTTCATATCTTGTTCCATAAGTTTCAGTTTTTAGCATAAATTGCATAATTAGTAATTGTTAGTGTTAAATGTATTTTGTTGTTTGTTTATGCTTATTCAGGCTTATTGTAGCTTATTAGATAGGTCTTAGTCCATGTTTCACAGTTGTAATATCATTTCACCAAAATTTTCATGCTAACTGCCTTTAATTGTCAAAAATGGTATTATGGAAATTTGTGGATGAATGCTGGTAATGTTTGTGTTTATAAGCTCAAATAAACTCATTCCATCATATTATAACTTGCTTCATTGAAATGTTGGCATGAATCACCCTGTTGCAGTTTGAAATCTCATTTTCTGAATTTAAGGGGGTGTTTGGATTTGCTGACATTTACATGTTCCAGTGTGATCTTGGTGTTGTTTTTAGTTGAAGCATGTCACTTAGGGTAATATTAGAGTAGTTAAACTATTAAATTAGTAGGTCTCTTTGTAAAAAGTCAAATTTAGCTTTTTAGCTTAATAACTAGTTAACTGTTGAAATTTCATAAGCCATATCTCATCATATCACTATATAAGTTAATCATTTAGCTTAATTTAGTTTAAATACAACATATTATAGCTTATTTAGTAACTAGGATTCATTAGAAGTTCATATAAGTCAACTTGTTAGTGTAATTTAAAAAGTCAAAATTTCTAGTTAATCAGTTTTTGAATAAACTTGTTAATTTTCTCTGGGACTTGATATTAGGTTTATGGTCTTGAGTTTTTAGGGTATTAAACTTTTGCTGCTTATCTTCATTATTCTATTTTTATTTATCTTTGTTAAGTTAGTGTAACTGCTTATTTGTTGCTTATCTTTTAGCTCTTTTTCTGAAAGTTGCCCGGTGCACAGTCTTGCTAGCCTATTACATAGGCTTGCACAATCTTTGTTAGTTAGCTTTAGCTTGTTTGATTTATTGTTTTGTGAAGCCCTTCTGGCAAGATTTGTATGCATGAGCTTTGTTTCCATTTACCTGCTTATTTGGCTGCTTAATCTTGCTTATCTAAGTTGTCCCATCATGCTTGATACACTGAGTGGTCAGTGTAGCTAGCCCATTTCACAAGCTCCTTGTGAGCTCATTTTTGAACCTTAGCTTGTGTGTTTTGGATTTTTGGAAAGCCCACCCACCAAAATCTAAGGTTCCAGGTCCCTTTTTGCCTTTTCAGCTTATTTGATAAGCTTAAAGTTGTATTAAAGAAAGTTGCAGGCCTGTTTGGTTCTGTGGCTATTTGGATTTGCTTATTTGCTTACATTGGCTTATTAAACTTGAGTTTCTTGTTGTTTTAACTTTATTTCAGTTCCTTTAAATTGCTCATAGCTTATTTTCAAGCTTGTGTTCATTGAGTAGCTTGTTCCAAGCTTATTCAAGCTAAAAATTTCCTTTTCAAGCCATAAAGCCAACTGTTGGGCTTATTAGCTTGTTACCTGCTTATTTTTAAGTTTCATCAAGTTTGTTTTTACAAAAGTTGTTTAATTTCAGTAGTTAAATAGTTTTGTAAAAGAAAAATCCAAAAAAACATCAATTTTAAAATAGTGATAGCTTCTATTTAAGCCGCTTGACTTATTTTTCAGTTTTTTTTCAAAAAGAACTTTTCATTTTTATATTTTTCTTATCTTCCTGTCACCTTAGAGTATTTATAGAAAAAGTTTCAGATTTTTCTTTGTTCATTTAGTATTTATTATAATTTAAATTAGTTTAAATAATAATTAATTAGTAATTAATTAATAATAATTAGATAAAAAGGGTAATAAATATATTTTTAGTTTTAAAATAAGTTTTAGGTTATTTTAGATTTATCTAAGTTAAAATTTTAATTTTCTAGGATAATTTCCTATTTTCTTTTAATTTAGTGCATTTTAAATAATTAATAAATAGTTATTAATTAATAATAATTAATTAAATAGTTAAATAATTAATTTTCTTTTTCTCAAAATTTTCTTTTATCTTTAGGTTTATAAAAAAGTTATTTTCATATTTGTAGGATTAATATTTCTTCATTTTCACATTTTATTTTGTACGTTGACGTTTATTTAAACTAAAACGTACGTTTCTAGTCCTTTACGTTTTTCCGGGTATTTGATCTTACATATTTGTTCTTATAGCTTGTTTAAGCTATTTCCTTTTATATTTCCTTAGTTTAATCACTCACAACCTTTTCCGTTCAATTATCACCCGATCACAGATTCGTTTTATTACAGTTTACACACCTCGTTGGGACTTAACGACCCGAGGAAACACTAAACTCCTTTGGTAAATTGTATTGTGCCCTAGATTTTTTGACTCTTGTTGACCATTTACTTGGTCAATATTAGTTGACCGTTTGGGGCCGATCAAATTTTGGCGTCGCTGCCGGGGAGGTGTGCTGCGTAAAAACGTATTTGAAGAATCATTGTTGTTGAATATACATCCATTGTATATTAACCATCCTTGTCCATATTCTCTTATTTTCAAATAAAAAACCAAAATTATCGTGAAGTTAATTCGTTTGACGGAACGATAAACCAAAAATATCGTATTTCAAATTTCCATAAACAAATAAAATCCAAAAAGAATATTCTTCCCCTTTTCTAAGTTTCCACCACTATAAAGGATTCTTAGACTCGTCTTAGTGCATGCGCACTCGTTCTTCTAGGTCTTCAAGCCCTTTTCGTGAGCTTGTAAACATACCTCGAAGACGTCGTAGAAGTTCTGCCCCATCAGTCGTATCTGAGGTACGTACTGACCCTGTCATCATGGCAGATTTGCCAATGAATGAGCTTCTCCAGGCACCCGTCGAGGGTTATGGAGATGCCATTGTTGTTCCAGCCATCGTGGCTGATAGTTTTGAGCTCAAAACCGGGTTACTGAATCTTGTAACCTCAAGTCAATTATTTGGTTTTGAGAGGGATGATCCTCATGCTCACATTCGATGGTTTAACAAGATTACATCTACCATCAAATACAAGAATATCCCTTCTGAATCAATCAAGCTTCTTCTATTCCCATTTTCTCTCGAGGGACAAGCCCGGATATGGCTTGAAAAACAACCCCCTCGTTCAATAGAGACATGGGAGGATCTAGTTACGAAGTTTGTAAACGAATTCTTTCCCCCGTCTAGAACGACAAGTCTTAAAAATGAAATCATGAAATTCACACAAAGATTTGATGAATCATTTAGTGACGCGTGGGATCGTTTCAAAGAATTGCTTCGTAAATGTCCTCATCATGGTTTCACCGAGTTGATGCAAATCGACACTTTCTATAATGGTGTGAGCCAATCTGACCAAGATTCTCTCAATGCCTCCGCTGGAGGTAACTTTTTGAGCAAAACCACAAAAGAAGCTTTAGCGATTATTGAAAATAAGTCTAAGGTCCGTACTGCACGAACAAAGCCATATCATTCTCAGGCTAGTGCTGGTCCTTCTACTTCATCTCCTGTGAGTACTTCTAGCACCGATGCTAAGATTGACAAACTCACGGACGCTATTCAAGCTTTGGTTCTATCAAACCAAAAGAAAGTCAATTTCACACAAAATCCTTCACATGCTGAAGTGAAGAAAGTGGAAGTCTGTGTTACTTGTGGTGGCCCTCATGCATACTACAACTGTACTGCCACCGATGGTAGTCCTTTTGAAGCTAATGCTATAGCCGGTACTTCAAATCAGGGAGGTAGTCAATACTGTCCTCAATTGGAACCAAGTTACCGAGCTAACACCTACCAAGGACCACCCGGTTTCAATCAGAACCAGAATTTGCAAAACCGAAACCAAAACCAACCTCGAATGAACCAAGGTTATCAACACCAAGGGAATTTCAATTCTGGACATAATCAAGGTTTCCAACACCAAGGAAACTTTAACCGAAACAATTCCAACCAGGGAAATCATTTTCAGGGAAATGGTAATCCAAATCAAGGGAATTTTCAACATCAAGGTTATAATCAAAATAACCGAATCCAAAATTTCCCAAATCAACCTCAAGCCATTCTAGCCTCACAACCATCATCTGATGAGTTATTGAGGCAATTCATGAAAGCTCAAGAGGACACAAACAGGTTGTTGGTCAGCCAGATCTCTGATATTAAAAAATCTTTAAATGATCAACCTTCGGGCTCAGGAAAACTTCCGAGCAACACGATCGCTAACCCGAAGGGCGATGTTAAGGCGATCACAACCCGAAGTGGTGTTTCATATGATGGACCCACTATTCCTACTACCACTTCTTCTTCTTCCCCCAAGGTAGTGGAAAGTGAACCTGAGGTGACTAAGGACAGGGTACTTCCTTTTAATAACGGAGGTACCGACAACGTCCAACCTCAAGTTGTCCCGAAACCCAAGACTAAACCTGGAGTTGTCTTTGAATCACATGAAATCCCTGTTGAAAACCCTAAATCCAAACCTTCTATTCCTTACCCATCACGTTTAAATGAGCAAAAGCTCCGCGAAAAAGCTAGTCAACAAATGGATAAATTTTTCCAAATTTTTCAAGAATTACATTTTGACATAAGCTTTGCGGATGCTATCATTCTGATGCCCAAGTTTGCATCCACAATCAAACACTTGTTAAGCAACAAGGAAAAACTGTTTGAAATGGCAAAAACTCCATTAAATGAGAACTGCTCAGCAGTTATCTTGAAAAAGCTTCCCGAGAAGCTTGGAGATCCTGGAAGATTTCTAATACATTGCGTCTTTCCAGGAATGGTTGAATGCTATGCCTTGGCCGATCTTGGTGCAAGCATCAACCTGATGCCTAAATCAGTATGGAAGAAACTTTCTCTTTCTGAACTTACTCCTACCTGCATGACTCTTGAGCTTGCAGATCGTTCAATATCTCGTCCACTTGGCATTGCTGAGGACGTATTTGTGAAAGTAGGAAAGTTCCGTTTTCCAGTTGACTTTGTGGTTGTTGATTTCGATGCTGATCCTAGGGTTCCTCTCATTCTTGGAAGAGGATTCCTAAGAACGGGTCGTGCTCTCATAGATGTATTTGAGCATGAAATCACATTACGTGTGGGTAATGAAGCTGTTACCTTTAACCTCGATCAAACTTCGAGGTACTCCTCAAATTATGATTCTGAATCGGTTAACCGAATCGATGTCATTGATATTGCTTCAGATGATTACTCTCAAGAGTTTCTTGGTTATTCTCATAATTCTGTGAGTGGGGATCCCACCACATCTTCTCTACCTATCATTTCCGACTCTTCCCCTTCTCTCACTCCGTTTGAGAGAAGTGATTTCATTTTGGAAGAGATCGAGGCTTTTCTCAAGTGTGATTCATTTCTAGAAGGGATTGATAACGCTGAGATTGATCTGGAGGGAGATATTCTTCTTCTTGAGAAATTGTTGAATCAGGACAATTCTCCTCCACTCCCTCCCGTTGAACTTCATAATGAGGAAATCAAATCAGTTGATAAAACCGATGAATTTCCTGAGGTCGAACTCAAAGACTTACCACCTCATCTTGAGTACGCATTTTTGGAGGGTGATGATAAATTACCCGTCATTATTGCTAAAGATTTAAGTGATGAGGAAAAGATTGCTCTAATAAAGGTCTTAAAGTCACACAAGCAAGCCATTGCTTGGAAACTCTCCGACATAAAGGGTATTAACCCTGAATTTTGTACTCACAAAATTTTAATGGAGGATGACTTTAAACCAGCAGTCCAACATCAAAGAAGGGTAAATCCTAAAATCCAAGATGTTATCAAACAAGAGGTTCTCAAACTTCTTGATGCAGGATTGATTTATCCCATCTCTGATAGTCCTTGGGTTAGTCCCATTCACTGTGTTCCAAAAAAGGGTGGCATAACTGTTGTCACAAATGATGAAAATGAGTTGATTCCAACTCGATTGGTTACGGGGTGGCGTGTTTGCATTGACTATCGTAAGTTAAATGATGCCACCCGTAAAGACCATTTTCCTCTACCTTTTATGGATCAGATGCTTGAGAGATTAGCGGGAAACGAGTATTATTGTTTCCTTGACGGTTTCTTAGGTTACTTTCAAATCCCCATTGATCCACAAGATCAAGAAAAGACTACCTTCACATGCCCTTATGGAACCTTTGCTTATAAACGTATGCCTTTCGGCTTATGTAATGCTCCAGGCACGTTCCAGAGGTGTATGATGGCCATATTTACCGATATGATCGGGAAAACAATGGAGGTCTTTATGGATGACTTCTCGGTCATTGGGGATTCGTTCCAAGCATGTCTCTCCAATTTAGAAAACATGTTGAAACGGTGTAAAGACACCAATCTTTGTCTAAATTGGGAGAAGAGTCATTTTATGGTCAAAGAGGGCATTGTCCTCGGCCATAAGATATCAAAGAATGGGATTGAGGTTGACAGAGCTAAAGTTGATGTCATTGCTAAATTACCTCATCCCACTACCGTCAAAGGTATTAGGAGTTTTCTGGGTCATGCCGGTTTCTATCGTAGATTCATACAAGATTTTTCTAAAATCGCCCGGCCTATGACTCATCTCCTTGAAAAGGATGCTCCTTTTATCTTCTCACCCGAGTGCATCGAAGCTTTTGAAACATTAAAGAAAAAGCTTACTGAAGCACCCATTCTGGTTGCCCCCGACTGGGATTTTCCCTTTGAGCTCATGTGCGATGCAAGTGATTTTGCTATCGGTGCAGTCCTGGGGCAACGAAAAGCCAAACACTTTCAGCCTATCCACTACGCAAGTAAAACCATGACTGAAGCTCAAACTCATTACACCACTACAGAAAAAGAATTATTAGCTGTGGTGTATGCCTTTGAGAAGTTTCGGCCATATTTGATCTTGACGAAATGTGTAGTGTATACGGATCACTCGGCTCTCAAATATCTCTTTGCAAAACAAGATGCAAAGCCGAGATTGCTCCGGTGGGTTCTCCTCCTGCAAGAATTTGACATCATTATACGTGATAAAAAAGGAGCTGAGAACCTAGCTGCTGATCATTTATCCCGATTAGAGAACCCACACCAAGATGTTTTCGAGAAAAAGGAAATAAATGAAACATTTCCTCTTGAGACACTCAATGCGGTTGCTTTTCGTGGAGATTCTACTACCCCATGGTTTGCTGACTTCGCAAATTACCATGCGGGTAACTTCATAGTGAAAGGGATGTCGACCCAACAGAAGAATAAATTCTTCAAGGATGTTAAACATTACTTCTGGGACGACCCCTACTTATTCAAAATCTGTGCGGATCAAGTCATCCGACGGTGTGTTTATGGACAGGAAGCTATTGACATTCTCAAAGCTTGCCATGCTGGACCCACTGGGGGCCATCATAGTCCAAACTACACCGCCAAAAAGGTGTTTGATTCCGGGTTTTATTGGCCCACAATCTATAAGGATGCCCATGATCTCATCAAAACTTGTGACGCTTGTCAGCGTCACGGAAATATTTCACAACGAAATGAAATGCCACAAAATGCTATTCAAGTTTGTGAAATCTTTGATGTCTGGGGCATTGACTTTATGGGGCCATTTCCATCATCTCGAGGAAATAAATACATTCTCGTGGCTGTTGACTATTTGTCAAAATGGGTTGAAGCGAAAGCTTTACCCACCAATGATGCCCGAGTTGTTGTAAAATTCCTGAAAGCTCTTTTTGCCCGTTTTGGAACTCCACGTGCTATAATCAGTGATCGTGGTACACATTTCTGCAATGACAAGTTTGATAAAGTCATGCAAAAGTATGGTGTAACTCACCGTCTTTCTACTGCGTATCACCCACAAACAAGTGGGCAAGTAGAAGTTTCAAATCGGGGTATTAAAAGAATATTGGAAAGGACTGTAGGAGAAAATCGTGCATCCTGGTCGGATAAATTGGATGATGCACTATGGGCCTTTCGTACAGCTTACAAAACACCCATCGGGTGTACACCTTACAAGCTTGTGTACGGAAAGGCATGTCATCTTCCGATCGAATTAGAGCACAAAGCCTACTGGGCCTTGAAACATGCTAACTTTGACCTCCAAACTGCGGGTGATCAACGTAAAGTTCAAATGAATGAATTAAATGAACTACGTGATCAAGCTTACGAGAACTCTTTGATCTATAAAGAAAAGACAAAGAAGATTCATGACTCTAAAATCAAGAACCGCGTTTTCAACGTTGGTGATCGAGTCCTTCTTTTCAATTCAAGATTGAAGATTTTCTCGGGAAAACTCAAAACCCGTTGGTCGGGTCCATTCACTATTACAAAGGTTTATCCATATGCTACCGTTGAGTTATCTCAAAATGACGGTCCAAATTTTAAAGTGAATGGTCATCGTTTGAAACACTACTTTGGAGAGGACATACCACCCATGGTTGTCCCGGATCTTCAAACTTTCCCCATGGACCAATGAATGCGGGGTCGAGTCAAGCTAGTGACTCGGTGAACAAAAACATTAGCACAACATGGGTTTTCACCCATGTCTCTGACTTCTTTATCTTTTCTAACACCTAAGTGTGGGGGAGATGCCCACATGTTGTATATATGTCAGTTAAAAAAAATGTGTGTATATATAAAATAATGGCTATTAGTATTGCCTTTTCACGTTCTAAGTGTTGGTTTAACAACCGGTACTTAGAATATTGAGGGCAATATTCAGTTCTAAGTGTGGGGGGAATTCTAGCGAATTTGATCATATGTACCATCTAGTACCCCCATTTTGGCCAAAATTTTAAAATTTTTTCTCACTTAGAACGCAATAAATGGTTATCAGTCAGCCATGTCTAACCCACATAAGGATTGGCTAATCCGAGAGCAAACGGCTCTTGGTAAAGATATATCAAATCCGTTTATGGCTTACAATTTGCCAAAAATTGTATGGTATTCGACTCACCATATCTTTTTAAGTGAAGAGTTGGCTAGCCCGCAAGGTTATGGCTTGTGGTAAATGCATTGGAAAACCATAATTGGTAATCAGCTCACCAAGATAATAACTGTATTTTATCTAAGAGTTGGCTAGTCCATAAGCAAACGGCTTCTGGTAAAGACAAATCAAACCCGTTGACAGCTGATGATTTAATCAAAATCATTTGGTTATTATTGTACCAAAGTATCACATACTAAAACATTGGCTACTCCAGAAGTAATGGCTATCTCGTAAAGAGTAAAATCCATTAAATTTTCAAAAAGGATTGCTAAGGACTAGCAATAGTTTAGTGTGGGGGATTGATGAGTGTCTAAATACTCATCATTTCTGTCACATTTAGACTGCAAAAACATTTAAAAATATGCAGCTATGCTTCAAAATACAGGAAATATCATTTGATTGTGTTTTTATCTGTTTCATGTGCAAAAGGATTGAAAAAGTTGAAAAACGAACATAGTTTGCATAATTGTCAAATTCAGTCCTTTAACTTTCAGAAATTGGCAAAAATAGTCCCTGGTGTTAAAAATATCATTCAAGGTCCCTAAGCTATTTAACTTTTACAATATTGGTCCTTGGATGAAAGTTTTAAAGAAATGGCAGTTTTGGTCCTTCAAGTTTCAAAAATGGCAAAACAAGTCCCCAGATTTTAAATATTGAAATTTAACATCTTAAGTCCTTGGGAAATTGAAACTTGGCATAAATGGTCCTTGTAATAATCTTTGGAAAATTATCACTTCAGCCCCTAAAAATCCAAATGTTACAAAAATGGTCCTTGTGCTTATTTAACAAACCAACCGGACCCTTTACTAAAATTAAACCCAAACCCTTAACCTATCCCATAAACCCAGCCCACCATACACCCAAGCCCAACTTAAAATAAACCCAAACCCGACCCAAACCACCCTTAGTTATAAAACCGGGGTCAAACCCACACCCCTTTCTCTTTCCCTCTACCACCTTCACTGTAACAAAACCATGGTGGTTTTCACCACCACCTGTCCACCACCTTTCCACCTCACTGCCTACTCTACACCACCACCTCATCCTTCCACCTCCATATACACCCAATATGCATTTAATGCTTCCCCACCCTTCACACTCCACTGTAACACTCACAAACCTGGTTTTTGCTTTACACCTCACTCCCACTCCATAACCTACTATCTAAATTGTCCCCTCCACCTCCACAAACATCCATCTTTCTTTAATTGCTTCAAAACTGGCCATATTTGCTTTTGTACCTTTTGGCGCCAAAAATGCCACATGTGCGGTTTTGATGAATGAAGAAGATCCAAGGGCTAAAATGAAGTGGGATAGTTTCAGAGGACACCTAGAAGTGCTAAAGATCAATAAAAAGGGCAAAGGAAGCTGTGAAGATGTCGTGTAGTTTTTTTAGCTTATTTTACTTATGTTCAATTTATTGTCATTTTACATTTCCAGTAAAACTCTAGTTTGTAACTTGTTTTCCTCAATTAATATAAGTTCTCAGTTATTTATTTCAAGTCATTGTCACATTTTCAGTTTCATGTAAGAATCCAAGTTTTAGCAAAAAAAAAAATGGTTTAAGCTAGTTAGTTGTCACAACTGGTTCACAAGCTCACTTAAGCTTTAAAATACATAAGAAAACATAAAATCTAGAAATAAAATCAGAAAAATAAAAGGGACACAGGGTACCTATGCATTTGACTGGAAGCATTGGAAGTGGTCTAAATGGATTGGCCAGGTGGACTTTACCTAACCTATCTTTGATAAGCTAGGAGCTTGTGAGCAGTGACAAGACACCCTAGTTTAGCTAGTGGTTGAGGTTTCATATCTTGTTCCATAAGTTTCAGTTTTTAGCATAAATTGCATAATTAGTAATTGTTAATGTTAAATGTATTTTGTTGTTTGTTTATGCTTATTCAGGCTTATTGTAGCTTATTAGATAGGTCTTAGTCCATGTTTCACAGTTGTAATATCATTTCACCAAAATTTTCATGCTAACTGCCTTTAATTGTCAAAAATGGTATTATGGAAATTTGTGGATGAATGCTGGTAATGTTTGTGTTTATAGGCTCAAATAAACTCATTCCATCATATTATAACTTGCTTCATTGAAATCTTGGCATGAATCACCCTGTTGCAGTTTGAAATCTCATTTTCTGAATTTAAGGGGGTGTTTGGATTTGCTGACATTTACATGTTCCAGTGTGATCTTGGTGTTGTTTTTAGTTGAAGCATGTCAATTAGGGTAATATTAGAGTAGTTAAACTATTAAATCAGTAGGTCTCTTTGTAAAAAGTCAAATTTAGCTTTTTAGCTTAATAACTAGTTAACTGTTGAAATTTCATAAGCCATATCTCATCATATCACTATATAAGTTAATCATTTAGCTTAATTTAGTTTAAATACAACATATTATAGCTTATTTAGTAACTAGGATTCATTAGAAGTTCATATAAGTCAACTTGTTAGTGTAATTTAAAAAGTCAAAATTTCTAGTTAATCAGTTTTTGAATAAACTTGTTAATTTTCTCTAGGACTTGATATTAGGTTTATGGTCTTGTGTTTTTAGGGTATTAAACTTTTGCTGCTTATCTTCATTAGTCTATTTTTATTTATTTTTGTTAAGTTAGTGTAACTGCTTATTTGTTGCTTATCTTTTAGCTCTTTTTCTGAAAGTTGCCCTGTGCACAGTCTTGCTAGCCTATTTCATAGGCTTGCACAATCTTTGTTAGTTAGCTTTAGCTTGTTTGATTTATTGTTTTGTGAAGCCCTTCTGGCAAGATGTGTATGCATGAGCTTTGTTTCCATTTAACTGCTTATTTGGCTGCTTAATCTTGCTTATCTAAGTTGTCCCATCATGCTTGATACACTGAGTGGTCAGTGTAGCTAGCCCATTTCACAAGCTCCTTGTGAACTCATTTTTGAACCTTAGCTTGTGTGTTTTGGATTTTTGGAAAGCCCACCCACCAAAATCTAAGGTTCCAGGTCCCTTTTTGCCTTTTCAGCTTATTTGATAAGCTTAAAGTTGTATTAAAGAAAGTTGCAGGCCTGTTTGGTTCTGTGGCTATTTGGATTTGCTTATTTGCTTACATTGGCTTATTCAGCTTGAGTTTCTTGTTGTTTTAACTTTACTTCAGTTCCTTTAAGTTGCTCATAGCTTATTTTCAAGCTTGTGTTCACTGAGTAGCTTGTTCCAAGCTTATTCAAGCTAAAAATTTCCTTTTCAAGCCATAAAGGCAACTGTTGGGCTTATTAGCTTGTTACCTGCTTATTTCTAAGTTTCATCAATTTTGTTTTTACAAAAGTTGTTTAATTTCAGTAGTTAAATAGTTTGAAAAAGAAAAATCCAAAAAAACATCAATTTTAAAATAGTGATAGCTTCTATTTAAGCCGCTTGGCTTATTTTTCAGTTTTTTTTTTCAAAAAGCACTTTTCATTTTTATATTTTTCTTATCTTCCTGTCACCTTAGAGTATTTATAGAAAAAGTTTCAGATTTTTCTTTGTTCATTTAGTATTTATTATAATTTAAATTAGTTTAAATAATAATTAATTAGTAATTAATTAATAATAATTAGATAAAAAGGGTAATAAATATATTTTCAGTTTTAAAATAAGTTTTATGTTATTTAGATTTATCTAAGTTAAAATTTTAATTTTCTAGTATAATTTCCTATTTTCTTTTAATTTAGTGCATTTTAAATAATTACTAAATAGTTATTAATTAATAATAATTAATTAAATAGTTAAATAATTAATTTTATTTTTCTCAAAATTTTCTTTTATCTTTAGGTTTATAAAAAAGTTATTTTCATATTTGTAGGATTAATATTTCTTCATTTTCACATTTTATTTTGTACGTTGACGTTTATTTAAACTAAAACGTACGTTTCTAGTCCTTTACGTTTTTCCAGGTATTTGATCTTACGTATTTGTTCTTATAGCTTGTTTAAGCTATTTCCTTTTATATTTCCTTAGTTTAATCACTCACAACCTTTTCCGTTCAATTATCACCCGATCACAAATTCGTTTTATTACAGTTTACACACCTCGTTGGGACTTAACGACCCGAGGAAACACTAAACTCCTTTGGTAAATTGTATTGTGCCCTAGATTGTTTGACTCTTGTTGACCATTTACTTGGTCAATATTAGTTGACCGTTTGGGGCCGATCATGTATGAAAACATGTGTATAAAAATATATGTATAAATGTGTGTATAAAAATGTGTACAAAAACGTGTGTATAAAAACGTATATAAAAACGTGTGTATAAAACTGTGTATAAAAACATGTATATAAAAACTTGTGTATGAAAAATGTGTGTATAAAAATGTGTGTATGAAAACGTGTAGAAAAATATGTATAAAAACGTGTATATATTTTAAAGATATTTAGAAAAAAAATATAAGAAAATCATTTTTTTTCTAATTTTATTTTTGTATTTTTTTTTAGAAGAGGAAAAAAAATGTGTGTATAAAAACGCACATATAAACGGTCGTTAGTAACGGAGCAAATTTTTATTGCAAACGGTAGTTAGCTAATGGAAAAAACTATCGATAGTTAGTCTTAGAGACCAAACCCGTTATGGGTCGCAATCACAGGGACTGGATCCGTTAGAAAAAAAGTTTAATAATTAAACCCGTTAAACTCGACAGACTACATGGACTATTTATGAAATTAACTCTTTAATTTATGATATTTTTGTTAGTCAACTTCATTTTAATACGCAAGGATAGATCTAAGGCCACAAGGAGTGGATGCGGGCTTCATTCACGGGCTCAAGCGGTTTCCAGCGGGCTCGGATGCCGCTTCTGCGGGTTTGGAACACGGGCTGCATTTGCGAGCTCAAAGCTCGCTGCGGGTAGAGGAAAAAGGAAAAAATAAGTGATTTGATTGGGTAATATTTAAAAAGGGTGTTGGGAGGGTTGAGAATGATGGGCGCCGCTAAAAAAGGTTGAAAAGATTGAATGGAGGGTTGGAGGGTTGAAATGAGGTGGAGAGATTTGATTGGTTAAAATTTAGGAGGGTTGGAGGGTAAAAAGGGATGACTCCCTCCACCCTAAAGTTCAACTATATAGTAGCGAACTTGATCAGCTATGTTTATAATCACAAGAAATTAACCATACACAAATTAGTCAACAACACCATGTCTTCATCCGTAAACCTCGAAGATTTTCGAATTCCTCTTGAGGAGCTCACGTTCGCTACCAATAACTTCGATTCTTCGAGGTTCGAAGATGGTGGCTACCGAGGAACGCTCTCTCAACGCTGGCAAAACCGCCAAACTTTGATCAAACGATACAACAAAGAAGAGTACAATTTTCACGAGCTT
Source organism: Artemisia tridentata subsp. tridentata (assembly GCA_021014915.2). NCBI lineage: Eukaryota > Viridiplantae > Streptophyta > Magnoliopsida > Asterales > Asteraceae > Artemisia > Artemisia tridentata. The sequence goes on from CP139505.1 coordinate 421,518,174, forward strand.
CAGATAGTTTCCTGGTTGCACAACGAACACATCATCTCTTTCATTGGTTACTGTGATGAAGATGAGAATTACATATATACCGCTTACGAATATGTTTGTCATGTTACAAGCTTTGATTTATTCCTCCATAGAACTACATATAACTTCCGATGGCCAGATCGCCTCAAGGTTTGCATAATCGTGGCGAAAGTGTTGAATTACCTTCATTCGGGTGTTGGGGAGCTCGGTAGAGTAATACACGGAGACGTCAAATGTGAAAATATATTGTGTTGGGGGGATGTTCATATCAAAGTCTCTGGGTTTAAACACTCAAAGTTAGTCCCTTTACATCAGCCGCATCAACATCATTCTTGCCCTGAAGAATTGTTTAAAAAGTCTCACACGGATCCGATTTACAAAGAAACTAACCTCCTCAACGCAGAATCGGACGTCTACTCATTTGGGGTGTTAATGTTCGAAGTCCTGCATGGGAGGTCTAAATCTGATGATGAAGACAGAGATGAAAATCTTCGACAACTGATGAATCTGGTGCGGCGCTGCTATGATGAGGGGCCGTACAAATTAGTTGATCCTATTCTACGAGGAAATTTTAGTCATCGTTCTCTCCATATTTTTACAACACTAGCGTATAAATGCATTAGTTTCAACATAAAGGAACGCCCTAGGATGGATGAGATCATCAAGACGATTGAGAAAGCCTTGGATATTGAAGTAAGTCTTTTCATTTAATTCCTAATTCTTAAACACTATAATAAATTAATAAGTAACCTGCATTGCGTGACAGATGCACATCAAACAATGATGAAAATATGTTAAACGATCACCAAATCCATCTACTAAAGAAGATAAATTTTTTAAATTTTAATTAATAATTAGCTAGTAGTTTTAAATAATTTTTTTCAAAAATAATAAATAGTAGCTAGTTTAGGTGTATCATTTTAAGAGATCTTTAAAAAAAAAAAAAAAAAAAAAAAAAAAATAATCTTATCTTCTTGATTCCTATCATGAAAAGTGAATATGTCGTAGATATCGTAAACTAGTTTTAAACTACCGTGCGCACGATGTATTGACATAAGTTATGTTAACATGAATATAGTGATTAATCGAAGGGTTAAAACTTTTTAACACTTCGTCTCAACTTACAAAAAGTAGGTTAGGCCATATTAACACAAAGTTATGGATATATCCTCTAACTATAAAAAGGAATTACGTTTATATATGTACAATCTCATATATTCTTTTTACATATAACAGTAACTCGTGATTTCAATTTGATATTTATATTTCCCGTGCATATAAATTAATTTAATCTTATAATTATAATAATATTTATAAATACTAGTAACAACAACAATAATAAATGTTGCTTTCTTAAAAACAAATATAAAGTCTACGAGGTATTTTTTATATTATTAATGTTATTATTAAGTTTTAGGCTAAATTTTATTAGTTAATTAGAATATAACGTTATTTTAATACCCTTTAAGTTAAATTAATAACCTTCTTTTTAAGTTTTCTATTTTCAGTCTACACCCAATTTTTATAGCTATTTTTTCTCAGTCAAATTACAAATTGAATTTATTACCCAATTTGTCCTAAAATAAATGTTCACCTTTTATTTTAGGTTGTCACAAAATAAATGTCTATTTTATATTTCAATCAATCAAAAAAGATTTTTATTGGTAAATGTGATATTTGATTGGTGTAGAGTGTGGTCATGCGAATTCATAAAACTTTGTACAATATGAAAATAAACATATACTTTGAAACGAAGGGAGTAATAGTTTGAATAAACCAATTCAATTTTAATTTCTATTAGCTAATATAAAAAGACTCAATTTTGGAATTGAGCTCTCTTATTGGTTTAATTTGGTTGTGCCAAATGACCAATTTTATTTATTATTATATATTTTTTTTTTATCTTTTCTTTTATTATATTAGAGATTTGTATTTAAATTGTAATCAATGAAAAAAAGTAACACAGGCCTTGCGACGAGGAATTTTAATTGAGGTTTGCTACAACCACAAAACATTCACAAAAAGAAATCCATAAAATCAACTTGTTCATGTGTGATTGGCTTAATGAAAAAGAGGAGAGAGAAAATATAGCAAAACACACCAATCAAAATATGACAACTCCTTTTGTGAACTCTTTTGTGAGAGATTTTTTTTTTTTTTTTTTTTTTTTTTTTTTTTTTTTTTTTTTTGCAAAACTAATTTTAATATTCTACTATATCTAACTACTTGCTAGTAGGGGTAAAAATGAGCTGAGCCGCTCATGAAAAGCTCGAGATCGGATCGGTAAAAAGCTTGAACGAGCCGAGCTTAAACGAGCGCAAGCCTAAGTTGCAGCTCGTTTATTAATCGAGCTCGAGCCCGAGCTTTACATAAAAAGCTCGTTTTGGCTCGCGAGCCTAAAGGACAGTACGATATTTTAATTATTAAATATATATACGAACCGAGCTCGAGCTTACTAACGAGCTCAATAAATATATATTACGATCCGAGCATGTGCCAAGCTTTAACTTTCATGGCCAAATCGTACAAACAAGCCAAGCTCGAGCCGAGCCCGAGCCTATATAACATACCACGAGCCGAGCTCGAGCTTAAAATTTAAGGCTCGAAACGAGCCGAGCTCGAGCTCAAGCCTTTTAAAACTTAAACGAGCCGAGCTCGAGTTCTGGCAGGCTTGGGCTCGGCTCGGCTCAGCTCGTTTCACCCCTACTTGCTATTGTGCACTATAAACAACTTGTTAACATGTACCTAAACATTTAATGAATATAAATTAAAGCTTATTATAGTTAAATAAAAATGATATTTTCTTAGGGTGCGTTTGGTTTGCACTTATGGGAATAAATTAATGACTATGGGAATGATATATTTTTTTTGTTTCATGGTAATGGGTATGGTCATATCCTTATATTTGCCATACATTAAACGTGGCAAGGGACCTAGGAATGAGTCTATCATTCTTAAGGGCCTACCACTACTTTCAAATTCATACCGATTGTAATTCCTATCATTAAACCAAACGGACCCTTAGTTGTTCAAGCTTTTTACCAGTGTGTAATAGATATGTTAATTCCCCATGCCTGACCTCATTAAACATTACCGAACCATTATTTATACAATGCATAACTTGTGGAATATTATACTCGGCTAACTTTGGGCCGAGCCCACTGAGAACATAATCTTACTATATTATAAAGCATTAAGGCTTACTAATAATGAAAACTCTTAAAATTAAGTAATCCAAGTTATAAAGCTAAAAGTACAAGTAATTAAAACACATTTTCTAATATTTACAAGTTCTTAAGCTCAAAGTACAACTAATTAAAATAGAAATACTAACATTAAATACAATAAATAAATTATTATGTACATTAAATACAATTAATTAACGGGTCAATAAATACAATTAATGCAGTTATTAAAACACCCATTGCATAAGAAATACAAATTATCAAGCATATTGTACAACCAACTTAAACACAATTCCTGCATTAAATGTCACTAATACAAATAATAAAGCACATTATACAAATATTCAAGCCCGAACGAGCAACGGGCCAAATGGGCTCGAGCCCGAACGGGCACGGGCCAAACGGGCTTGAGCCCGAACGGACACGAGCCAACGGGCTTGAGCCCGAACGGGCACAAGCTAAACGAAATTCTTGATATCCGTAAATTTATTGTCAAAAAGAACATAATAAACTAAAATACATTATTCACCTGAAATTTTATTTCAGGGTACCCACCGCCGCAACGCGCAGGTACCCTGCTAGTAAGCTAATAACCTAATACGAGTAATAACTATGATATCTAATAGCGTGTAATTGAACCTAATTCTAGGTCCTATAAAAGAATTAACAAAACAACTTGCTTACATGCACCTTAACATTTAATAAATATTAATTAAAGCTTGTTAGAGTTAAATAATAATTATATTTTCCTAGTTGTTCAAGCTTTTTACCAACGAGCTGGGAAGCCCGCGCGTTGCAGCGGCGCGCTTTGCGTGTGGTTTTTTTTTTTTTTTTTTTTTTTTTTTTTAATGTTGTTTTCGCCGTTGTTGGTAACAAATGCAGTGTCCGTAATTCAAAAGGTGATGCGAAACTGATTTTTTGAAAAAGGACTCCTTTTGCAAAGAGCCGTGAACTTCAGGGGTATTTTTTGCCAATTTTTAAACAGATTTTTTGTAAAGGGACTACTTTTGCAAAGAGTTGTCAACTTCAAGGGTATTTTTTTGCCAAATTTGAAACATATTTTTTGGAAAAGGACTAATTTTGCAAAGCGTTGTCGACTTCGGGGGTATTTTTTGCGAATTTTGAAACATATTTTTTGGAAAAGGATTAATTTTGCAAAGAGTTGTCGACTTAGGGGGTATTTTTTGCGAATTTTTGAAACTAAAAACTAAAAAATAAAAAAAAATTAAAAAAAAAAAAAAAAAAAAAAAAACTGTAGCATCACTGTTACAGTACTGTTACAGTACTGTAGCAGTACTGTTCATCCGATTTCCCACTTTTTAATATATTGTATAATGTGTAGTTGAACCTAATTCTAGGTCCTATAAATAATCATGTGCTCAACTTTTTCTGAAACAAACATTTCTTAGTTTATAAGCGAAGTAAATTGGTTTTGTAAAATAAAAATCTATTGTACAATTTTTCTTTTTATTCTAGGAGCTTTTCAAATAAATACTTAGAGCACTGGGTATCCTCGTGCCATGGCTTCAAGCCATGGCCGAAAAAGTGATGCCACCGTCAGCAAAAGTCTCTATGGCACCACATTTTAGCTATTACCGTTGGCACCAGAAAATGTGGTGCTGTCGTCCATTTTTTTTTTACATAAAATAAAACATACACGATACTAACTAAAAATAAACTTCATTAATTAAAAAAAAAAAAAAAAAAAAAAAAAAAAAAAAAAAAAAAAAAAAAAAAAACATTAAAAAAAATGCATAAAAATAAAAACCTAGTACATAAACATAGAAATAAAAACATATTAATTAAGGTTCCGTACATGCTCCACAAGGTCTTGTCAAAGATCGTCGTGCACTTTTCTATCTCGAAGTTCTTTGTTTTTTCTAACATGTAAATCACATCTTTCGGTCCAAGTATCTGGAATGTTCGGCCTTGGATCAACGAACAAATCTCTTAAATTCACTTTGAATCCTTCGTATTCCAATATCATGTTGTGTAACATTATACAATAATACGCGATTCTTTTCAACGCGTTGATTTCCTAAGCACGTGCGGGTTGTCGTATAATTCCCCAACGACCTTGTAAGACTCCGAAAGCTCGTTCAATATATTTTCAAGAACTTTCTTGAACTCTTTTAAATTTCAACGTTTTTTCATTCCTTGCAACAGAAAACGTTTTGACAAACACGGACCATGTCGGATAAATGTCGTCGGCTAAATAGTAACCTTTCTTATATGTATGTCCGTTTACTACAAATGGACATTCCAGAGCTCTACCGGTAAGTTTATCATCAAATAACGGAGAACCATATAACACATTAAGATCATTATTTGACCCCAGGACACCAAAATATGCATGCCAAATCCATAATTTTTTATCCGCAACCGCTTCTAACATAAGAGTTGGGTATTTATGATCACGTATTTTGAATTGAGCTTGTAAGGACTATGGGCAATTTCTCCAAACCCAATGCATACAATCAATACTCCCGAGCATTCCTGGAAGTCCATGTTTTTCTTCATGCAATGCATATATTTTTTAACATCCGCTGAAGTAGGCTTTCTTAAATACTTTTCAACGTATAAAATAGGTATGCATTTAGTAAAATGCTCTAAACATTTTCATGAACAACGTTCACCAATTTGCAAGTATTCAACAAACGCATCAGGCGCAGTGTCGTACGCCAGTTGGCGAATGGCGGATGTACACTTCAAAGTAGGACCAATACTTAAACGACCGATAGCATCGTAACGTAGTCTAAAAAAAATTAAAGTACTCGGGAAGAGGATGAACATCATAACTTAAAATATCATTGAGTATTTTAATAAAAGTCGATAACTCATACGATACCTTCGCTTAAAATTCTCTTCGGATATTTAGGGGAGTCTTATCGTCGCCAAAATAGTCATTGATTAAACGTTGTTCCGCCTCTTCTCGATCACGTGGTATGTATGCCCTCGTCCTCTTAGGAACCGATCCCGATCAACCAGCTTCTTGATCACACAGAGCTACAAATTGTTCATACCCCGCATAATCCCGAAGATATCGCTCCTGGTCGTCTTGAAAATAAACATCATAAGGGTCGTAATAGGTGTCGTTGGGATTGTTTGGATCCATAATTGAAAGAAAGTTGAGTATTATTGAAGTATAAATTAAATTGGAAGAGTGTGTGAAAAATGGTAGAATAAGGAGGTATTTATAGGATTTTTAAGGAGTAAAAATTTTAAAAAGTGGTATTTTTAAAATACTAGCCGTTACCCAACGTTCAAATTCAAAAAAAAAGAAAAAAAACGTTCAAATTCAAAAAGGAAAATAAAAAAGAAAAAAAATAAAAACCACGGCGTGGGCTGGTCACCACGACGCGAGCAGCCATGGCGCCACCCACGGTACCGTGCGCCGTCGAGCTTTTTCGGCTGGTGGTTCGGCGCCAACTTAACAACCAAGTGTACCTCCCACTCTTATACATTTGAATATTCGAAACAGATAGGTGATGTAAAGGAAAAACATTTTTCCTTCGATATCTTTTAGGTGTTTTAACTATTTAAATAGCTAGCTTTAAGCGATAACTTTATTGTGTTTGTAAATGACGAGGTATGAAGGCCTGCGCTTCGCGGCAGGACTTTTGAATACAAAATTATTGATTTCCGTTGCGAGCCGCCTCGGAGCGCAAGGGCTTAACTCTGTAACGGATCGATAACCCCAAAGGCTATTTCTGTAAAAAAAAAATATTTTGTTACAAAAATTGTCCTTATGTTAGCATTTTGTTGCAAAGTTAGTCATGAAGGACTAACTTTGCAACGGACCTGTTACATGAAGGACCAATTACGTGAAATCTGTTTTGTTTTTTGTTATAAAAATATTAAAAAAATAAATATAAAGATATCGGTCGTTAGTTAACGACCGTTAGTAGATAACAGTCATTAACTAATGACCATTAGTACTGTTCATTAGCCCCATTCTTGACACCCATTAGGTGTGGCAGTAGCGAGAAAAGGATTGACTCCCTAGCAATCTTGCTAAATGTATTTATAGAGTAATATGACATCAAAGTTGGATCTATAAGATAATAGCATCCTACGTGGATTTATTCATTTCAGGAAATTTTAAAAACATTTCCAATTATTATACCAATAATATTGAATTTTTGAAAATGAACAAGTGTGAAGTGTCACACTTCATTGAAAAGTAACATTTTCAATTTCATATTACCGTACTAGACGAGTACTCGTGCATAGCAAATAATTTTCTAGCGGCAAACAACTATAGTTGCGATATTGTAGCAAAGTATTTCGTGTAATGTGAACTTTGAGAAGTAACATAGATATGAATATACTCCACTATTAACCTTCATCACTTTCACTTTCATCAATTAGACTGTACATCTTTTTCTATCCAAATACCAAAACTTTATTCACAACAATTAAAATTGGCATGTCTTTATCATCTTCATCATCATCTAGAAATGGGAATGGGTGGGTTTGGGGCAGGGCGGTCATCCCCATCCCCTAACCCAATTAGTAAACCACACCCCGATCCCCATTGGGGATCTTATCGGGCTGCCCCATTGAGGCGAGATGCTCTCCCAAACCCACTCCGATCCTCGTTGGGGTTTTTATCGGGGCAATTTTTTAGGCGCAAGCTCCACCAAACATACATTATTTCCCGTTTATTATCATATTTACACCATATTTTAGTAATATGATTATATGTAATAACGTGAAAAATTAATACCCACTACTAATATATTAAGTACTAGCCGTAATAAGGTTTCAACAAATTAAACATAAATAATGACAAATTATCCCTTAAAAAATCAAAACTTCATTTAAAAATATGACACAAAAGAAGTTAGTTTAATCACAATTTGCGATCTTGCAAAGATACAATACTATAAAATTTTGAGAATAATGCTTTTATCAAGTAAATACTAGCATTATATATATATATATATATATATATATATATATATATATATATATATATATATATATAGGGGGTTTTATTTTCAGAACCCTTTTAAGTGCGGGAACTGCGAGAACCCACTTTTTACAACTAATAATACACAATGTACATCATTTAATGCTCCATAGCATTTTGTTATTTTGATTTAATTCAAAAGGGTATAATTGTAAAAGACATTTTCATATTATTTTTGTTTTTTTATAATTTCCGTTTTTTATAAATTTTTAAACTCGGATTATTTTTTTAATTCGGATTTTTTTTTTTTTTTTTTTTTTTTTTTTTTTTTTTTTTTTTTAATAGCCAAGGTGCATACATGTTTTTTCTCCAAATAGTCAAGGTGCATACATGTAAATTTCTAACAAACCAATAACATAACTGATATACAAAAAATTCAATATTAATTGAAATATAATTAAAATACAAATAAAAAATATGGACCTTTATGAAGAAAAAAAACAAGATGCATATACTTATATTTTACATTTCGTTAATTACAAATACAAAAAACGTGTATGCAATAATCGCATATCTTCAAAAATCACAAATTATCTTCATGTATATATGTGATCATCAACTTCTAGGTCTTCAATGGTCAACATCTTCATCAATCTGAAAAAAGCATAGACAAAAACAATTAAACAACAAATAAATAGGAAACAAAATATAATCACAATAATTACACTTACTTTATAAACATACATGTTCATGAATACATGTATGTCGTACTTGTTTGGCAAACATGAACTCTTTGAAAAAAATGATAATTACACTTGCTAAATGATAAACATACCTGTTTTTAAAACATACATGTTTTAAGTATTCCATTTATAAGCAATCATTTTTTATAACATGACTGTTTTAACACATACATGTTTTGAACATACATGTTTAAAAACATCATGTTCTCAAACATATATGGTTTTCATTAGTTAGATCCCACTAATTGAAACATATATGTTTTAAACATGTATGTTTTGAACATAACAAAAGCATAAAAACCATTACTTTAAAAAAAACTACGATGATTATTTGATCTACAATAACATCTTAGGCATAAAGAGCCATAAATCACAGCGGGCATGAATACTATATATGTTTTTTTACGCATACAAATATTAAGAATTAAAGCACACAATCAATCAACATCATCAAATTTAAAACACATCTATTCTAAATGGAGAACCTACTGACAAACATAAACTAATCAAGCATATCCACCCCATTTAATTTAATACAAAAATTGTTAAACTCCACGCGTTCCTACATTATTAGGATTAATCTTTTTTATCATTTTTTTTAACAGTTTATTAATTGGATCACCGTTAAAAAACTAGTATTCGAAATTGATACAATGTCTCGGTGCTCCATTCCGATCATGGCGGATATGGTGGTGGATCACGAATTGAAAAAAAAAAAAAAAAAAAAAAAAAAAAAAAATATATATATATATATATATATATATATATATATATATATATATATATATATATATATATATATATATATATATATATATATATATATATATATTTATATTTACCATACTTCATATTGTTTAGATCGAAACACAAACAAAAAAGTAGAATTCGATTTACACATACTAAAGCAAAATACGAATTTACCATACTTCATATCGCCGGATCATGTTAGTGTAATTAGACTTACTTAATAAACAACAAAAAAATAAAAATATATTTACCATACTTCATATCAAGGTTGTTAGCATGACACTAGCACATTAGTTAAATAACATATCAAACCAATGACTTATATATATATATATATATATATATATATATATATATATATATATATATTTACCATACTTCATATTGTTTAGATCGAAACACAAACTAAAAAGTAGAATTCGATTTACACATACTAAAGCAAAATACGAATTTACCATACTTCATATCGCCGGATCTTGTTAGTGTAATTAGACTTACTTAATAAACAACAAAAAAATAAAAATATATTTACCATACTTCATATCAAGGTTGTTAGCATGACACTAGCACATTAGTTAAATAACATATCAAACCAATGACATTGCTGTAAACAGGTGTTTAACATCAATATATAATCATGTAAGGAACAAAAAGAAACAAATGTTACGACAATATATTCGGCATGAAAAAACAAATATCCTTAAAGCTTATAACTAACCATGAAAAGGAAGGTTCGATTGTGCATATCGCCGGATCTCGTAACCTTGATTCGAATACACATAAGTATTTGACGAAGTCGTAACCTTGATACTCGTTATTTTTCATAAACAAATGTGCATATCGCCGGATCTTGTTAGTTTTCATTTGGGACGGCCAAGAAAAAAATGGGAGTGGGTCGTTGGTACATGGGAGGAGGAGGCAGATCCACATATATGTGGTTGTTTTGTTGTGTGAAAGAGAGGGTGGGTGGTTAGGGTTTTAAATGATAAAGATGCCCTAAAATATTGGATCTAATTAAAAAAAAAGTTACGGGTATTTTTTTACTTTGGTTAACATGTTTTTTGAAATGTCCATAGTACCCTTTTAACTTTTCACATAATGCCTTAAGTTTTCAGTTTTTTACATTAATGGCACACTTAATTATAGCCATTGATCAAATAATCTAACAGTTCAAAGAGAGTTCTCGCAGTTCCCGCACTTAAGAGGGTTCTGAAAATAAAGTTACATTATATATATATATATATATATATATATATATATATATATATATATATATATATTGGGACGGGGCGGGTTGGGGTTATTGTTACCCGATCCCTGCCCCGAACCAGATAAAAATCTCCATTAATGCCTCGAAACCCGACCCGTAACCTGATAAGCATGCCCCGTCCCACCCCAAAAAAATCGGGTTTCCCCGTTGGGTTCGGGTTTTTTGCCATCTCTGTTATCATCCGAGATGACAATAATATCATTCCAGTTCCAGTTTAACAAATTGGGATTGAAAAACATATTGGTATTGGGAGCGGGATGAAGTTGTATATAAACAAACAAAAGCAGTGCACAAGTAGGTGTTATATAAACGAACATGAACTAAAGCAGTGAAACAATAAACGATAAATAAAAGATCACGATGTACTAACCTTAACATCAAAATCAACATTTTTTTTATTATCCATTTCCGCAACTTAATTATGAGTTACCATAAAAGTAAGGAAAATGGTTATGGTGTTTATATAGTAGAGATTAGAATATTATTTCGAAACTATTTATTGTAATTTTTTTTAATAATAAAAAAGAATGCAACCGTGTATGCATATTTGTAAATTAGAAAGAAGCATTAACGTATATTTGTAAAACCATGTTTTTATATGTTTGCATTTATTGTTTTTATTAGTTGACAATTTTAAAGTTGGCATTTAAGATAAAAGTTTAAGGGCCTATTTGTTTAATTTTTTCATTAAGTTGTGTTAATTAATAAATTACTTAACGTGGAGACCCTCACTTTGTCACTTTTTATTTTAAGTCATTTCTTTTGATTAAGTGAAAAACAAACAACTTTTAATATGACTTAATAAATTAAGTTTTTCATTTTAAGTCAATTAAGTTGAACTCAGACACCACCTAAGAAGTATTAAAGGGTCCAGGCAACTTACTTTACCTTTTTTTAAGCATTTTTATGTTTTAAAAATAAGCAAATTTACTTTATAAGTATAAGAGGTGAGATCTAGAACACTTTTTTTTTATGAATAAATGGGTGAATCCTAGCCATTCATTTTTTAATCAAACAAAAAAACTCATTTTTTACATTTTTTTAAAAACAACATATCTTACAAAAGGTAAATCTTCAAGCTACGAAAAATACACCACCGCGACGAGAATTAAATTATCTTTCTATAGATATGCACTTTTATATACTTACGATGATTTTTTTTTTAATTTCCGCCCAAAAAAATCACACGTGATTTGTAAAATCACTTGTGATTTATTATTTTTCTGATTTGTAAATTTCTGCCTAAAAGTCACTTCTTCTTATTATTATTATTATTATTATTATTATTATTATTATTATTATTATTATTATTATTATTATTATTGTAAAATCAATTGTGATTTGTTATTTTTCACAACACATGTGAATTTTAAAGTAATAAATCATATATGATTTTTCTGGGAGGAAATTTTGAAAAAAAGTTCGTCGAAAATATATAGAAGTGCGTATCTATAGAAAGATAATTTAATTCTCGTCGCGATGATATAATTAGTTTCGCGTAACGGTTAACTGTTTGAGAAATATTTTAAATTAAAAAAAAGAGATGAAAGTGGTTTTTTTTATTTGATTAAAAAAATGGATGACTGATATTGCATGGTTTGTTCTTTGGATAAAAATTGTTGCGTATAAAACTTTTGTTATAAGCACAGGGGCGGTGCTGAGAATGTCAAAAAAAAAAAATTAGGCCCGGCACGAAAAAAAAAAAGTGCCCCTATATTATCAGTGTTAACTTTAAAATCCTCCTCGGGTGAAAATAAAACTTCTGGCTCAGTTGAAGTATCATCAAATCATTTTTGGATCTAACTGTTTTTGGGCCTTTACTAAAGTGGGCATTTTACAAATTGGTAGGTTATCTATCAGTGTTACTTTGAAATCCTTTTAAACAAATAACTATTAATCTATAAAGATAAATAATGGGCCTAGTACATATAATGGGTATAAAAAAATTTAGTGCCCCTTAGTGGGTTGGGCCCGGCTCGGCTGCTGATGGTGGCGCGGGCCCAAAACCGCCCATGTATAAGCAGTAAAGATAAAACATTTAAAAAGGAAATGAGTTTTGATTATAAGCATCATTGTAAACAAAACCTGGACTTAGCTCAACTCACTTAAGTAATTAAGCCAAGGAAAATTCCGTAGGTGCCTCTCAGCTAACTTGCTTGTGTTTATTTCCACAGGAAAATGGCAGTGCTCTTACGAACCTACTACCAACCATAGAGAAGTTTAAAATTCCACTAGAAGAGATCAGGAAGGCCATCGGCGCCGAAGACTTTGATAGAAGAATATCCTCCAAACCTCACAGTATGTTGACCCACAGAGGAAAACTCGTTGATCGCTGTAACGACCGCGATGCTTTCTTCAAACACTGGACTTCTGAAGAGTATACTGAGCAGGAGCAAAAAAGGATCATAAATGAGCTTTACCTGATTTCCAGCTTTCACCATGAAAATATCACCCCTTTGATTGGTTTTTATTTCGGAGATAAACATGACACAATTATAGCTTCAGAGTATGCACTTAATGGAAGTCTTTACTCAAAACTCGAAACCCAGAGTGAGAATAGTTACCTAACATGGGCAGAGCGCCTAAAGATTTGTTTAGGCGCTGCAAGAGGACTCAAATATTTTAATGCAGGTTTTGGGGAGCACAAAGTAATACACGGAGACTTTAAAAGCAACAATATATTATTATATGGCAATCTAGAATCCAAAATATGTGGTTTTGGTAAGTCATTTCCGGTCCCCAGAAGTTACCCAGATACCAATGTCTACAAAGAGGCACAGGGTAGTAAATATTATATGGATCCTATTTACCGTGAAACTTGCATCCCCAGGGTAGAATCAAACGTTTACTCATTCGGTGTGGTACTCTTTGAAGTATTGACTGGTGTTCTGGCATGCAACCACCCTGTAGAAGATGAGCGAATAAGCATGATAAATTGGGTCCGACGCTACAATGACGAAATAGACAAGTTAATCGATTATCGAATAAGGGATGAAATTGATGCTCGTTCTTTACAAACGTTTAAGGATATTGCATATAAATGCATTAGTTTCAACATGAAGGATCGCCCTTCGATGAATCAGGTCGTCAAGAGATTGGAGGAAGCATTGTATATTCAAGTAAGTGTTATCATTAGTTATGTTCAAAGATATATATCTAGCTAGTTTCATAGGCCACAATGGAAACTATCTAATATTAATTAAATAATTTACTAAAAGTTAACTATGATTTTAACTTTACCAAAAGCTTAAAGGCCAATCAAGTTTTTCATAAAAATGATTGTCAAGTGCTGATTGCTTTAATATTTCATTTTCTTCCCAACTACGTCTTGTTAATATATACATACAAAAGTACTACGTATTAAACATGTTAAGTAGAGGGATTTAATTATTGCATCTTAACAGACCCATGAAGCTGCTTCTACCACTGCCAGAAAAAATCAAAAACTAGAAGACTTCCGAATTCCATTGAAAGTCATCAACTTAGCTATCGGAGAAAAAGGTCCAAAAACTCAGAATGGAGATGGTGGATTTGGTATCGTGTACAAAGGTCAACCCTCTGAACACTGGCAAAACCGCACAGTTGCCATCAAATGCCTTCATTCAGATAGTCGCCAAGGAGAACAAGATTTCCGCAGTGAGCTGAATATGATTTTCAACTTCAATCATGAAAACATCATCCCTTTCATTGGTTACTGTGATGAAGGCAAAGAGAAAATCATAGTTTACGAGTGTGCTAGTAATGGTAGCCTAGATTGTCATCTCGAAAAGAAGGAAAAGAGATGTTTCTTGACATGGGAGCGTCGCCTGAAGATTTGTTTAGGTGCAGCCAAAGGACTCGACTATCTTCACTCGGGTCTTGGTGAGGAGAACAGAGTAATCCACAGAGATGTCAAGAGCGGAAACATCTTATTGGATCACAATTTCGTAGCAAAAGTTTGTGATTTTGGATTGTCAAAATCTGGCGCCATAAATCAGCAACATACCCAAGTCTACACAAACGCTGCCGGTACCAACTTTTACATGGATCCAGTTTACCATGAAGGTGGCGTCCTCCGGAAAGAGTCTGATGTGTATTCTTTTGGAGTGGTAATGTTTGAGTTGTTGAGTGGAATGTTAGCTTATGATAAAAGAAGCTTAGAAGGTGGTAAACATAAACCCCTCATAAATCTCGTCCGCCGCTACTATGATTACAAACCAGAGTTGATAATTGATCCCCTGATAAGAAATGAAATTGATAATCGTTCTTTTAATACGTTTAGAGAAGTTGCACTTCAGTGCATTAGTTTCAATTCAAAGGAACGTCCTACCATGGAAATGATCGTGGATCGGGTTGAGGAAGCATTGGAACTTCAAGTAAGTAATTTATTTCAGTTATCTTTTTAAAAATTCTTGTTTCTTCAGCAATTATAAACCGATCCCAATTACAATATTACCAAGTCAATTTATATGATCATGTTCATGATGTGAAAATTGTTTGCTTCTACCCTAAATAGAAATCTTGCAATCTTGCATCATGAACCTTAAATTATTTATTAAAGCTGATGGTTAGCCATGGAACTTTCAAAAAAGTATTAAAGTATGTTCTGTATATGTGTCTTACCATTCATCTGGTTCAACTACATTTTGTGGCAGGTAACTAATCAAGGGGATCTTAAGCAAAAGGTGACTGAGAGCTAACTCATCCCGGGATCGTTGGAGCAATTACATCCCCAGTTTCTTGAGAGTTTTATTTTATGTTATGATTCAAAAGATCAGTAAGTAGTAGAGCTTTTGTAATCTTGAATTGAATGAATTGTTGGTTTTGCGTGTGTGTATCTACTAAGAAAGCATTTCATTTAACATTCAAGACCCAAACTACGTTATGCCAAGATCTATGTAATTTACAATATAACATAGATTTCGGAAGCCCTCTTCATAACATAATAAATATAAGCCTCCTTGAAAACCAAAATATAGACGAATGGAAAAAAAAAAATAAAAAAAAAAAAAAATCATCAAAGATAAACCCTCAATATATGAAAGAAGTCACTCAAAAGAATAAGAAAGGAGATTTAATGTAGTGAAGATGATCAGATTAGCGATAGTTGCATTATTTTCCTCATAGAATTAATGTACAAGAACTTTTGGAAATGTTTCCTCTAAAATATGAGCACAGAGAGTCGGCCTCACGGCCCTTTTTAAGAACAAAAACAACTGAATTCACTTTTCACTTATTAAGACATGACAACAGCACTACAAAGCAACTATCTAAAACTAAATTCCACTCGAGTTCAAAATTGTAATTTTAAGCAAACCACATAAATCATTTATGTAAGGAAAATCTAATAGTTAAAATTGTTGAAATGACCGTAGTCACTCGATCATTTATTGCATTTAATTTTATACACTGTTTGTCAAATTAGTTGGAGTTACGAGATCATGTTAGTTGGAGTTAGCAAATATCGTATTTATAAACGAATGGAATATATATTCTTTAAAAGTTGCGTATATTTGAAGAAATCACTACAACAAAAGAGAGAACGGGCGACCAGCCTTTTGGCGGGGACGCATATGTCCCCGCAGAAAGTCGCTAAACGACAAAACCTTTGCTGACCTGGCACAAAGTCTCGCTGACCATTTATAAAATTTTCAACACCTTTTCGGCGGGGACATGTCCCCGCCGAAAGTATTTCACATATTTGTTGAAGTTTGACCAAACTTGGAGCGCTTAATTGTTCCCGCGTATTTTTTCCCCCTCTACCTTTCGGCGGGGACATGTCCCCGCGGAAAACCTTAATTATTTTGGCTCCAAAAGGTAAGTTTATTACCGCCAAAATTCAGTATCTTTTGGCGGGGACATGTCCCCGCCGAAAGTATTACCGCCAAATTTTCATTTTACCCCGCCAATTTTTTACTTATATATATCGTATAATAAAGTTATCACAAAACACGTAAATTCACACAAAAAACACACATAACAATGGATGGTTTAACGCCGGAACAGGAATGGTCAAAGGCTTTATCACACGAGCTCCTGTATAATGAAATTATACTTCATTGGGGCTGGGAAATTTTTGATGAATATGGTTCTTATGCGAACTGTGCACCATGGCAGAGAGACAAGATTCTGGAATGGTTGAGGAGAAAGCTGTACTATAGAGAGTATTTGGAAGAGCTAGATGCTGCTGAAGCTCAACGTGCTGCTGAAGCTCAACGTATCAAGGAAATGAGAGCAAGGAAGGGAAAAGATGGTGCGAGTTCCAGCAAAGCGGGAAGTAGCCGCAAAAAAAAATAAACGGGTTGTTTTGTTTGGTTGTCGAGTTGTTTAGTTTGAGTTGTTTCGTTTGGTTGTCGAGTTGTTTAGTTTGAGTTGTTTCGTTTGGTTGTCGAGTTGTTTAGTTTGAGTTGTTTCGTTTGGTTGTCGAGTTTTTCGTTTGAGAACTCTTGCGTGTTTTAAATAAAATGTTTGCCTTCGTGTTTGTTAATTGTGATATTGTTTCTTCAAATAAGGTCATAAACCCAAACACCCTTTTGGTGTAGGAAATAAGCAATCCCAAACACCCCTCTTTAGACAGCATAAACCAAACGGCCCTTGTGGGCTGCTGTTAACAAAACAACATAAACCAAACGGCCCTGTTTGGACAACATAAACCAAACGGCCCCTTATGGTAGAATCTTGATGGATACTTAAGTTTTCACAGCAACAACAACATCATTGAAACATTTTAAAGCGTACGAATTAAAAATATAAAGCACGTTCGACATCAGTTTTCACAACAACAACAACATTTTATTAAACAACAACAATAACACAACAAACAACAACAACGACAATAACAGCAACAACAACAATAACAGCAACAACAACAACCTACATACGAAGATTTCCCATATCACCTAGCATGTCATTATAAAGGTCATGAAATAAGGCAGCTGAATCAGTTGTGTGTTTGTCTGGATGCATATACACTTCTAGCATTTTATTGAGTACCATTATCTGGTGATTCAGTTTGATGCAGTTTGAGCACTCTGTATTTTCAGGACTCGATGTTGAAGGTCCTGCAGTGTAACAAGTTGGAGTTATGGATGATCTTGCGGAATGAGTTGGAGGCGTTAAAGCTCCAAGAGAACCGGTCATTTTGGCTAGTCGTTCCTCCTTCCATAAAAAAAAATCGCATCCATACTCCTTTGTCCCACCCTGTTAAAGAGTAAAAACTATTATTTTTAACAACTAACCAAATTATTTATATAACACACAAAAAAGTATGTAATTGTTCACCTTTGATAAAGGACACGCATAGTATTGTTTACCAAGGGAGTAAGGTTTATGCGATTCTCGCAGAATTACGTCTCCTCGTTTACAAGGACAAGCAAAAGCTTCAAATTCCGCCATCTTTACCATGATAATAGTGTGTGTTTGTGGTTGTGAGGTTAAGTGGTTTTGAGTATAAGAGGTTGCGAAGTTGTGTGGATAAGATGTTAGTATATAAGAGCAGGTCTTGGTGGGAAATTTTTGGCGCCAGCATTTTGGTGGGAAAGTTTTGGTGGGAAAGTTTTGGTGGGAAAGTTAAACATCTCGTGTGTAACCATAACATCTCGGCTCGTTCGTTAAACATCTCGTGCATAACCATAACATCTCGGCTCGTTCGTTAAACATCTCATGTATAACCATAACATCTCGGCTCGTTCGTTAAACATCTCGTGCATAACCATAACATCTTGGCTCGTTCGTTAAACATCTCGTGTGTAACCATAACATCTCGGCTCGTTCGTTAAACATCTCGTGTGTAACCATAACATCTCGGCTCGTTCTTTAAACATCTCGTGTGTAACCATAACATCTCGGCTCGTTCGTTAATCATCTCGTGTGTAACCATAACATCTCGGCTCGTTCGTTAATCATCTCGTGTGTAACCATCACATATCGGCTCGTTCGTTAAACATCTCATGTGTAACCATAACATCTCGGCTCGTTCGTTAAACATCTCGTGCATAACCATAACATCTCGGCTCGTTCGTTAAACATCTCATGTATAACCATAACATCTCGGCTCGTTCGTTAAACATCTAGTGCATAACCATAACATCTTGGCTCGTTCGTTAAACATCTCGTGTGTAACCATAACATCTCGGCTCGTTCGTTAAACATCTCGTGTGTAACCATAACATCTCGGCTCGTTCGTTAAACATCTCGTGTGTAACCATAACATCTCGGCTCGTTCGTTAATCATCTCGTGTGTAACCATCACATCTCGGCTCATTCGTTAATCATCTCGTGTGTAACCATCACATCTCGGCTCGTTCGTTAAACGTCTCGTGTGTAACTATAACATCTCGGCTCGTTCGTTAAACATCTCGTGTGTAACCATAACATCTCGGTTCGTTCGTTAAACATCTCGTGTGTAACTATAACATCTCGGCTCGTTCGTTAAACATCTCGTGCATAACCATAACATCTCGGCTCGTTCGTTAAACATCTCGTGCATAACCATAGCATCTCGGCTCGTTCGTTGAACATCTCGTGTGTAACCATAACATCTCGGCTCGTTCGTTAAACATCTCATGTATAACCATAACATCTCGGCTCGTTCGTTAAACATCTCGTGTGTAACAATAACATCTCGGCTCGTTCGTTAAACATCTCGTGTGTAACCATAACATCTCGGCTCGTTCGTTAATCATCTCGTGTGTAACCATCACATATCGGATCGTTCGTTAACCATCTCATGTGTAACCATAACATCTCGGCTCGTTCGTTAATCATCTCGTGTGTAACCATCACATATCGGCTCGTTCGTTAAACATCTCATGTGTAACCATAACATCTCGGCTCGTTCGTTAAACATCTCGTGTATAACCATAACATCTCGGATCGTTCGTTAAACATCTCGTGTGTAACCATAACATCTCGGCTCGTTCTTTAAACATCTCGTGCATAACCATAACATCTTGGCTCGTTCGTTAAACATCTCGTGTGTAACCATAACATCTCGGCTCGTTCGTTAAACATCTCGTGTGTAACCATAACATCTCGGCTCGTTCGTTAAACATCTCGTGTGTAACCATAACATCTCGGCTCGTTCGTTAATCATCTCGTGTGTAACCATCACATATCGGCTCATTCGTTAAACATCTCATGTATAACCATAACATCTCGGCTCGTTCGTTAAACATCTCGTGTATAACCATAACATCTCGGCTCTTTCGTTAAACATCTCGTGTGTAACCATAACATCTCGGCTCGTTCGTTAAACATCTCGTGTGTAACTATAACATCTCGGCTCGTTCGTTAAACATCTCGTGTGTAACCATAACATATCGGCTCGTTCGTTAAACATCTCGTGTGTAACTATAACGTCTCGGCTCGTTCGTTAAACATCTCGTGCATAACCATAACATCTCGGCTCGTTCGTTAAACATCTCGTGTGTAACCATAACATCTCGGCTCGTTCGTTAATCATCTCGTGTATAACCATCACATATCTGCTCGTTCGTTAAACATCTCATGTATAACCATAACATCTCGGCTCGTTCGTTAAACATCTCGTGTGTAACCATAACATCTCGGCTCGTTCGTTAATCATCTCGTGTATAACCATCACATATCTGCTCGTTCGTTAAACATCTCATGTATAACCATAACATCTCGGCTCGTTCGTTAAACATCTCGTGTATAACCATAACATCTGGATCGTTCGTTAATCATCTAGTGCATAACCATAACATCTTGGCTCGTTCGTTAATCATCTCGTGTGTAATCATCACATCTCGGCTCGTTCGTTAAACATCTCGTGCATAACCACCACATCTTGGCTCGTTCGTTAAACATCTCGTGTGTAACCATAACATCTCGGCTCGTTCGTTAAACACTCGTGTGTAACCATAACATCTCGGCTCGTTCGTTAAACATCTCGTGTGTAACCATAACATCTCGGCTCGTTCGTTAATCATCTCGTGTGTAACCATAACATCTCGGCTCGTTCGTTAATCATCTCGTGTGTAACCATCACATATCGGCTCGTTCGTTAAATATCTCATGTGTAACCATAACATCTCGGCTCGTTCGTTAAACATCTCGTGCATAACCATAACATCTCGGCTCGTTCGTTAAACATCTCATGTATAACCATAACATCTCGGCTCGTTCGTTAAACATCTAGTGCATAACCATAACATCTTGGCTCGTTCGTTAAACATCTCGTGTGTAACCATAACATCTCGGCTCGTTCGTTAAACATCTCGTGTGTAACCATAACATCTCGGCTCGTTCGTTAAACATCTCGTGTGTAACCATAACATCTCGGCTCGTTCGTTAATCATCTCGTGTGTAACCATCACATCTCGGCTCATTCGTTAATCATCTCGTGTGTAACCATCACATCTCGGCTCGTTCGTTAAACATCTCGTGTGTAACTATAACATCTCGGCTCGTTTGTTAAACATCTCGTGTGTAACCATAAAATATCGCTCGTTCGTTAAACATCTCGTGTGTAACTATAACATCTCGGCTCGTTCGTTAAACATCTCGTGCATAACCATAACATCTCGGCTCGTTCGTTAAACATCTCGTGTGTAACCATAACATCTCGGCTCGTTCGTTAAACATCTCATGTATAACCATAACATCTCGGCTCGTTCGTTAAACATCTCGTGTGTAACCATAACATCTCGGCTCGTTCGTTAAACATCTCGTGTGTAACCATAACATCTCGGCCGTTCGTTAATCATCTCGTGTGTAACCATCACATATCGGATCGTTCGTTAACCATCTCATGTGTAACCATAACATCTCGGCTCGTTCGTTAATCATCTCGTGTGTAACCATCACATATCGGCTCGTTCGTTAAACATCTCATGTGTAACCATAACATCTCGGCTCATTCGTTAAACATCTCGTGTATAACCATAACATCTCAGATCGTTCGTTAAACATCTCGTGTGTAACCATAACATCTCGGCTCGTTCGTTAAACATCTCGTGCATAACCATAACATCTTGGCTCGTTCGTTAAACATCTCGTGTGTAACCATAACATCTCGGCTCGTTCGTTAAACATTCGTGTGTAACCATAACATCTCGGCTCGTTCGTTAAACATCTCGTGTGTAACCTAACATCTCGGCTCGTTCGTTAATCATCTCGTGTGTAACCATCACATTCGGCTCATTCGTTAAACATCTCATGTATAACCATAACATCTCGGCTCGTTCGTTAAACATCTCGTGTATAACCATAACATCTCGGCTCTTTCGTTAAACATCTCGTGTGTAACCATAACATCTCGGCTCGTTCGTTAAACATCTCGTGTGTAATTATAACATCTCGGCTCGTTCGTTAAACATCTCGTGTGTAACCATAACATTTCGGCTCGTTCGTTAAACATCTCGTGTGTAACTATAACATCTCGGCTCGTTCGTTAAACATCTCGTGCATAACCATAACATCTCGGCTCGTTCGTTAAACATCTCGTGTGTAACCATAACATTTCGGCTCGTTCGTTAATCATCTCGTGTATAACCATCACATATCTGCTCGTTCGTTAAACATCTCATGTATAACCATAACATCTCGGCTCGTTCGTTAAACATCTCGTGTGTAACCATAACATCTCGGCTCGTTCGTTAATCATCTCGTGTATAACCATCACATATCTGCTCGTTCGTTAAACATCTCATGTATAACCATAACATCTCGGCTCGTTCGTTAAACATCTCGTGTATAACCATAACATCTCGGATCGTTTGTTAAACAACTCGTGTATTAGGTAAAAGTGATGTAAATAATTTTAAAAAGTTTTAAATTAATAAAATATCATTTAGAAAATTTTTAGTTAAATCTAAAAGAATTAATATTCATTTTAAAAGTTTTAAATTAATTAAAAATAATTTACAAAATACTTTCAGCGGGGACATGTCCCAGCAGAAAGATTTCCCAAAAAAATCAAGTTTCCCTCGTAGCATTTACTTTATCCCGCCAAAGGTTTTTGCGATTTTTTTTTACTTTCAGCGGGGACTTGTCCCCGCAAAAAAGTAAGATTAAAATAAGCTTTTACATTCTGCGGGGACATGTCCCCGCAGAAAGTAATTCCTAAAACTTACCCCATATATTAGTTTTCAGATCTAACACTTAGAAAAAAAAAAAAAAAAAAAAAAAAAAAAAAAAAAAAAAAACAAAAACTCATCTCCTTCATCTTCTGCTGCTTCTGCTTGCGCGTTCGATCTGCTTCTCCACCACCAACACCACCATCTCCACCACCACAACACCACCATCTCCACCACCACCCACACTCGCACCACTGTGCACATCTTTCCTCCCCTCCTCTCCCGTTTAATTCTTTCCTCCCCTCCTCTCCCGTTTAATTCTTTTCTCCTCCTCTCATTTCCGTTTAATTTCTTCCCGTTTAATTCTTTTGGTGAGTAATTTTAGTTTTTTTTATTTTTTTAATTTTCGTTATCTTTTTAATTTGTTATTTGTTTTTAATTTTTTGTCATTTGTTAATTTTTGTTAATTTCTTGATTTTTTTTTTTTATATGTTAATTTTTTTAGGTATACTTGCTGCTGAGAACATCTAGCCGCCAAAAAGCCGAGACCACAACCGAGGTTTTCTTTATATATATATATATATATATTTTTTTGTGTTTATGTGTTACCGGGGACATGTCCCCGCCAAAAGTTTATATTGATTAATTTGTGTTTATGTATAATTTTAGCTAAGCTATAGGGGATGTTTGGCTTAGTTTATCAGTTAGTATAAATTGATGCACTGCAACCCACAAGGGTGCTGTTTGTTTGCCCTCAGTTGGACAGAAAACCACCATAGGTGGTGTTTGTCGTTGTGGTTATTCGTTTGTGGGTGTCGTACCACAGCAACTAGCTAGGGCTGTTTGGTTTTGGTCTGCTGTCAAAATTTGGAAGTCAAAAATGGAAATTTGGACAACTGCTGTGACACATTGCTTATTACCTTATCAGTTGTCATAATACATTATGAGTAGCAGTTAAGAATAAACTTGAAAAGGTGCCCTTTTCTTGAAAAAAGCATAACAAGTAATTGAGAATGAGGATTAGCCATAATATTGTGGCCTTAGATAAGCTTTTTAAGCTTAACTTGATAAGTTCATTAGCCGAAAAATTTGACACTTAGCTTTCTTGTTATATCCCGTTGATTTTTAAAGTGAAGTATTAATGATGTTAGGGCTTGATCAATTCTAGGGCGCTTTTACTTTTCTTTATTTTCTGAAAAGGTATTCCTTGATTTAGAGAGATACAAGTGAATGCTCGTAGTGGCCACTTTTTGATGTAGCTACTGTTGGTTTGCCCTCAGTTGGCATCGTTGTGGTTATGTAGGCTTAGAGATGAGTGAAAGTAGCTGTTTATCAGTGTTGTACTCTGTTAATTTTTTGTTAATTTTTGCAATGTGTTAATACCAGCTAGCCAAGAGTCGAGAGCCGAGACCAGCCTTCTGTCAAGACCAACTAGCCGAGAGCCAAGACCACTATCAGTACGTTTGTTTATAATTATATGGACTGCTGTAACAAGCTTATCCAGTTGCTTTACATGCCGTTTTCTTGTCACTTAATGCATGTGCTAAAGCTTTGCGCCCGTTGTACACCTTTACCTGCATTCAGTATAATCACAAGACATAGGCCAGCAGCCGAGTAGTAGCTAAAATAGTTGGAGCGTTGTACACCTTTAGTTGCTAGTTTTATACTCATTATAATCACAAGTCGAGTTTCCAACTGCCCAATCAAGTAACATAGGCCAGCAGCCCCCCGAAAGGGTGCGTTTGGTTAACAGCAGCCCCGAAAGGGTGCGTTTGGTTAACAGCAGCCCACAAGGGTGCATTTGGGACTGCTTTACAGATTACTTGTATTCACTTATATTTGGTATGCGTTTGTGAATATATGAAAATGATTGTGCGAATATGTTATGTTCTTATAATTTTTTTATCTAATTGTGTTAGACTATTATACATGATTTTAGGAATTTAGTGATTAATTTCGGAAAGTCCCCGTCCGAAGTTAATCATCCCATAGAAAACCCGTCCGAAATTAATTTATTAGAAATTAATTTCGGAAAGTCCCCTGTTTGGGACTGCTTTTTGAATGTTTTGTCTCATTTAGGATATGAATGCGTATAATTGATTTACTATTTGTGAAAATTTCGACAGTGTTTCCCCTTTACTCCTATGAATATGTCTTTAATGCACATATTTGGGGAGTTGAGGGGAAATGCTGCCGAAATTTTCTCAAATAGTAAATTCAGTTATACGCATTCATATATGAGACGAAACATTCAAAGAATGGGTTAGGATTGCCTTCCATAGTTGGATTAGGTGAACAAAATGCACAACTCGTGATTCCACCTTTATGTATTTATGGGTAGATTTTTTTGAAAATATTTAATTCTAAATAATTATTTATTGCATCATTAAAACGCAGTTATGCCAATTGATAAGAGTTGGGTCTCTCAACCTCGTGCTAGCCTCGAATTTCTAAAAGGTCTTAGAGCTTTTTGCCAGTATTTCAAGTCCTTTGTGAATATTGATGGGAATGTTAAATGTCCATGTAATTATTGTCACATGATGTTGTACATGACAACAACTCATCACATGTAGAAGACAATCAAGATGTTGTACATGACAACAACTCATCACATGGTAGAAGACAATCAAGAGCTTTTTGCCAGTATTGCAAGTCCTTCGTGGTAGAAGACAATCAAGATGTTGTACATGACAACAACTCATCACATGTCACACTCTCTGCTCAGTTGGAAAAGTTGAATTATAGCACCATAGATATAGATGTCCAGCCAGCGGAAGTTGAGGCACCACCAGCACCAATTATCACTGATGTCGACGACGACGATGATAGGTGATATGTTGATTAGTTGTAATTTGGTTAGGTTGATGCAAGTTGTTACGGTGGAATTTTGGTCTGGAAACTTAAAACCTCAATAACTTCATTTTGGAGCGTTTTCAGGCCTCGAAACTTGAGTTGAATGAATAAATTTATTCAACGTGTCCTTCTCCTCGGTCTCACGGTCATTTTGACAGGTCGTGGACTGAAAACGGAGTTACGGTTCAAAAGTTATAACCGTTTGAAGTTTTGACGTAAAAAGACAACTTTGAAATCGTTTCACAGAAGTACGAGGGCCAAAACTGCCAAATTTGAAAGTTTCCTAAGGCTGCTGGAAAGTACAGGGACTGAAAATGACAATTCTGAAAAAACACTTCTGTCCGATATCGCAGAATGAAGACCTGTCCGATATCGCAGTTGGTGGAAGATGTCGGACAAAGCTTGAATTGCGATATCTGATGCCAACTGCGATAATTGTCACCTGCGATAATCCTATCAGAGTACAATTGCGATAAAATTCTGGAAATGTGCCAATTGCGATAAGACCTTCAATTATGAAATGCGATAAAAGCCTTAAGCCTCAACTGCGATAACACAAACGAATTGCGATAAAACCTTTTTAGCTCCAATTGCGATAAAGCAAATCAATTGCGATAAATCGCTAGCTTCAGCCAATTGCGATAGAATGAGCTGTTGAGGCCAAATGCGATAAAAAAGCACTTTTTACTAACTTTATGACTTTATCCCTTACACACCCACTTGACCTTATCTTTTTGAGATATTTCCCTGACAACTTTCACTAACTTCTTCCACTTTCACCACAAATTACGCTACTTTTCACAAGCTCCAATAATTCAAAACTTTGACTAAACTTTTCAACAACAAATCTTAAACAAGATTTATTATTTTAGTCGATCAAATAAATGAAGAACAAGCCAAAATCCAATCCACACAAACTGAGTTTGAGTGAAATACCAACAAACCTTGACAAACCAAGTCGAAATAGCATGAACAAACACAACTTTTCTTTATTTTTTGTGGATCGAATGTAAAAAAAAAACAAAAACTCACGTTTTTAAGAGATAAAAAACGTGGCTTATGGTTTCTTGTAAGCACAAACCGAACACAAAAAGCTTCCTACCTCGTTGACCGGCTGTTGATACCACTTGTTATAGCTAGAAATCCTACTTTATCATACACTTCTTTGTAATGTACGAATGGCAGCAAGAACAATAAGAAGAGGATAATATAGATGGGAATATGAGAAGTAATATAAGAATGATAGATAAGGTGAGATGGTGGCAGTGGAGATGAAACAATGAATGGTGTATATTAGATTAGAGAGAAATGAAGGAAATACACACACACTCTCTCACAGCACCCTTTGCTAAATGAGAGAGTGTTTGGTTATATGTTGACTGCCATACGAATGGGCCTAGAAAGGCTTTTCATATGGACCTAATGTGGGCTAATATATGCACTACACATATACATTTGAGCTACTAACAAAACTAATGCTACTAGCCCACATGTAAAATACATATTATACATGACACTTAATGTTCAAAGCTATAAATGACCATCACTTCCAAAATAGCATAAAATCAATGCTAACAGTATCCTATATTTGCATGTTTAAATCCGTGAATAACTTATGTTATTCTAAATAGTCCGTTGTCGATTAATGATATGGGAATATCATTAAATAAAGACAAATGTGAGGATTGGTAGAATGTACTGTAAGGTTGAGACACCAATGTCACATGATATTCAATATGGATAAATTGAACATAGGACTTATCCCAACCACATGATTATACTTTATGGATCGCCGTCATTGAGTAAATCATGAATATTTATCCTCAGACTTGAGATACCAGGTGACTGCCAAGGATGTAGTTCATTTTCTGTAAGGTAGTCTAACGCTATCCGTAAAAGGTAGTTATAAGGGCTATTTTCGGAGGTGATACAAAGTTCGAGGGTCACGCTCGTAGTCAATAAAGGATTTGTTCATTCAAATTTGTTTTGAAGTATAATACTGCTGGGCCCCTCGTAGGATTGACAAGATGTTTGTAAGGCCTTACCCAAAGTCTATCTGGAAGACGTTCAGATATTTTGGTAATCTTGATCAATTATTAATAACGAGAAACAGAATAGTTAATTATGGAATGACCTAGATCCATATCCATATTAACGCGGTATTAGTAACAAAAGGATAAGTATGATGATAATATCATCACGTGGTTTTTCCAGGAAAACCATACTCGGTTCGATCTGGGGGCATTGGGATCTGTTAAGCTAGACTAGCCCATGTCATTACGATATTAATGAATATCCAAGTGGGAGCTATTGGAGTTTATGGAGATACATTAATATTAGTATGTCCGGTTTCGAACCCGAGACTCGGGATTGCACATAATACGTGAGAGTTCCAATGGTTTGAATAAATTAAATATATTTTGTATTTTATTTATTCATTTCACAAAACAATACTTAACGACAGTTAGTACTTAACGGAGTTAGAGATAACGGCCGTTAAAGGACTAATTGTGCAAAGAAGGAAGAGAATGATCTAGAATCCTTGTGGGATTCTAAAAGTCGGCCGAATGAACCCTTAGGGTTTAGATTTTCGGTTGTAACTTGGAGTGGGGAACAAGCCAAAGGAAAACTAATAATACAATCCCATTGTGTTTAGTTTTTCCCTAATCTTGAATCCCTAACTAAGGCCAAACTTCTTCTCTTCTCTCCCTCTAAGCTCAAACGAACGACCCTCTTTTAAATCCACTAGGATTTGGTCGATTCAAGTAAAGCTTATAAAGTGTTTGGTTGTTTGTGATTCTTGAACCTAGCTTTTCCCATTGGAACGCTAGTATCTCGTGTATACAAGAACGAGTAACAAGCTTGTTTTAGCTTGTGACTTTTTCCTTTGTTCGATCTATATAAATCCAATTAGGGTTTATATAACTTGTTCTTGTGAGATCCGATTCCTTGTTCTTGCTAGGAATCAAATAAGGTACGTGTCTATTTAATTTTATGTTAATTAATTATATGTTAATTGTAGATCTATCCGCTGCGTATACTTGTGATGTTTATGTGTTTATAGACTTGTATGATTCACATATTTCAGCAAAAATATTACTTTTTATGAGTCTAAAACTTATTTTAATAAACATATTATTTTTTGAAAAGTTTATGAGTCTTTAAAAAATTATTCCTTTTTAAGAGATTAATAATGGACGACCAACTATAGGTGTAACAGAAAAAAAATATAACAAATTTAACAAATGATAACGTGTGTAGTAGTGGGATTTAATTTCTAGTCAATCGTTTATGATATTTTTCTAAGTCAACTTCATTAGAAGATCTAGATCTAAATCTGTATGTCTATAAGTATGTTTGGCAAAACTAGCTTTAAGCTATTAACTGTAAGCTATAAACTGTAAACTGCAAAGCTGTTAACATGAGCTACAAGCTGTATCTTTTTTTCAATAAAAGTGTTTGGTAAGTTAGCTGTTAAATATAACTATAAGATGTGAAATGACATAAAAGGATATATTTATAATTGTAAATAAATATTTGGAGGGTATATCAGTAATTTAAAGTTTTAACAGCTCCAATATGTATAAAAAGCTTCATGAATCAGTTTTTCATTTAGGAGCTATTTGTTTGAAATAAAAGCTTGAAGTTAATGTATCCAAACGGAGCTACTTTTTTTAGAGGAGATTATTTTTGTAACAAAAAGCTAACAGCTCCACAAAAAGCTCCTACCAAACAGACCTTATATGTTAGCAAAGTGTCAATCAATTTTGTTTATAATCACGTAAACATAAACCATACATACTCCCCAATTCAAACAATTGTTTCTAAACTCTTTTTGGATACGTGACGTAATGTAATGCTTAAATATTTTAGGAAAAAATTTATAAAAAAGAGGCTAAAAAGCGTGTTTTATTATATAAAATAGATAGATAGATGAATAGATATAATACTACACTTTTTAGGTTCTGGCTAGGTGGTGTATTGCTCCGGGCGCCGGGCCATGTTATGTTCCTCCGGTTTTATCTTGTCCGCTTATCCTTCAATCAGCTCGACGTCATGAATTATATCTTATGGCTGGATCTTGCTTTTTCGTGCCTAGCGAGCGGATTCTGCTTATACGTGATCTGTAACAAAAAGTATTCATACAGTATCATCAAAACAAAGAAAAATCATGATATGATGTTTAAATAAGATGACCGGCCATTATTTGTGGCACAATTATTGAATATTATAAAAGAGAATATAATTAACAAATGTTAACATGTGAAGTAGTGGGATTAAATTTATGATATTTTTGTATGTCAACTTCATTTTAATACGCAAGGATAGATCTAAAGTTCTATATATTACAGTAGCAAACTTGATCAGTTTTGTTTATAATCACAAGAAATTAACCATTCACAGTTAGTCAACAACACCATGTCTTCATCCGTAAACCTCGAAGATTTTCGAATTCCTCTTGAGGAGCTCACGCGCGCTACCAATAACTTCGATCAAAGGATCGAAGATGGTGGCTACCTAGGAGAGCTCTCCGAACGCTGGCAAAACCGCACAGCTTTCATCAAACGATACAACAAAGAAGAGTACAATTTTCACGAGCTTCAGATAGTTTCCAGGTTGCACAACGAACACATCATCTCTTTCATTGGTTACTGTGATGAAGATGAGAATTACATATATACCGCTTACGAATTTTTTGGTAATCTAAGCCTTGATGACTCCCTCCAGACCGATACAGATGATGGCATCGGATGGCCAGATCGCCTCAAGATTTGCATAATGGTGGCGAAAGTGTTGAATTACCTTCATTCGGGTGTTGGGGAGCTCGGTAGAGTAATACACGGAGACGTCAATTGTGAAAATATATTGTGTCGCTGGGATGATAATTTTCAACCGAAGTTGATCGATATCAAAGTCTCTGGGTTTAAACACTCAAAGTTAGTCCCTTTACATCAACATCATTCTTGCCCTGAAGAATTGTTTAAAAAGTCTCACACGGATCCGATTTACAAAGAAACTAACCTCCTCAATGCAGAATCGGACGTCTACTCATTTGGGGTGTTAATGTTCGAAGTCCTGCATGGGACTGGGTCTAGATCTGTTATTTCTCGAGATGAAAACCTTCGACAACTGATGAATCTGGTGCGGCGCTGCTATGACGAGGGGACTGGGTCCCTTTACAAATTAGTTGATCCTAATCTAGAAAGAGAATTTAGTCATCTTTCTCTCCAAATTTTTGCAACACTAGCGTATAAATGTATTAGTCTCGACATTAAGGAACGCCCTAGGATGGATGAGATCATCAAGACGATTGAGAAAGCCTTGGATGTTCAAGTAAGTCTATTCATTTACTTCGTAATTGTTAAACACTATAGAAGTAAATTGGCACATCAAACAATGATGAAAAATATGTTAGACGATCACCAAATCCATCTACTAAAGAAGATAAGATTTTGAATTTGGAATTAATAATTAGCTAGTAGTATTAAATACTTTTTCCAAAATTAATAAATAGTAGCTAGTTTTTGGGTGTATCAATTTTAAGAGATCCGAATTTAAAAAAAAAAAAAAAAAAAAAAAAAAAAAAAAAAAAAAAATCTTATCTTCTTGATTTGTATTGGAAAAAGTGTATATGTAGCAGATATTATAAACTAGTTTTAAACCACCGTACGCGCACGATGTATTGACGTAAGTCGTGTTAACATGAATATTGCGTTTAATCGAAGGGTTAAGCTTTTTTACGCTTCATCTCAACTTACAAAAAGTACGCTTAAGACAGGTTAATTAACACAAAGTTCCGGATATCCTCTAACTCTAAAGAGGAGTTACATGATTCGTTTATATATATAATCTCGTATATTTTTTAACATATCACAGTAAATCGTGGTTTCGTTTCAGTATTTATATTCGCATCCATATAAATTAATTTAATCTTATAATTATAATATTTAATGATATTATAAAGTTTTAGACATAAGTAAAAATTCTACTTGCTAATCAGAATATAATATGTTATTTTACATTCAACTCTTTAAGTTTAATTAATAACCTTCTATATTTTTTAATAGTTTTTTAATTGTCAATTTACACACAATTTTTATAGCTATTTTTTCTTAGTCAAATTACAAAATCGAATTTATTACTTTATTCGCTCCAAAATAAATTTAGGCAAAGGTGCTATTAAGATATTGGGCCCTTATGGTATCTCGTACACATTTCGATGATTGACCGAGCGAATAAGTCAACTTGAAAGTGGAATTGTCGGGCGAAGAGTGCGTTATGACCAATGGCCGCTTGCCTGGTAGGGGCGGCTCATCCGTTGTGGGTAAACAGTCCGCCTTCTATTTTTAGTTGTCTCAAAATACATGTCAACTTGGTGTTTCAATCAATCAAAAGAGATTTTAGTGAGTAAATGTTATATTTGATTGGTGTAAAGTGTGGTTAATGAGAATTCCTAAAATTTTGTACAATATTCAAATGGACATTTATTTTAAATTTTTTCCAATTTTTTTTTTTTTACTATATAAGAGTGTGTAATTAACAAGAAATAGTAACACATTGCGGCAGGTTTTTTTAATATTACTATTATATGCAATTATCAGCTATTATGCTATGAATAATAAACTTGATAACATGGACCAAGTAGCGGAGCCGGACTATAAATTGTGAGAGGGCCAAAATTGTAAATCTCATGATTCAAGAGGGCTAAAATGTAAATGTATATTATTTATCTTGTAAAACACTAACAAAAATACATTAGGGGACAAAATTGTGGAGGGGCCACCACCATTCCTTACCCGTTTATAGCTCCGCCTATGCATGCACCTAAACATTTAGGGTTTTGGCCGTACAATAGCTACGTACTTTTCGAAATGTCCCGTTTTGGTACGCGTACTATTTTTCGTTCCACTTAATGTAGCGTACTCGTATACGTGTGAATATTCGAAACAAATATGGTGATATAAAGGAAAAACGTTTTTTCCTTCGGTATCTTTTAAGAGTTTTTTGGGTGACTGTTGCATTTCCAAAATTTATTTAAGAGTTAATTACATGATTGGTCCATGTGATTTGTTGTGTTTCACATATTTAGTCCTTAGACATTTTTGCGGATCTTCTCCCTATGATTTAGACCCGGTACGGTTTTAGTAATTTGAATATTAATTCTACTAACTTGAAGGGTATTTGTCTTTCTCATGTATTATTATTATTATTATTATTATTATTATTATTATTATTATTATTTATTTATTTATTTTTTATTATTATAAACATCACTTTAATAGAAATTAATAGAATTTACAAGAAATTAGTAGGAAACTGAGATATTATCTGGGCCCCCAATCTTCTAGCAATAGCAAAGCTAATACTATGAAAGCTGAGATATTGTTGTTGTTGTTGTTGTTGTTATTATTATTTTATAAACATCACTTTATTAAAAATTAATAGGATTTGCAATAAATTATTGGGAAGCCGAGATACTATCTGGGCTCCCACTCCTCTAGCTGTAGCAAAGTTAATCTTACTATACTTTCGGATCCGCTTTAGTAAAGTCACTGCATCCTTCTCAAGTTCCCCCAAAGAAGAGAATAATATCCATATTATTATTATTATTATTATTATTATTATTATTATTATTATTATTATTATATTATTATTATTATTATTATTATTATTATTATTATTATTTATTTTTTTTATTTTTTTTAATTATAAAAACATAACTTCATTAGAAAAGCATAGGATTTACAAGAAATTAGAGGGGAGCCGAGATACTAACTGGGCTCCCACTCCTATAGCTATTGCAAAGCTAATCCTACTAAAAATATGAGCAGCGGCTCGCTATCCGATGTCTTGAGTTACTGAGAACTTTCGGATCCGTTTCAGTAAGGTCACTACATCCTTCCCAAGTTCCCCAAAGGAAGAGAATGAGAAGGGAAGAAACCCATATCCAATATCGCCACACTTGGTCTCATACTTGACACGCTTGCGATGTGCTGCTTCAACCACCACTCGTTCTGGCACAAAATCGACCATACCCGATTGCGTCAAAGGAGACGACCCTGTCAAATCGACACAAACATCCTGCCCACCATCCCAAGAATAGAGCAAATTGCAAAAATCACCTTTGTGGTTTGTTCAAATTTCAAATTTTATCCTTGTGGTTTCGATATTAATATTAATATTAATTTTCTTAATTAAAAAATTGCTAAAAATAATCAATATATATATATATATATATATATATATATATATATATATATATATATATATATATATATATATATATATATTTGTAAAATTTCAAGATTTAATTAAAAATAATCAAAAAACATTCAAAGTTATTTTTGAAAGAAGTTTTTTACAAAATTCTTTTGAATATTTTTTGACAAAATTTTTTGTAAACTTTTTATTTATTTTTTGACAGAAAAAATTAATTTTCAAAGTATAACTTTATTAACTTAAATTATACATTGAATATATCTTGAAAGAAATTTTTTGTAAATTTTCAAGATATAATGTTTGAAATCTTTTTGTATATTTTCAAGATATTACTCAAAAATATACAAAAAGAAATGTAAAAAATTTATGTCAAAAAAATTTCAAAAATGTATTTTACAAGAAGTTAAGAAAATCCTTACCATAACTCAGATTTACAAAAAATTGAATTAAAAAAATTATTACTAATATAATTAATTACATAAAAAAAATATAATAAAAATACTTGAGACTAAATCTGTGATACCCAACAAACTACAGGGATCATCGTTTTAAACGTAAGAGGTAATTTATGTCATTTTAACGACCTAAACATTCACTTAATGGTCAAACTAAGTCAAAGGACCAAACCCGTAACGGTTCAAAACAATATGAAGAGGATTCGCAAAGAAAAAAAATGTTTAGGGAATAAATTTGTGAAATCCGACAAACCACAGGGACCATTTATGTAATTGACATAACAAAGTATGTACTTCTAAAAGTATTCAATATATATTGTTATTTCATTTATTTTATTAGCAAAAGCGTAAAGATCAGGATATAGGAGAAACTAAACAAACTTTAGCATCCATCATCCATATGCAGCGTCGGAGCGAGTGTCTTTTGT
Organism: Artemisia tridentata subsp. tridentata; assembly: GCA_021014915.2. NCBI lineage: Eukaryota > Viridiplantae > Streptophyta > Magnoliopsida > Asterales > Asteraceae > Artemisia > Artemisia tridentata. The sequence goes on from CP139505.1 coordinate 421,553,031, forward strand.
TTCATCTTTGATCGCCTCCCTCATCTTAGACTTCGCTTTATTCAATTCTTCGACTACTAAGCATTCATGAGACAACAAAAGTCCCTAATCAATCCATTTCCAATATTATCTTGATGACAATGCACGTCTTTTCCTCGACTTTATTTTATCTGAAGGAACAAACTATCTTAGGTAAAAAAATAATAATAATAAAAAAAAATAAAAAAAATGTATGATTACATACACGACACGCATGGTGTATGGAACTGATTCTAGTCATTGTTTGATGGCTTCGAGCTCCCCAAAACAACATTTTTGATGAGTTCAAACGAATTACAATTATGTCCAAAACAACATTTTTGATGAGTTCCAACGAATTAAAATAATGTTTGAATGGTACAATTATTATGGTTCTAATTTTTTCATGGCATCCTAGCTGTTCCTTTACTTGGTCCATGACAACTAACAAGCATCGAGTGAAATCATCTTCCTCACAAATACAAATTTGGAGTTTTAAGAAATTTTCTTTCAAATATCGAAAAAGGAAATAGCACTTTTCGTGTTAATGTTTAAAGGAATATTAACTAAAAACAACTTGATAATGTAGAAGGCAAGATCACGTTTAGGAGGTGGGGGAACACGATCTAAAGGTTAAACATTATAGAACTTTATTGATTGGGGGAGGTGTGTATGTTTTCTTGAGAGAGAAGTAAAGAAAACACACACCTCCAAAGTAACAAGTGAATCCCCAACCCTCCTAGTTGTGACTAGGAGGGTATTTATTACAAGAATACAAAGCTAACTTAGCAATAATGTCTAAACTAGTCCTTGTACAAAGAAGTGCAATTCCCACATATGACAATACTTTAAAGCTAACAATCTCTCCCCAAAGTGATGTCATATGGGAATTGCTTACAATGTTCCCTACAAGTAAAATATAAACCATAAGCACAGAGAATAGTCTTCAAACTTCATTACTTCGTTCAGCTTGCAGAATCTTCTCAGCTTTCATTTCTTTAGTTGCAGACGAACCATGTGAGCAAATCTAATTAGGGTTTAATACAGCGTGCCCTGAGTGCTCTCCCCTAATTAGTGCTCTCCCCCAAACTGACAGCCTCATTTTATGAGTGCCCTGAGTGCCCTGAATCTGTTCAGGGGAATACAGTATCAACATCTTTATCTCACCAAATGCATCCCAGTTATTTTTCCCATGAGAGATCAGCCCGTACATTTCTCTCCCCTGCTGGTTACGATTTATCGGAATCAGCATACTTATGTGTACGTGAAGTATGAACTGGAAGCACTTCATGTAATCCGTGAGAAGATGTTGATATACCCAATCTACCTCCTGTATCAAAAACAATGGCTTCATGTAGTGACTACTGATGGAGAAAACCCACTATAACGAACTTGAGACTGAAGTAAAATAACCCAGACTTGTGACTTAAACTTGCACGATAGTGTGACTAAGAACCTATACTGAGCACTACAACGTAACTCCTTAAAGCATAGGTCGTTTCATATACCCATCCATCCTTCCTTAATTGTATATGAACCTCTCTTGAATTATCCACATCTTTGTGTGACACTGAGTACTACAACGTATCTCCTTTAAGTGATAGTTAACTAGGTCTTCGTCCATCCACCCCTTGACCTATGAAAACTAGATAATCCAAGACTTAATCACTGCTCCCATGAGTGCCCAAACAAGGATCTCGAGGAATCATGCATCCAACCAACCCCGATATCTTCAAGATACTAAGTACACGTACCCGAGATATTCCACTTCAACTTCAAATAAGTAATAATGAATCATCATCCTTGTAGCCACAGCTGATAATTTAACCATTGTCATTTGATTGTGAATCTTGATCAGGATCTTTTTGGCTATACGTGAAGGTGTTGAAGGTGCAGTCCGATAATTTCATTTGTGATTTTGGTGTGATATATGCCATAAAATGACATTCTAATGATGCTGGAAAAATTTGAGTTTAAGAAATTTTTACGCCAAAAATTCCCCGAAAAATTCGAATTTTGGGCCAAAATTTTCATTCTTGTACCAGAATTTGAATCTCGCGTAAAAATGGACCGTTAAGTCTCTCCTCCGAATTAATTTTTACTCAAGTTTTCCCGCCAAAATACTTTTTTTTTTTTTTTTTTTTGGATCTCGCGTAAAAATGGACCGTTAAGTCTCTCATCCGAATTAATTTTTACACAAGTTTTCCCGCCAAAATACTTTTTTTTTTTTTTTTTTTTTTTTTTTTTTTTTTTTTTTTTTTTGCAATTGCGAAAGGAGCTAGAATTGCGAAAGATTGTTGAATTGCGAAAGCCAGCATCAATTGCCAGAACATGCTGGAATTGCAAGACAGACTTGAATTGCGAAACAACCTTGAATTGTGAGACCAGGTTCAATTTCGAAAGTGTTTGCAATTGCGAGACAGTATGGCAATTTCGAAACTTGTATCAATTTCGAAATAATGTGGCAATTTCAAAACTTGGCAGTTCACCAACTCTTTGTCCTTTTGTTACTTGCCCATGCTATGCTCTTACACTCCCATACTTCTCCACTGCCATCTTTCACTAACTTAACTCAATTATTCTTGACCAATAATTGCACTCAAAGAGCAATTAAAAAATCCAAGAACAAATCTTTACAAAATCTTGTTGATTTTTTTCGATCAAAACACTTTGAACACCAAATATTTCAAGCGTTAAATGCAAGATACAACAAGAAAACTATGAAATCTTCACAACCCAACTGCTAATAACGAACAAACACAACCTTAACCTTAATCATTGTGTACGATTCCAAGATAAACACCAAAAGGTCACGTTTTTATGAAACAAAAACGCGTTGGGTTCTTTTTAACACAAACCGAACACAAAGAAAAATAAAACACACGATAAATCACATTTTTTTACCTCAAATACACCACGATTCGCCCCCGGTTAGCTCTTGATACCAATTGTAGAAGGCAAGATCACGTTTAGGAGGTAGGGGAACACGATCTAAAGGTTAAACATTATAAAACTTTATTGATTGGGGAGGTGTGTATGTTTTCTAGAGAGAGAAGTTTAGAAAACACACACACCTCCAAAGTAACAAGTGAATCCCCAACCCTCCTAGTTGTGACTAGGAGGGTATTTATTACAAGAATACAAAGCTAACTTAGCCATAATGTCTAAACTAGTCCTTGTACAAAGAAAGAAGTGCAATTCCCACATATGACAAAACTTTAAAGCTAACAGATAATAAAATGATTGGTAATATTTCCTCACAAACACAACAGTGGAGCCTACTGAGGGACTCAGTTTTTTTTTTTTTCCTTTTTAAGTGAACATAACCGGTTATGTTCATATCAACTTGAGAGGATCTCAATCCTATATTAAATTACTTTGTTGCAAACTTAATTCCATATAATTTAAAAGAGCATATTGATGATTGAAGTTTTAAATATGTGAGTTTAAATTTGTATTCATATATATGTTAACGTTTGATAATGGATGCATGTTTGAATGGGTGTAATAATAAAAGCTATTTTTGTATTAATATCTTTAAAAGTACATATTTTATTAAATTATTTTAAAAGTACTATGCTCAGTTGCTCACCTCAAAAACTCTCTCTCTTCTTTTAGGTGTTTTATTTTTTATTTTTTATCTTTTGCAAAAAGTGAATTATATTTACTTAACAAACTTTTTGTACATCATAATTCTAGCTGCTGATTGGACATGCCCACATCAGATACAAATAAAGGAAAAAATACTGAACATACTTCATAAGATATCTGATACTACAGAGATATCTGATATAACACTCTGCAAGAACTAACCAAACAGAGTATCTATATAATGTCTTTATACACATACAAAAGTACTTTGTATTAAACATGTGAAGTAGAGGGATTTAATTATTGCATCTTAACAGACCCATGGAGCTGCTTCTACCATTGCTAGAAAAAATCAAAAACTAGAAGATTTCCGGATTCCATTGAAAGACATCAACTTACCTATTGGAGAAAAAGGTCCAAAAACTCAGATTGGAGATGGTGGATTTGGTATCGTGTACAAAGGCCAAACCTCTGAACACTGGCAAAACCGCACAGTTGCCATCAAATTCCTACGTCCAGATAGTTACCAAGGAGAACATGAGTTCCGCAATGAGCTGAATATGATTTTCAATTTCAATCATGAAAACATTATCCCATTCATTGGATATTGTGATGAAGAAAATGAGAAGATTATAGTTTATGAGTATGCTAGTAATGGTAGCCTAGACTGTCATCTCGAAGACGAGGAAAAGAGACGTTTCTTGACATGGGAACATCGCTTGAAGATTTGCTTAGGTGCAGCAAAAGGAATCGAATATCTTCACTCAGGTCTTGGTGAGGGCAACAGAGTAATCCACAGAGACGTCAAGAGCGGAAACATCTTATTGGATCACAATTTTGTAGCGAAAGTTTGTGATTTTGGATTGTCAAAATCTGGCCCCATAAATCAGCCACATACTCAAGTCTACACAAACGCTGCAGGTACCAACTTTTACATGGATCCAGTTTATCATGAAAGTGGCATCCTCCGGAAAGAGTCAGATGTGTATTCATTTGGAGTGGTAATGTTTGAGTTGTTGAGTGGATTGTTAGCTTATCGTAAAAGAAGGTTAGAAGGTGGTAAACCAAAACCTCTCTTAAATATTGTCCGACGCTACTATGATTACAAACCAGACTTGATAATTGATCCCTTGATAAGAGATGAAATTTATGGCCGCTCTTTACATACTTTTAAGGATGTTGCATATAAATGCATTAGTTTCAACATGAAGGATCGCCCATCAATGAATCAGGTCGTCAGGAGATTGGAGGAAGCATTGTATATTCAAGTAAGTGTTATCATTAGTTATGTTAAAAGATATATACAGTATCTAGCTAGTTTCATAGGGCACAAAGAAAACTATTTAATATTAATCAACTAATTTACTAAAAGTTAACTATGATTTATACTGTATCTAGCTAGTTTCAAAGGCCAATCAAGTTTTTATAGACTTTAAAGTGTTATCATTTGTCAAGTGCTGATTGCTTTAACATTTCATTTTCTTCCCACTTGAGGGGCAGATAATGAAATATTACCAGAAATCATGAAATTTATCTAAACACTTGCCTCTATATAATGTCTTGTTAATATATACATACAAAACTATTAAACATGTGAAGTAGAGGGATTTAAGTTCTAAAGAACCATCTTAACAGACCCACGGAGCTGCTTCTACCATTGCCAGAAAAAATCAAAACCTAGAAGATTTCCAAATTCCATTGGAGGACATTAACTTGGCCATTGGAGTAAAAGGTCAAGAAACTCGGATTGGAGGACATTACAAAGGCCAACTCTCTGAACGCTGGCAAAACCGCACAGTTGCCATCAAACGCCTACGTCCAGATAGTTACCAAGGAGAGTATGAGTTCCGCAACGAGCTGAATATGATTTTCAGTTTCAGCCATGAAAACATCATCCCTTTCATTGGTTACTGTGATGAAGGCAAAGAGAAAATTATAGTTTACGAGTATGCTAGTAATGGTAGCCTAGATGGTCATCTCGAAGACTGGGGAAAGAGACGTTTCTTGACATGGGAGCATCGCCTGAAGATTTGCTTAGGTGCAGCAAAAGGAATCGACTATCTTCACTCAGGTCTTGGTGAGGAGAACAGCGTAATCCACAGAGACGTCAAGAGCAGGAACATCTTATTGGATCACAATTTTGTAGCAAAAGTTTGTGATTTTGGATTGTCAAAATCTGGCCCCATAAATCTGCAACCTACCCACTTCTACATACCCGGTGATGGTACCAACTTTTACAGGGATCCAGTTTACCTTGAAGGTAGTGTCTTCCGGAAAGAGTCAGATGTGTATTCATTTGGAGTGGTAATGTTTGAGTTGTTGAGTGGAATGTTAGCTTATCATCGAAGAAGAATAGATGGTGTTTCAGGTGATGTTATACACGAACCTCTCATAAAAAAAGTCCAACGCTACTATGATTACAAACCAGACTTGATAATTGATCCCCTGATAAGAGATGAAATTGATAATCGTTCTTTTAACGCGTATAGAGAAATTGCATTTCAGTGCATAAGTTTCAATTCAAAGGAGCGTCCTACCATGGAAATGATCGTGGATCGGGTTGAGAAAGCATTGGAACTTCAAGTAAGTATTTATTTCAGTTATCTATCTATATATGTTTTGATTGATCCATTTCTCTATCATCATATTCTACATTCAGTATAAAAACCTATTACTAGGCTAATCACATAGCATAGGCAGTTCAACCGATAGCATCACGACACCATTCAAAATACTGTTAGGAGTCCATGACTTGTTCTTTGCTATAATGAAAGCTTGTTGTTAGCCAAAATAACTTATATGAATTTTTATAGTTCACGGACGGTGGGTATTCTCCAACACCTTACTTTCCAGAGAATATCTGGATGAGCATGTCAAGTTTGTTTGCCTATGTTTACCCAAAAAAAACAGTTTGTTTGCCTATGTTACTTATAAGTCAAGATTTTTCATTTCTGTGGTTGTCAATCATTTTCTGAGTATTGTCGACCTTAATAGTTAATACTACCTTATGATTGATGGATCCTGACTTAATAAAGTTGTTGGTTAGCCATGAATGATGAACCTTTTATGTTATCGTAGTATGTTCAGTATATGTGTCTTACCATTCATCTGGTTCAACTACATTTTGTGTTAGGTAACTAATCAAGGGGACCTTAAGCAAAAGGTGACTGAGAGCTAACTCATCCCGGGATCGTTGGAGCAATCACTCGCAAAGCGTTGCATCTCCAGTTTCTTGAGAGGTTTATTTTATGTTATGATTCAAAAGATCGATCAGTAAGTGAGGAGCTTTTGTAATTTTGAGTTGTATGAATTGTTGGTATTGTGTGTGTATCCAAGAAAGCATTTCATTTAACAAGATCTATTTAATTTACAGTGCTAATCAATCAGTATGTTTAGATGAATACCTAGAGTAGTAGAGATCACAGCCGTCGAATAGATGTCGGAAGCCCATACCTTACCTAACAAACATGCCTCCTTGAAAACCAAAATAAGACTTGGTTGAACAATTTGAGCGTACTGTAACACATTTTGGCCTTTAAAGATAGAGGACAATAAGAGGAAAGAGGCATTACTTAACGAAAGGTTTATCAAAAACGGAAAATATTGCCAATTTTTTATTGAGTTTTAATCATCATATAACGTATGGCTTTAATTTGATCGATAGTTGATTGTTTCAATAGTCGTTTTATATTTTTGTATTATTTTGACAAAGATATTACACCGAATTAAGTAAAGATAAATATTCTTTTTCGAAATGATATTTGGTAATAACCAAAGGGCAAATAGCCGATTCTTTCATAAATGAGTTGTTAAATAGTAAATTAAATATTAAGTTTTTCAATGATATGATGATTTCTAATTTAGCGATTTTGATAATTTTAGTCATACTATCTCTGATACTTATAAATCAAAAATGATTTTACTTAAATTTAAAAATCTTAACTCGATTATGTCAACTTTAAATTCGCAAATTGATAATCTCGATTTTGAACAGAGTTGAATCCAATCATATTTTTGGGTCTGTGATAATTATAAGTTTTAATATAGTTGGACTAAAAACTCTCCAATTTGATAATACGCCAGTGGAAGGGCGGCGGGGGTCAGCAGTGAAAACACGTTGGTGATTTGAATGAAGTGAGTCGCCTGATGAGTGAAAGACAATGAGTTGTGAAGTGGTTCTGGGAATGGACTAATTAAAGAAAAAGATGCTAAAATATGTAAAATATTGTTTAAGGTTTATTTGTCAACTATATACATGTCATCCATTAAGTTTTTCAAAATGTAGCTTGGATTAGTCGGAAACAATGACATGTATGAAACTTGTAATATAAAAACCTTTTGGTTATCATCTAACAGACGCGAGACAGAAAAGCATGACTTCCTTAAATAACTTAATCTTAAGGGTTTTTCCATACATAATACCAAGTCTAAACCACCAAGATGAATTATATAACCAATGTTAACTAACTAGTTTCGAATTTCAATTTAGGGGTTGTAAGATTACGGTCATAGCATAACATTGCACTTATATATCATGTCAACACATTTGTATTAATCATTATGACGACTTCTCTATGAATAAAACTACGCTAATAATTATTTATTTCAACCAACCTATCCTTATCTGTTATTTATGTACGAAAATGAAAAAGTCTATTAGTAATAAAGAATTGAAGGTTAACTGATCGATCATGCCATTTTTCTAATAAACAACTCTACATTGTTTAACAAGACATTATTGTTCAAAAGTCTACTAAATAAGAGATGATCATGTCATATTAAGATTAGTGTTCAACGATATATTTAACACTCCTAAACTATTCAGGGTAGCTCAAGTTTACTTTTTTAAATGGTAATCACATCCAAATTTCCTTTTATTATGGATCTGAGTTCTATACTATAATGCCACATGCTTTGCGTTCACACATTTTAAATGGTAATCACATCCAAATCTACTTCTTTAAGTGAAACTCAAAATCTGAGTTCTATACTAGCATGTTGTCCTAGGTAAATCTTGATTTGCCACCTCCCGCTTCTCTATGTTAAAGTTGTCGTAATACATTATTCATGTCGTCTAGCATATAGTCATGAACTGTTCGGCGCACTTGTAAAATTTGAGTCAGATCGAGATAGGGATATCTTTAACCGTTCCACCTTGGTGCCTAGGTGCTCTTATAGATGTCATTTGTAATTGGTCAACGAACTTGCAACTTACCTTCTCGTGGGTTAATCGAGTAAACAATCAAGTTGCTCATTGAAATGTTCTTGGAATCAATGTATTATATGAGATGCAGGTTTCTTTTGCTTGAGAACTTACTTCACTTTCTAGGTGTGATCTGAATCAAAGTTGTTGTAACAATAACATGATATGATTTAAAATTCAACTGTTATTTTTTTTAGCACAATAAATTTATTAGGAATAACGAACATATTGGCACGACTCTTTGATTGATATGTTTGTTGGTTTTATTTAGAAGTGTTTGACAAGATACCTAGAAGTATAACATGACATAAAAAGACAAACAAATAGAATCCGCAAATCGTGTGATAATTTTTTTTATCAAACGCAAATAATTAGAGTGTGATTTTTGCTAGTTGCTTCCATACTCGAGATATGAACGATGAATCACTTCATAATTAAGAATCCAGAGACTTATATGAGTTGACACGTTAGTTTTCTAATTCTTCCATTCTTCTAATTTGTTTACTATTAGCGTGGCATTAGTCGGGACTAGGCCAGGTTGAGTCTTAGTATAGTTTGGATTGTTCGGTTCATGCATGTATATATACATTGAGTTTATGTTTTATGAGAATATGGGGATTTATCAAATCTAATATAGTATCAAAGCCTTAAAATCCTACACCTCTCTAAACCCTAACCAAAAAGTCCAAACTATACTAGGACTCAAACTAGGCCCGACTGACGCCACACTAATATTTGTTGTTGATTCTTATGATGTGCTTGAATAGCAAAATGTACAAACTTTGTCTCTAAGGTTATGTAAAATAAATTCCTCGGCAAGTGTTTATTAGAGGATAAATATGGCTCATGCCCAATTGTAAGTTTGGGTCAATTAGAGTTTCATACTATATCTACTCAATGTATGGTTTGGCTAGTAATTAGTGCAATACACTTACAGGGTTTTAATGCTCTAACATGGTATGAGATCCTTCTTAAAATATATCTATAATTGTTAGTAGTTACATAACTAATCACATTGTAAAATTGTTGGGAAAAAGTGAGGGAAAATGGCATATACAAGTAGGGGTGTCATTCGGGCTGACCCTACCCGAACCCGACCCGAGTCAATTCGGGTCGGGTCAATCGGGTTCAAAATTATATTCGGGTCAACCCGAATTGACCCGAGTTCTAAACAAGGTCGGGTTCGGGTATTTTTATTTTAGCCTTGACCCGACCCGAATTGACCCAAACCCGACCAACCCGAGTCAATTAACACTAAACATATTGAAGTAAAATGGACCTAGACCCGAACCCAACTTGACCCAACCCGAATTGACCCGACCCGAGTGACCCGAGTTCTAAACAAGGTCGGGTTCGGGTATTTTTTTGGAGACTTGACCCGAGTTGACCCGACCCGAACTGACCTGAACCCGACCGGGTCAACCCGATTGACAAGGTCGGGTTCTGTGTTATCATTAGCAGTAACTGACATGACATATGCAGTTATATTGTTTCAAAATGAACGATAAACTTGGATAAGAGTTGTGATGGTAATTATTTAAATGATTTTAACTAGAGAAGCATTTGTTATGGGTAAGAGTTGTGATGATAATCATGTATATTCTACAAGAATCGTGTAAGATCACTTTCCGAATAACGTATTTCGACTCTTTAGATGCCTAGGTGTCACAAAATGATTGTTAGGATAACTTAAGAATATCGGTTATTTTCTTGGCACAAGAGAACTAAGAAAAACAAAGATGAATATGTTAGTTTTCATAATTTATAGTGAGAACAAATATATCCATTATAAAACAGACATTTTGTAACACCCCGTGCCCGCTTACATCAAAAACTTAAACTTTGACGTGAAAACGTTCGAGTTTTGTGGACATTTTGTTACTCTTTCGACATCTGACAAAAATCCATAAACATTCAGCCCTTGAGACTATTTTTAAATGAAAGTACATTCAATTACCTTCGAATCGATAGGTGGCACCACCCGTTTCGACTTACGGATTAAAAGATATGATTTTTCGAAAATTGACTAAAACTGACAAAATCTGGAAAGGGTACCATGCGGCTGTATGGGAAATCCCATACGGCCGTATGGCCACCTGAGCCACCATCATATGGCTGTATGGTGAAAACACCATACGGCCGTATACCCCTTCTGTCCCAAAAATCCATTTTCAAAATCCCAGGCCGGAAACCCGACCTCCCGAACTCGAAACTCAACCAAACTTTCCAGATTCATTTGGTATATGAATGGGCTCATTTTCATGCAAAAACTTTTACCTTACGACACCCCGAAGGGGTACTTTACAAATTAGACGGGTTATGCAAATAACCCGTTTTGACCCATTTACACTACAAACCATCCATACCAATTCCATTTTACATCAAACTTGACCCACATCAATAACTTAACATCACAAACGTGTTCCAACTGACACTTGACCCGTTTACTATCCAAAATGGGTACGTTTATACTAAATCCAAACGCCCCTTTAACATTATACCAAAAACACATAATCCATACTTTGACACACCGTTAGACTCCCAAATCGTTATGACTCCATTAACATACAATTTCACACTTGACTCCGCTTTACAAACCATTTATGGACTCGCGGGGGTACCATCTTGATTGAGCTCGGTATCTACCTAAGCTCTACTTTCTTACCAATCTACCCATATCGCATAAACAAGCCTTAACCCATATATCCAAATCATTTATACAAGCACGCCAACCTACAAAATGGCTAGACAACTAAACCGTAAGCACAACGGCTTAGTAAGTAAAACGACCAAAACATACAATTATACTTCAATCCACATGATGCATCATATACATAAAATACTTACTTCATGGCATACTACTCAAGCCTCATCTAGCACATAACATCAACATATTCCATAAATTCCATTCATCAAATAAGCCATATTCATGGCATCACATAAGCATATCCAAGCTCATCTTCTCAATATAAACATACATAACACATAATGATAGAAATCCATATAACATATGCTATCATCATTTTACTTACCTCAAATCCAAGCTACATAACATCAACAAGAACATCATCATCATCACAATGATCCATCATCATCATCGTCGATCATAACCACAACCTAACAACATAACAATAATTAACATAACAAGGGTTATCAAAACCCATCAAATACACTTATCTTCCATAACATATCATCATATGATCATATCTTGATCATATGATGAAAACCCACTTTTCTCATAATCTCTAACTTTACTAAATAAAGGCAATAGACTACTTACTTGATGATGATCATTATTAAGGAGGGATATTAACACTTGATCTTCACTTTCTTCTACTTGGATCATCATTTAGCTTATTTTCCCTCTCTTTTTCTTTCTATAGAACCGGACTTCTCAAAGTCCCAAGAATAATAGAGAAAAGTCTACAACTTTCCTGGATATATTAGCTAAAACACAAGTTTGGGTCATTGGCAAGAATGGCCCCTCAAGTCTCTTTTCTTCTATTTTGGCCACAACTAACTTTATAACACATTTACAACTTAACAACTTTAGCCCCTTGAGTCTATGCATCATATTTCTATAACCTTCCAACACATTCTTTAACTATCACTTTGACTATCGGGTTTGACTAAAACGTTACATTCGTTGACCGGCCAATCACATAAGGCCTTTATACATTTTCATTTAGGGTGGGGTCCCAATACCCGGAAAACGGGTCTAACACATTTTGATAGTTAAAGTCGGTTAAAAGCGGTTGAACACCAACAATCACAAATGTACACCAAGACGCATGTTGGTTGTGTTTTAATGGGAAAAAAATTCACCAACTATTCATCAATAGTCACAACATCCCCTTAGACCTGTAAGGGGCGCTGCCCCTTGATCACGCAAGGTGACATGACCTCCGTATATTAGTCGTGGTCGGTAGCATATTAGCTTAAATAGAGGCGGAGCCAGTAGGGGGCTGGCGGGTGCTCGGCCACCCCCAACCGGCCCAACTAGCTCAGCTTGTACTTTAGTTTCTGGCGATTAATGACTCATTACTCTCTTGAAATCATCATTGTTTGCTGCAATCGTTGCTTTAAACTTGTCTTATCTTGTTTTGAAAAGTCTTTGATCTATCGTTTTACATAATTTAAGAAAAGGTTTGAGTGTTGAAAGAGTTTTGGTGAAGAAGACATATGTTCGGTTAAGAAAAAAAAGAAGGTAAGATAGATGCAACTTTGGTACGGGTAACAGTGAGAGTTTTTCAGATTGCTTTGAAAAAGGAGAAACACATTTTATTGTTTTAATTGATTCTTTTTTATTAGTTTAGTTTGGATTGTATTTATTTGTTCCCTTTATTCTTTTGATATTGTGTAGGGAAATCGATCTAAAAACCGTATGTTATTATCCAAATTATGTACAATTCTCGGTCCCCTTAACCTAAATTCCTGACTCCGTCCCTTAGCTCAAATGAGTGTGCACTTCACACTTTCCTAACTGGTATCTGTGTTTAATATGAAATCATTGGTCTCTATTACAATCACCCAAAATAGTTGATGACAAAACAATCACCAGCATCATATGTATATGATAAAAGCTACGACAAGCGTATGACTACATTCCCACAAATAGAATGGGTTATTATACAAAAAATACAGCATAACCAATACCTAGCGTAAAATACTAGCATTGTTTCACATAACTAGAACCCATCAATAAATAATTCGAACATGTCAACAACGCAAAGCCCCCCCTCCCGCCCCGATAGCCTCTTACTCGCCTTAGCTTGAGATCTCCATTTTCGCCTATCACAAGAAAGTGGAACTTAGCCAACGCTAAATTTAAAGATAGAGACTATGTTTGGCGCGGAGCTTTTTGAAGCTTTTTGGGGCAATGAGCGGTGAGAATGAGCTTTTTTATTTTTGATGTTCGTTTGGTAAGGGAGCAATGAGTTGTAGCAATTTTTTAGGAAAGCTTTTTTCCCAATGCTTCCTTTTGAAGCTGTGGATATTTACAACTATGTTACCAAACGTTTTTATTTAAAAAACAGCTACTGATCACGGCTACTGCTCACAGCTACTGCTCACAGCTACCGCTCACAGCTACTGCTCACTGATACTGCTACTTTTACCAAACACAGCCAGAATATAATTGTGAGGAAAGAGGCATTACTTAAAGGAAGGTCTATCAAAATCGGAAAATATTGCCAATTTATTGAGTTTTTATCATCATATAACGTGTGGCTCTTGTAAAAAAAAGTAAAGTAAAGTAACTCCTAATACCGTCTTTCACGGGTTATGGGTCCCAATACCATTACGGTGTATGGGGGAGGTTGAAACGTAGACAACCTTACCCCTACCTAAGGTAGAGAGGCTGCTTCCGGTTCTACCAAAGGTAGAAAAAGACCTCCGGCCTTTTGTAGGGAGTGAGAATCGAACCCCTGACCTCTCGGTTGAGAGGCAAAGGGTTTTTCAACTGATCCAACCCTGCTTGATTTCTACAGAATTAATTAGTTCTAAGTTTCTAACACGTATTTTAATGAGTATGTTTGATAACACAGAGACCTGGGTTTTATTTGTAGTACAAGCTAACAATAAAGCAATGTGAGTAAGAGTTTTTTTATTTTTTTTTGGGCAAGAACATTTAAATTCATATAAATCACTCTAGCAAGAAGTAGTTTTGATATCTACTTAAGTAGAAACTAGAAATCCTTATAAGTAATCTTTGTTTGGCAGACAAAACTTATAAGAGATTATAAATAAATGATCTTCCATAATCTCTGAAAATCAAATGTTACTTCATGTAGCTTATAAAAATAATCTCTTGTTATAATCTTCATCTCCAGCACCATCTACAGTTACAACAATAGTTAATTTTGTCAAATATACCCTATGGTTTGCAAAGATATTAAATAAGAAAGTTTGGTCAATATATTTAGAAGGAAACAAGAATTGACAAAAAGAAAATATAGTTTTAATAGTTTGTTACCGTGCTATTTGTTAGAGTTCTAATATGTTTTAGTGATAATTTAACTAATTGGAAAAAAATTATTAAGTACTAAAATGTTAAAATAAAAACTTCATGGAACAAGTTATCAAATTGCTGAACATTTAAGAAATAAATGGTTACTAACCCAAAATTCTAGGCTGATTAAACATCAAATATTCGTTAACTTGCAGTTGATGCTAAGCATGTGAGAAAGAAAGTTCAACTACGCATAATCAAATGTGCTAATCAATTACGACCATAATTTTCTCAATATATAAAATATTACTTTTTATGAGTCTAAAACTTATTTTAATAAACATATTATTTTTTGAAAAGTTTACGAGTCTTTAAAAAATTATTCCTTTTTAAGAGATTAATAATGGACGACCAACTATAGGTGTAATAGAAAAAAAAATATAACAAATTTAACAAATGATAACGTGTGTAGTAGTGGGATTTAATTTCTAGTCAATCGTTTATGATATTTTTCTAAGTCAAATTCATTAGAAGACCTAGATCTAAATCTGAGGTGGCAACCATGGAGAGAAGAGAGGGTTTCAAGGTGAGGAGAAATGAGAATATTATGAATGGGGCTAATTATTTGAAAATGCATCATACTTGACACCAAACTTTTTTTTTTTCTATAGTGGGCACATACTCCCTTAATCAGCACTATTGTAAGCATTTTGATGACGTGGCATGATCTAATCAAGATTAATTACATAAATTTACATAAATCGTCCCTGTGGCTCTAAACAATTACATCATTCGTCCTTGAATCAATTACATAAAAGGTCCTTACGGCTCTATTAAGTATGATATAAAACTTCCATGGAATCATCTTGATTATCTCTTGCTTTTGTACATATCATCCACCACATTCTGCAATATTGGGAAACATAATGAAATATTTGTCAAATTGGTAAATATAGCACATTTTTAAGAGTAAGAGCTAACCTGGTAGTATTTGAGGAACTGGGCTCTCTTCTTCTTGAATGTTGGAGTGATCAGATCACGGTCCATGTCAAACGGTGTAGGATCAAGGTTAACCGCTTTAACGAATTCAAAACCTTTTAACTGGCAAAATAACTCCTTATTAGATTTGTTTTTCTATAAGAATTCTTAAATCATACAAATACCGCAGAGAAAAAAAGATCAAACCTTTTTCTCTTTATCTATACTCGTTAGCTCTCCAAGAATATATGCATTTGTCTTGGGATTTTCACAGATGGTACAAAAATCACCAGCCACTCCGTTTTCTGATGCCCAATTTTCAATTGAGTCTTTATTTGGGTTGACAACCGCCACAAGGAAGGACTCGAAGCTGTTTCCCTATATCCATATCTGAAACATGTTGGAAAACCACCGAGATTATTTTTAGTAGCTACTGCCACCGCACACTTGTGAAGTAGCCAGTTCAAAACTTCAACACGAGTAAGGTTCCCGATGGGTTGTCCAGATTCTGTAGTCATTGCCTTGACTTTTACTTAGTCATTGCCTTGACTTTTACTTTAAGGTCGTTTATCTTTTGAGTTAGGAATCAGATTCATTAACACACCCCTCATCCCTCCCATCCCTCACCACAAACCCTCCCCATCGCATACCCACTAATCATCGTAGCCCACGTAAACGAATTCCTGACCGGCATTTCATCAAACACCTTACGCGCATCCCAAATCTCCCCACACTTGCAATAAACATTAACCAAAGAACTCCCAACAAAAACATCCCCACATCTCCCAACCTTAACCCCAACGAAATAGCAGACACCATAGCAGATCTAAAATAGCACGACCACACGCATAAGGTACCAGTGGCTGATGCAAACGACTGCCAGTAAGCTATTGAGGCGGAAGACGGCTGAGGAGGACGACAACGACTGGTAAGATGGCATGCGATTATGGGAGTTTTGTGGTTTGGGGTTTTACAGAAATAAAGAGTGTTACAAATTAAATGGTTGTTTGGGTTTTAATTTTGTTGGAATTATGTTCTTGAGTTCATTGTGTGTTCATGGTTGATATGGATTTTTTGGAATCCATTAATTTTGTTATACCAGTGGATATGTGAATTACATATGGAGGTTTTAAACTTTTAAAGCCACAAGGACGACATGTGTAAATTATTAAAGCCATAAGGACCTTTTATGTAATTGATTCAAGGACGAATGGTGTAATTGTTTTGAGCCACAGGGACGATTTATGTAAATTTATGTAATTAATCTTGATTAGATCATGCCACGTCATCAAAATGCTTACAATAGTGGTGATTAAGGGAGTATGTGCCCACAATAGGAAAAAAAAAAAAAGTTTGATGCTTACAAAAGAATAAGGTGGCAAGTATGATGCCTTTTCAGATGATTTTCCCTTATAAATGTGATAGGTCTAGAAGAGGAAGAGTAATTTACACATATGATCCATGTGGTTAGACATTAAAAGACTATTTTGCCTTCATGTGCAAGTCATATGAGGAGTATTTAACAGTTAAACCTAACGTCGTTTGGTCAAGGGACCGTGTGTGTTAAGGGTTTCAGAGTTGGTGACTGTAAGTGCAAAAAAAAAAAGTCAAGAGACCAAGAGTATGAGTCAACGCAAACCACATGGACCATCTTTGTAACTTACTCTATTAATTAATTACTTTTCTTTTCCTCTTACACCAAAAACACCAAGAGTAGAGAAATAGATTGGTAGCAAAAGGAATTTGCATGTTTGGTAGAGGGAAATGAGAGTGGAGAAATGGAAATGAATCAAATTCTTGTGTTTGGTATGTTAGAGAAATAAAAAGGTGGAGAATTGTGGGGAATTGGTGGATAATTGATAGTGTAATTTTTTGATTTTGATTTCCACTTCATTTTGAATGAAAATGGGAGAAATGGGAACTTTGTAAGTTTTTTTTTTTTTCTTTTTTTTTTTCTTTTTTTTTTTTTTTTTTTTTTAGTTGGAAACCGATTTACGTAAATGTATTTTTTATAAAAAAATTAATAATTTTTTTAAAATAAATTTTTTATAAAATAAGTTTAAAAAAAAATTAAAATAATTTTTTTATAAAAAATAATTTAAAAAAATATATTTTTTTAAAATATATTTTTTATAGAATTGTTATTTAGAAAAAATAAATTTTTTTAAATAATTTTTTTAATTAATTTTATAAAAAATAAATTTTAAAATAAATTAAAAAAAATAATTTTTTTTTAAAATAAGTTTTTTTTTTTAAAAAATAAAAAAAAAATAATTAAAAAAAATATTTTTTTTAAATATATATTTTTTAGAATTGTTATTTAGAAATTTTTTTTTTTTTTTTTTTTTTTTTTTTTTTAAATCAACAAACAAAAGTTCTAATTCTTTTAATAAAAAAGTTTTTTTTTTATTATTTATTATTTTTTTTTTTTATTTATTATTTTTTTTTTTGCCAATTCTCGAGTTTATTTCTCATGTTACCAAACACTAGAATTGACTTTAAATTTATCTACCCATTTCTATTCTTTGAATTCTATTCTCTACTTCATTTCTATTCTCTGAAATTCTCTCTACCAAACGTGCCCTTAATAGAGAGGTATATTTTGTTTTATTATAAATTTTGTTATTGTACTATACTTTATTTATTTTGTATCACATAATTTTTTATTTGTTTCATAACTGAATAAACATTCTAATATTGTATGTAGGGCTTCGGTCAGGCTAGTGAAGCATTTCCGAATACACAGGTATATTTTGTTTTATTATAAATTTTGTGTTACATAAAAAACTGATTAAAAGAACTTACTAAACATTATAATATTCTATGCTGTGTTTTGCGCAGGCTAGTTCAGCATGTCATGGTCCGCCGAATAGTTCTTTCTTTCGCGGGTTGTCTCATTTGTCGCCACAGGTGGCCTCACAGTTTACTATGCCTTCTATTACCCATATGCAACAACAAGGATTTGCACCGTGGTCAGGTATTAATATGCATGAAGCAGGTACATCAGAGGCCCCTGTACGTAGCCGTGTCAACACGGTAAAGTCATTATATACCTTTTTCCAAATTACTTGTATATTTTGAATTATGTGCGAGTAACAAATGTTTAATTCGCTTTCTTTTCATCAGCGGACATCGCATAACAATGCGACCTCGTACACCCCTATCCCACTACAAGGATTTTCACCGTGGTCGGGCAAGAATATGCAAGAAGCTGGTCCACCACGTGGCACTGTACCTAGCCACGTCATCCCGGTAAATTCACACGTTCATAAATATATATCTTTTTTCAAAATTACTTGTATAATTATAAGCATGTGCAACTATTAAATGATGAGTTATTTGTGCCAGGCTGTCATGAATCGAGAGAAGCGGGATGTCCGTCCTGGACCTTGGCATAAGGACCCGTACGGGCCTTTGCCAGATACTACTCCCATGCCTAAGAAACGGGTTGGACCGAGGAAAAATATTGCGGACACAGATGATATTCCACCCCCTCTTCATTTTGACGATCCTAATGAGAACGATGTTGTGGTTACACATGCTGCATATACCGGCAACTTTATTACGTTTTATAACGTCGACCCTAATAAGGTAATTGTAACATTACTTGATTAAATTATTTAAAATGATTAACAAGTTTGTTTTGATATTGATATTGTATTTTATTTTCTGCAATTTAGGTCAGGCGGTATCCTAATAATTATCCTAACTTAAGCACTTTCTTGCTAAAACCCGAATATATTTTTTTGGACTGCCACACAAAGGGTAATCGTATGGAACCAAAGTTTTGGGTAGACCTACTCCCTTTTGAGTTTCCTGGTAACCATGATGGTTGGTTGTGTGATGATGTAAGTTTATTACTGAATGTTTACATTTTATTTGAGAAATCTTATTCAAAGGATGCCCAATAATATATATATATATTTAATTAAAATAGCATATTAATGCGTGGATGGAGCTCCTAATACGAACGAGGAGAGATGGTGATGAATGGACAGTTGCGAAATCTACACTTGGATCTACCCATGCCGGTAGTAATATCTTCATACTTACCACGGATAGGGTGTTGCAAGGAACCTTGAATGGGCAGACACGTCCGTACCCTTGTTGGTCAACGGTGAATACGGTAAGTATTTGTTGTTTAATAACTTTAATAAGTTTAGCATTTAATAAGTTTAGCATTTTATAAGTTTACATTATTATTATTTTTTATTTTGTAGGTGTTTATGCCAATACATTGCGAAGGGAATCACTGGGTCCTTGGTGTGATTAGTCTACTTTGGTCAACCATTACGGTTTTTGACTCGCTGCATAGTAACGATCGAAAGGATAGGTTGCACCAACACATTGTTTCATGGACCGAAGTTCTCAACGAATACTTGACTCACCAAGGGTATTTTCAGGTTACTAACCGAGCACCCTTTAACTTCGCTTACACCTACAACGATAGCCAAAGTTGGCGTTTTTTGACACCTCAACAACAAAATGGGATGGATTGTGGTGTGATAACATGTTGGCTTATCTCACAATTTTGTAAAGGATCTATCCCGATTCCACATATTCCTAATGTTTCAGAGTTTTTTAAAGCTTTTAGATACACGATGGCTCATCATATCTATGCTACCCGATGCGAGGATACGACAGACTGTGGATATGATTAGGTAGCTAAACTTTAATATTGTTTATATTTTGTACCGGTACACTGGGGTTTGTATATATATATATTGTGAATATCAAGTTATAGCGTTGGTAATTAATTTTTTGTATACGAGTTAAGCAAAACCACGGGTTAATTAGACGACAAAATAGTAAAAATTTTATTACATAAAATATCATAACAAAAGTTAAATTACAACATCACTCAAACATTTACTACATACTTATTAATTAAAAAACGGTATCTTTCTCGATGACCCCCTCCATGTTTTTCAAAGTGATGTTTAGGTAATGGTTATGTGGTTTTGGTGTAAACACTGACACATTCTTTAGTATCAAAACAGCACCGACGTTGATAAGCTTTACATAACCCTTTTCCTCAGCAAGGACTTTGTGATGGATTGTACCAGACATTGTTCCCGATGGATCCTTGAGTGTGACTGTTAAATCACCTAGAATATTTTTTGAACAACTCTTGACAACAGCAACAACAAGTTCAACCTTCCCTTTTTTAATAAATTTCTCAATATCACCTAGACATCCCTCTACCTCGATCCCAAAAGCATCACAATATGCAAGGGCGCTTAGCCATGGGCCACGCGTAAAATGATCATCTTTAGACGCATCCTCCATTATTTTTCTGACATATTCTTGTGTTGGCATTATAGATGAAGGGCCAACGTCTGCAATGTCTCTCGATTTTCGGAGCCGCGCCGCCTGAAGAATACCGGCTGGACCGGGTATTATCTGTGTTTCACCAATAGTAGCTTGGGTTACTACGTGTTCATAAATGTACACATGTGCAATAGAATTAGGGGATTCATAAGCACACGTAACAAATAAACAAACATCATCGTCGTTGTTAAGCGCCACCATAGTATCCGGTGGACTTAGCTTACATAACAAACTGAGTTGTATATTAGGATTCAACTCGAATTTGTTAACCAACATTTCAACCAACAATGAGTATGTCATGTCGGTGTACATAATCACACCACTCTCAACATCATTGAAATGTAGCATACATTTGAATTTCTTGAAAGATTCAGCCATTAGTATGTTTGTTGGAATTATGTTTGTTGCTATTTATTATAATGTGGTAAGTGTTTGTTTAGCCGACGGATGTTGTGGATGACACACACATACACATATATATATACACATCAATGTCAGTAACACAATACAATTTTACACGAAATATGACACACAGTCACACAGTTACCCAAAAGTGATTTGACTAGACACGGAATTTTTTTTTTACACATAAAAATCTACACGAAATATGACAAGATGTGACCAGTGATGTGACCACTGATGTGACAAATGTGACCACTGATGTGACAAGTAACTGAAATTTTCTGGAACACATAAAATTTGACACGAAATATGACATTAAAGTATCAGTGATGTGACTAGTAAATGAAATTTTTTGTATCACATATAATTCTACACGAAATATGATAATCAACACAGTAACTTTATATAAACACACGCTTACTAAGCCAACTATATATAACACATCAACAACTTAAAGTGTATACACATCTTCACACTAAAAAAAATTGAAATGAGTTTAAAAAAAATAAAATGCATGTTACATTATCATGATTTAGATCGTGTTGTCATAATTTATGATGATGTAACGTATTCCGGGTTAGTTAAAATGGTGATGAGTAAGTTTAATTTGAACCAGAATGACCAGGTCAATCTAAAGGTTAAACTGCATTCACTTGACTCTCGACTCGATATTACACATAAAAATCTACACGAAATATGACAAGATGTGACCAGTGATGTGACAAATGTGACCACTGATGTGACAAGTAACTGAAATTTTCTGGAACACATAAAATTTGACACGAAATATGACATTAAAGTATCAGTGATGTGACTAGTAAATGAAATTTTTTGTATCACATATAATTCTACACGAAATATGATAATCAACACAGTAACTTTATAAAAACACACGCTTACTAAGCCAACTATATATAACACATCAACAACTTAAAGTGTATACACATCTTCACACTAAAAAAAATTGAAATGAGTTTAAAAAAAATAAAATGCAGGTTACATTATCATGATTTAGATCGTGGTGTCATAATTTATGATGATGTAACGTATTCCGGGTTAGTTAAAATGGTGATGAGTAAGTTTAATTTGAACCAGAATGACCAGGTCAATCTAAAGGTTAAACTGCATTCACTTGACTCTCTACTCGATATTACTGATGACAACGAGGTAAATTTTTTTGTTGAATGTGCTTTACAGTCTCCTAGTGAAATTGTAGAATTGTTTGTTTCACAAACAAAAAATTTGGAAGAAACAAAATCTTTCAGTACAACCCAGCAAATGCCCGAGTTTTATAACTTTTTTTCATCAAGAGTAGATGAACACATTGGCTCACATAGTGATGTTCCATTTATGTATGACGAAAAAAATGATTTTCTAAACAATGACTCTGGTTATAAACATGAGGCCAATTTCACAAAAAAGGGCTCATCATTTGCTTTCAATTCGAATAACGAACAAGAAGATAATTTTCTAAACAATGACTCTGGTTATAATCATGAGGCCAATTTCACAAAACCAGGGTCATCATGTGCTTTCAGTTCGTATAACGAACAAGAAGATGATTTTCTAAACAATGAATCTGGTTATAATCATGAGGCCAATTTCACAAAACCAGGGTCATCATGTGCTTTCAGTTCGGATAACAAACAAGAAGATGAGCCAATTAATAGTTATTTGGATTTAAATAAACAACCGCAACCCATTCACCATAATTGGACAAATTGTTTTAAAAATATCCCCCAAGTTCCTGAAACACCACTTTACAAGTCAAAACCAATTTCTACAGAGGTTTATAATAAAGAAAATAGAGTAAAAGTCAACGAGCTTTTTTTAGATAAGGGTACGTTAGACATGGAATATAGATTGAAATCAATAGAAGATGGTTTTGAATTTGTTTCCAAAAAAAGTAATCCGAATACACATAGCATTAAATGCGTTCAACATGGAAAATGTGCATGGTTTATTAATGCAAAACGTTGGAAAAATTCAGATGTTTTTCAAATTACAAAGATGAATGATGTTCACACGTGTGATAGAACTCAAACATTTCCTAACCACCGAAATGCAAACAAAAAAGTTATTGCCCACATTATGAAAGGTAAATTAGAAGATGGTAGCCGCGATTTGAAACCGAGAGATATACAAAAAGATATCTTGGCACAATATAAAACATCTATATCTTACAAACAAGCATGGAGAGGTAAGGATTATGGGTTAAAAACGTTAAGAGGTTCACCATTTGAATCGTTTGAGATGCTACCCTATTACTGTTACAACTTAGAGAAAAAAAACCAAGGGACTGTGACACGAATCAAGACAAACGATGCAGGAGTTTTCGAAATTTTATTCATTGCAATTGGTGCATCGGTAAGTCTTGTCATTATTTTATTTTTTTATTAATACATTTTTTTTAGATACATGACAACACGTTTGCTTCTAAAATTTGTTTATATTCAGTTGCGCACGTTTCGGAACCATCTTCGCCCAATACTTATAGTGGACGCGGCGCATTTAAAGGGTGTTTACAAGGGTACCAATTTCCAAGCTGTAGGTATGGACGGAAACAACCAAATTGTGCCAATTGCGTACGGAATATGTAGAGGAGAGACTGGAGATTTATGGTCGTGGTGGATGTCAGTACTTAAAGAGTGTGTAGGCGATAACCCCAATATGGTTATCATATCTGATAGGCATCCTTCGATAGCTTTATCAGTAAGGAATGAGTTTCCGTCGGCGTTTCATGGTGTATGTTGCCGTCATCTAATGATGAACCTTAAACTAAAAAATAAAAAAGTTAAAGGTCTATACTGGGGCATATGCAAAGCGTATACAACAGATGCGTGGCAAAGAAAAATGAACATACTCTGGTCTGTTCAACCAGAAGCGTACCAGAAACTCATGGAGGCTGATCCTACACGTTGGTCTAGAGCGCATTGCCCACGTACTCGTTACAATTACTGTACATCCAACAGTGTCGAGTCTCTTAATTCTTGTACTGTTAGGTACAGAAACCTACCAGTCACAATGTTGACCGACACGTACCGAGATATGGTGCAGAAGTGGTACTTTAACCGTCGCAAAGCTGCAGGTATTTATTGCTTACAAAATAAAGTATATATTAAACGTGTGAGTTGATGATAAATTAATTAACTCATTTATATTCACGTTTTTTTTGTAGCAACAATGAAGTACGAAATCACTGATTGGGCAGCAGATAAGGTGGAAAAAAGAAAAAGAAAAAGCGTCAGATGGGTTGTATACGGAATTAACCAATTTCAGTATCAAGTTTCTGATGGGCTATATAACCGTGAAGTGAACTTAATGACCAATGAATGTGAATGTCGGAAATGGCAGCTTTCTGGGATACCTTGTGGTCATGTTATTGCTGTTAGCAGGTTTTTGGGTCTAACCAATTGTGTTCAATATGTACAGGACTGGTTCAAAAAGGAAAAATATCAAGCAACCTACGCAGAGTCAATTCAATTTGTTGGCAATTTTAACGAATGGGAGTATCCAAGCCATATACATCCTGTTACTCCTCCAAACATGAACAACCCTCAGCCAGGTCATCCAAAAAATACAAACCGTATACCATCACAAGGTGAGGAACCAACTACAAGACATTGTAGCAGGTGCAATGAAGTGGGGCACACTCGTGGGCGTTGCAACAAATCATTCGTCCCTGATCCGCCTGTACGCAAGGGTAAACAAAAGCAACAAGAATTTGCAATGGATGAGCAACCGTATGCTCAAAACTCGTACGCTTACCAAGACTATGGCCAAAACACATACCCCACAAACCAGTATGATCAAAACCAGTACACGCAAACATTCGATCATACCCAGTACGCGTCTCAAAGTTACTACCAAAACGGATACCCATCTCAACAATATGATCAAAACAGGAATGCTACACAAACGTATGATCACAATCACACACAACCATCATTCAACATGTCTCAACAATACGATTCCCAGCAGTATGCCTCTCAACATATAGATGATCACAACACGCAACGTTCAAATAGTTGGTTTAATCACCTTGGTTTTTAAGATGGTAGAACAGTTTATGTGTTTTTAATATTTCCAATTTACTATGTAATGTAATTTACGTATCCTGTAATAAATTCCTTCTTTTTTAATATTATTATATAAATGTTGTCGTACTACAATTTACCATTGTAATTGCTCTTACAACCTAAAAAGCCTAAAAAAAAAAATAACCTAAACCATAAACCTAAACCCTAAACCCTAAACCTAAACCATAAAATCTTACAAACAACACACCAAAACATAACCCTAACAAAAACTTAACATATTTCGGATAAATTTATGGAAGAATTACATACATTCTTTTTTTGAAACTTGTATTTCGCTGCAATGCAGCATAGAAATACAATTTTTTTTTTTATAAATGTATTTCGCTGCAATATGTAGCAGAAATACATAAAAGTGGGTCCCAAAAAAGGTATTTCGCTGCAAAGCAAACAAGAAATACGAAAATTTAATTTTTTTTATATTCGGGTGGGCCCAAAAAAGAAGTGAGGTAAGTGGTGGGGCCCTTTGCATTGTATTTCGCTGCAAAGGGTATGTGAAATACGTTTTTTTTTTTTTTTTTTTTTTTTTTTTTTTTTTTTTTTATATTCTAAAAATACGAGATGTTGATACGTGTTGGTTTTGAATTTCTGGGATAATTTGCAGCGAAATATGTGGCCTTTTTGGGAATAAAAAAAAAACCCGCCCTAAAAAAGGCAACACATTACTGCAGAGGCCTCTGCAGTAATTTTCGCTAAATTCAAACTTTAGTACAAACTCCAACACATTGACTTTTTGACCGAGTGAAGCTTAGGTGTATTTAGTAGGACCCATTGTAATCTATACTATCTAAAGATTGAATTGCTTAATTTAATGTGGAAGAAGATTTGTGCACAAAGGAAAGTACCGTACAAACATAACAAAGCTCCACATGAGTTCTCAATTGAATGTATACAATTATGTGCAAAAAATACAAACAATCCAGGAGTTACACAAGCTCAAAGAATACAAATCGGTGGTTACAAAAATCATAAATCAACCTCAAAGACAAAAAGGTTGCAGATTTACAACTCACCATTAAAATAAGAAAACAAAAAGATTAGTCTATTTATTGTTTAACTCTTTATCTTCTTCTTTGAAGTATAAATAGCA
Organism: Artemisia tridentata subsp. tridentata; assembly: GCA_021014915.2. NCBI lineage: Eukaryota > Viridiplantae > Streptophyta > Magnoliopsida > Asterales > Asteraceae > Artemisia > Artemisia tridentata. Next base: position 421,579,670 of record CP139505.1, read on the forward strand.
CAATCCAGTAGGCTCACAACATTACCGATTTTAAAATCCTACAAGTCAAAGGAACCACGAGTTGATTGACCTCAGATATATAAAATGAACATCTTCATCGGTCCAGTAGCCTAATCCCACAATCATATGTGACCTCGGATATGTTACATCTTCATCGGTCCAACAAAAGTCAAAGGAAAAAAAAAGGAAGATGAATAGAAGAAGTCACAACAACAAACAACCAAAACCACTAGCATAATCCCATTATCATCTCTACAACAACACAAACAACTTTTGAAAATAAAAATGAAAAGCCAAGATCTCAGATGTGTTCAACATTTTCACAAATCTTTTGATTTTTGAAGATTTTTTTTTAGTTGAACACAAACCCATCACAGGTAGTAAATAAAAGATTCGAACATAAACAAAAACATCATTTTACCCGAGTCCTTTGTAAAATATCTTGAAGCCGAGTTTATTCTTGAATGGTTCGAATGAAATTAAAAAAGAAAAAAAGGTATTGTGGTTATAAACAAAGATAAGAGATGATCATTGCATTTTCAGTTGGAAAAAATTAGAAGATTGTTTTGATCATTTTGGTGAGAAAGAGATGAAGGCGTGATGTTTGGGAGAGAAATATTAGGTATTGAGTGTTCATGGGAAGGAGCTACATATATGATAGAGTGGGCCAATGCCAACCCAAAAGCTCCTGCAATGTTCGGTGATATATGCGCAATTGAACAACTTAACCTATTTTGATGTATTTGGCCCAACAACAAGGCAACAACTTATTAGTAAAACTTAGTTATTAGTAAAACTTAGTTACATTGTGTAGCATAATTCCATCATGTTTGTGAACCTTTTTAATTATTTATTTGCAATATTTTAACTGATGATTGTTGAGATTGTCTTAGAAGTTCTACATGAATAAAGGTAACTGTGGAATTTAGTTGGGAAGTAAATAGTTTCTTTGTGAGATTTAAGGTTATTACCGAGTATTTTCAATGTAAAGTTGAAATATGATAAGCTCAAGCCCAATGCAAATAAAAGAACCAAAACACTAACAATTGACATTTGTAAATTTCAACCTTAAATAAAAAGAAACACAAATAAATATTTTTCTTACGGTTATCACCTTGAATAATGAATATATAAAAAAAAACTACATAATTTTTGCTCGAACTCATTTGTAAATTATAATAACAAATTAAAAAAGTTAAGTTTAAGACATAAGCAAGAGTTCAATAGTTTATCGATACATAACATTAACTCTGTTATTAACCCCGTGTGAATATGAACATTTGAAGAATAATTTGACAATTGTCAACAGAAGATCAACGTGTTAAGAATTATAGTGATGACATTCTTATTGATGTACATTTATAAAATTATTTTGGAAATGAGAGAAAATCATAAAGATGTATATTTCACCAACACCAACTAGATAATTACTTTTAAAATACTAGCAATGTGCATAACTGTAGGGAGGAGACCATTCCATTATCAAATATATTTTTTTTCCGCAATTACGCGTGAGCAAAATTATATAAATTATGGTCATAAAAACCTGTGTGCATCGCACGGGTCCTGAGTCAGCCCAAGTTATATATGACGAAAATTAATGTCAAACATTACCCTAGGAACACTTAGATACAACCCGTGTACATCGCACGGGTCTAAATATCATTTTGAGTTTTTGACTCGACCTGGACTAAAAGTGACAAAATAAAGGCACGAACATTACCTAAAAATTAACAAAATCCTACCGAAGCATGCCAAGTTATACACTGTTGTATATTTTATCCACACCATCACGTTAAAAACTACGCTATGAACACTTAGATACAATCGGTACAACGCACGGGTTGACAAAGCCTCGTATAAAATAGATAGATGAATAGATATAATACTACACTTTTTCGGTTCTGGCTAGGTGGTGTATTGCTCCGGGCGCCGGCCCATATTATGTTCCTACGGTTTTATCTTGTCCGCTTATCCTTCAATCAGCTCGACGTCATGAATTATATCTTATGGCTGGATCTTGCTTTTTCGTGCCTAGCGAGCGGATTCTGCTTATACGTGATCTGCAACAAAAATTGAAAAAAATAAAAATAAAAAAATAATTAATATATATATATATATATATATATATATATATAGTGAGACTTTCTTGCGAGAACCATTTTATCTGCGAGAACTGAGAGAACCACCAAAAACATACATGCACGCCTTCAATAATTGTATTTTTGCACATATGTTCTAAAAACAACATATATGTTTTTAAAAAAACATAGTTGTTCTAAAGAATTTGATAAGAAATTGGAAATACAACATTTTTCTTTGAAGGTGTGCATGTATGTTCTTATAAGGCGTGCAACGACAATATTGCGGCCTTGTGTAAGGTTTTTGTGAAAAAAGAGGATGAGTTCATGATGATATTGAAAAACATAGGTGGATACTTACGATTATTGATGATTTGCATGTATTTTTATTTTATTTTAAAAGGCGTGCATGTATGTTTTTTGTGGTTCTCTCAGTTCTCGCAGATAAAATGGTTCTCGTAAGAAAGTCCCCCTATATATATATAAACTAGTTTTAAACCACCGTACGCGCACTATGTATTGACATAAGTCGTGTTAACATGAATATAATGTTTAGTCGAAGGGTTAAGCTTTTTTACGCTTCATCTCAACTTACAAAAAGTACGCTTAAGACAGGTTAATTAACACAAAGTTCCGGATATCCTCTAACTCTAAAGAGGAATTACATGGGTCGTTTATATTTTTTTTTGGGTAAAGGGGAGTAATCCTGCACCCTGGTAAGTATATTAATCCGAAAAAGTTAAGTACAAAGGAATATGGCTGAAGTACCATATTAACCTCAAGCTAACAAGCTTGAAAAACACCTAAGATTAGTGCTTATGACATGCCATAAGCACTTAAAACTCTAGAAACAAAAGATGCAAACTAGAAAACAACGGAGAACCGGCTAGTCAGCAGGAAACGTGCGGGATGAACTTGCACCAGTATTTGAATCCAATAGATTGGCCGATTCATCAAAATCATTTTGAACATGTTCTTCACCGTCTTCATCTTCCATCACCAATGTAGAATACGGATTAGATGTAGTGACATTATCTTCCTTAGAAAAATTTCCATTAGACTTCAACATAGACGACGATGTTGATGCCTTACCCGTAGTAGTAGCTCCCTTCTTAGGTTCATTAGTAACTGCCTTTGGAACAAATCTGAATTGTTTAACTGAAGGACAAACATATTGACTTCTATTAGTAGACTTGGCTTTACCATTCTTCTTATTCTTACCCAGCGTTTGGAAACTATCATTATCCAGCACCACAGTAGGAGTAGCAACATGTGAAGTAGGAACAATAGGGGGATTCACCACCTGTTTAGGAGGACTCACCACCTGTTTAGGACATTGATCATGAGTATGACCAAATATTTTGCATATATTGCACCTGGGAGGCCTCCATTCATATTCAACACGTATAGACTCTTTATTGAAACCTTCCCCAGTAAGGGAAGGGAAACCAATAGTAACAGTCTCCACAAGATCAGATTCAGACTTGACCTCAATAAGACATCTGGCAAAACTGCTTCTACCCCACGAATCCTTACACATAGAGCTAGTGTATGAATCAAGCATAACAGGTTTACCAATGAAAGTAGCAATCAAGCTAATACCATCCTCTTCGAAAACTTGAAGAGGAACATTTCGATATTTATATTCATGTCCATATAAATTAATTTAATCTTATAATTATAATAATACTTATAAATATAAAGTCTACGGTGTATTTATCATATTAATTATGTTATTATAAAGTTTTAGACATAAATGAAAATTCTATTTGTTAATCAGAATATAATGTTATTTTACATTGAACTCTTTAAGTTCAATTAATAACCTTCTATATTTTTTAAAAGTTTTTTAATTGTCAATTTACACCTAATTTTTATAGCTAGTTTTTCTCAATCAAATTACAAAATCGAATTTATTACTCCATTCCCTCCAAAATAAATTTAGACAAAGGTGCTATTGAGATATTGGGCCCTTATGGTATCTCGTACACATTCCGACGATTAACCGAGCGAATAAGTCAGCTTCAAAGTGGATTTGTTGTGCGAAGATTGCGTTATGACTCGTAGCTGCGTGCCTGGTGGGGCGGCTGCTCCGTTGTGGGTAAACAATCCACCTTTTATTTTATGTTGTCTCAAAATAAATGTCAACTTTATGTTTCAATCAATCAAAAGAGATTTTAGTAGGTAAATGTGATATTTGATTGGTGTAAAGTGTGGTTAATGAGAATTCCTAAAACTTTGTACAATGGACATTTATTTTTTAACCGGGGGAGTAATAGAGTGACCAAACCAATTCAATTTTGATTTTCAATTAGCTAATATAAGAAGACTCGATTTTGAAATAGAGCTATCTTATTGGTCCAATTTGCTTGTGCCAAATGACCTATTTTCAATTTTTGCTATATAAGATATTCGTATTTTTAAACAGTAATTAACAAGAAAGAGTAACCCACGCGTTGCGATGGGTTATTTTAATATTACTACTACGTACAATTATATGCTATTATGCACTATGAATAATAAACTTGCTAACATGCACCTACACATTAAATAAACATAATTAAAGCTTTTTAGAGTTAAATAAAATTATATTTTCTTAGTTGTTCAAGCTTTATACCAATGTGTAATTTAACCTATGTCTAAGTCCTGTAAATCATGTGCTCAACTTTTTCTGAAACAAACATTTCTTAGTTTATAAAAGTTTTAAATTGGTTTTGTAAAACAAAAATCTACTGCACAATTTTTCTTTTTAGTTTCTAAACTTTTAGAGTATTGAGTATCATGGGTTAAGCTATTTTGTCACATCACCGCCACTTCAACATTCCCCCTTTTCACACCACACACAAAAATATCCCTCACTTATAACTCAAGTTAAAACACCCATTTTGAGACCCACTATTTTCTTTTGTTTTTCATTTTTCAAACTTACTAATTTTTCATTTATTAAATAAAAATACAAATCAAATAACTTAACATTTTTCACACACATTGAAACACACACACACAAACGCAACTCTAAATTATTAATTAGAAAGAAAAAATAAAAAAATAGTCATCTTCTACCTCTCTGGACACACCATACACGCACACACTCCACTCACACATTGAAACATACACACATACACAAACGCAACTAAAAAATCATTTCAATAAAATAAAATATATATATATATATACACGAAGAAAATTCATTCAAATCCCTTTAAAAAAAAAGGGCGTGGTTGGCAACGCTGAATGACGACGTGGAATGACGTGTCACATGATGACAATTAGTTTTCTTTTTATTTTAGGAGCTTTTCAAATAAATACTTATACGTATGAATATTCAAAACAAATATGGTGATGTAAAGGAAAAACGTTTTTCCTTCAGTATCTTTGAAGAGTTTTTTTGGGTGACCGTTGCATTTTCAAAATTTATTTAAGAGTTAATTACATAAATGGTCCTGGTGGTTTGTCGGATTTCACGGATTTAGTCCTTTGACTTTTTTTCGGATCTTCTCTCTATGATATAGACCCGGTACGGGTTTAGTCCTTTGATCAATAATTCTGCTAGTTGACTGCTAACTTGAAGGGTATTTTGTCTGTTTATGTATTATTATTACTCCATCCGTCTCAAAATATAAGTTCATTTTGACTTTTCAAAATCTTTTTATTCCGACTTTTACCTTTATTATTATTATTATTATTATTATTATTATTATTATTATTATTATTATTATTATTATTATTATTTTTAATCATCACTTTATTAGAAACTCATAGGCTTTACGAGAAGTTAGTAGGGAGCCGAGATACTAACTGGGCCCCCACTCCTCTAGCTATAGAAAAGCTAATCCTACTAAAAATATGAGCTGCAACACGTGCTCCAATGTCTTGAGTCATCGAGAACTTTCAAATTCGCTTCAGTAGGGTCACTGCATCCTTCTCAAGTTCCCCAAAAGAAGAGAAAGAGAAGGGGAGGAACCCATATCCAATATTTGCGCACTTGGCCTCATACTTGACGCGTTTACGTTGTGCAGCTTCAATTACCGAACGACCCGGCACAAAATCAGTCATACCAGTTTGCGTCAAGGGTGATGATCCGGTCAAATCAACACATACATCAAGACCTTCGTCCCACGAGTAGAGCAACATATCAGCCGGACGTAAGGATTTATCCCTTTCACCACAAAGCCCAATATCAACCTCTTTACGGGCCGAAACCCCCGACCGAGAACATATGTCAACAAGAACATCGCGTACCATGTTATGCCGATGTTTAATACCAATAATACCAGCAATAGATACAACATGGTCCCCATAAATATCCTCTGTAAAGACCCTGGAACAAGCTGAGCACGACATCTGAACAGAGAATAGGGGAACACCGAGCCGATAACATAACACGCACCGGTAGGTCCTAGCATTCATAGTCTGTCCCAACCCAGATATCGGAACCACCCTAAGCCAGTCCGAAGTGTAGTCCTCCATTTGCGATTTCCATAACGCCATCTGTCGAGTAGATAAAGAAAATGTAGATTCGGCTGTTTGGGTAACATGTGTGAAATATATATATGCCAGTTTCTTCATGAGTTTGGGGGCAGCGATCTCACATGGATTACCCAAAAGGTCAATCTATATTTTCGCATTAAAAGCACACAAGGCATCATCAAAGGAAGGCCCAGAAGTTACGATACCAGAATGTCGAAGCAACTTAGTCTGTAAGCTAGCAGATTGAAGTCTAGACGCAAGAACTGCATAGTTCAAGACGTCACCTGCAAAGTAAACACCAAGCCCCCCGAACGCAAAGGGTAATGTAGCAAGCCTCCATTGCCAATCGCCAAAACCAGGTCCAGAAGCAGTGACAATACACTCTAGAGTAGAACGAAGAGCCACATCAAAAGAAACCTGAGCACGCTCGAAGACCCGGGGAGAGCAAGTGCGCATAGCAAAATACAATTTGGAAATAACTGCACAAGCATGAAGGAGCAATAACTCACACTGAGGGTCATTAATCTTAGCAACAACACTCATAAGCTCAATGGTCTTGGCAACTCTTTTCATAACAAGCTCACTACTAAAATCAAGGTCCACACTAGCGGGCCCACCCAGTAATTTAACCCCGTGCAAAGGTCGTGCAATATTAGGTGGGAAAACACCCACAAGCCTACTTCTGGGATATTCCTTAGGGAAAAAAACCTCAGTTTTATTAACATTGAGGTGCAAACCACAACGAGGTCCATCCACCATGATAAGTTCTAAAGCCTCCCCCACAACCAAAGTATCTCCAATAATAGTGCCATCATCCAGGTACCATGCTTGAAGGGAAAGGCTAAAGGAGTCTCGAATCTTACATACCAAAGGATGTAACACTAAAGAAAAAAGCAAAGGTCCAAGTGGATCACCTTGCTGTACACCTTGATGTGACCATAAGGTGTGTTCCCCATAATATAATCTGGCTGGGCTGGAGTAACAAAATTCCACCCAACGTGAAATAGCAGGACAACGAAGGCGAACCTCATGTAGCATAACCTCACGATCCACCAAGTTAAAGGCATTTTGGAAATCCACCAACAACATTGAAAGACCCCTATCATTTCCACGGTCTTCAATCAAACGATTCACGGCATGAAGAATAGCCTCTTCTCCTCCAGATACCCCAACACCAAACTGTAGATCATTTAAATAACCGTCCAAAGAATGGCCAATCATAGCAGCACTAACCTTGGAAACTAAACGCCACCAAACGGTCCCCACAACAATGGGACGGATACCACCACCCGGCTTGACCAGCGGTGTAAGAGGAGCACTAGCAATATACTCACCCAACGCCCTGGGGCATTTACCACCAAGAAAAAGATTCACCACTTGGGTGTTAGAAGAGATTAACTCATCAGAAATAGCCACTGCAGCACCACTAAAACAATCCACTTTATTATAAACAAATAGGATTTACAAGAAATTAGTAGGGAGCCGAGATACTAATTGGGCTCCCACTCCTCTAGCTATAACAATGTTGGATCTCCCTATTTTGAGCAAACCAAGAATAATGATAAAATAAATAAGAATAAGTTTGCTTAATACCCATTGACTACTAATAACACCCATTGTACTTTTCCAACGTTTATTTCTTATGTGCAATTAGCAAAGAATTATACCTAAGTGTTTGCAGAACAACACTTGTGAATGAATAACAATGTTTACTCTCCAAAATCAAATGACAAGAGCAAGCTAACTTTGTTTTGTTGTTCCTAGGAGATGAGGATTCTATCAACTATAATTTACATTTAATTTACTTTTGTGTGTAGGACCCTACCTATCTCTATTACAAATACTAGTATATATAGAGCTAGGAAAGTAAAGCTTACAAGAGAACTTTAATAAAATAAACCAATAAAGTAAAAAAGTAAATAGATATTTTAACTAGACAAAAATACACCGTTGGTCCCTAAACTTTCCAGAAAGCATCGCCAGGGCCCCAAACTTGGGAAAATCGTCGCTGTGAGTCCAAAACTTGGGTTTTTGAGGCCAATTGCGTCACTTGACCCGTTTTCCTAAAGTCAACGTCCATTTTACTTTTTGGCAAAAGGGCATAATAGACATTTCCACTTTTGTTAATTGCTTTGGTTGTACAACGTTAGGGACGAATGGTATATTTACTATAAAAGCTAACGCTATCACCTCACTCACCCACACTACCATCAGTACCACCACCAACACCACCATCATCTCAGTCGATCCACCGTCATCATCATCTTGAAACCCAGATTTCGGCCACCACTTCCGGCTACTAACCCCCATCTCCGACCACCATTTTCTATAATTCATTTGAAAAGCAACATAAACAGTAACCACATTCTTTGCCATGAAGTAGCATATTAGCACTATAACTCCTTCCATCCAATTTCTAATTGACTTGTGCATTATTTATTTGTTTTGTATGCAACCAACTTCAAGTGTAACTAACCCTTATCGCATAAACATTCTATGATCAAGTTTCACAATGCATCAATGGGCCAATTATATTCTTTGTTTGGATGTACTAATGTAGTAACTTTTATTAAGCATTTTATTAGTTTTGAACTTTAATTCTTTATCGCATAAACATTTTATTAGTTTTGAACTTTAATGCTTTAGAGCCAACAAAATCATAATGGTCAACTTTATTGGTTCTTTGTAATAGTTACCACAATTTGAACTTACAATAGCTGAAAATATTATACATGGCTGATATATGAGTTTCACATTATAATCAACAACATAAAATAGCATTACCAAAAGCTTTACTATTTGTTTTTGTTTAAGAAAATGAAAATGGAAACTCAATCTATGGGTGGTGATTAACTGGATGGTGGCAAGGTAATATATACAATCACTATTGGAGACCTTGTCACTTTGTGTCATCAACTTCCATTTCTTTTCATTTCAATAAAAATAAGTTAACTTTTACAAGAACCCAAACATAACAACTTAAAGAGACTAACAAACATAACAACTTTAAGGGACTAAGGGGGTGTTTGATTTTGAATTAATTGACTTAATATGAAAAAAAACTGAATTAATTAAGTCATATAAAAACTGTTTGTTTGTGACATAATAGAGAAAGATGACTGAAAATATTAAGTAATAAAACTGAGGTTGTCTGCATTAAGTCATCTCTTAATTAAACATGACTTAATAAAAAAATTTAACAAACAAGCCCTAAGGGGGTATTTGATTTCGACTTAATTGACTTAATATGAAATAAAATGAATTAATTAAGTCATATAAAAATTGTTTGTTTGTGACTTAATAGAGAAAGATGACTGAAAATATTAAGTAATAAAACTGAGGTTGTCTGCATTAAGTCATCTCTTAATTAAACATGACTTAATAAAAAAATTTAACAAATAATTGACATAGATCATCAAATGGAGCGACCAACTTTAAAAAAGAGTTTTAATCAGATGATATGTACATCATCAAATTGAAAATTGTGATAGGCTCAACACATAAAAAGGAAGATACGAGGGTGAAAATAGTATATTCATAAGTAACGGATCATAACACCTTTGGATCAAGTACCCTTTGTGATTCATTCTTTTGTTGTAGTAACAAACTAATTAACTCAAAAAATCAAATACCCTTTACTGAACATACTTTCAAAAGATTCTTACAAAATAAATAGATACGAAAATAAAAGGGTGTTTGAAGATATGTGAGAGAGAGAGATAGAAGATGAAGTTGAGAGTTTGGAGATCAAGTGTGTGAGAAATGTAAGGAGAAGAAGATAGATGACTTTTTATATGGGCAAAATAGTCATTTAATAAGAATAACGGGATTTGACAACAGATAACGGGACGTTGACTTTAGGAAAACGGGTCAAGGGACGCAATCGGCCTCAAAAACCCAAGTTTTGGACTCACGGCGACGATTTTCTCAAGTTTGGGGCCCTGGCGATGCTTTCTGAAAAGTTTAGGGACCAACGGTGTATTTTTTGTCTTTTAACTATTTGGTTTTGTACCTTTTTGACTTTCTAGCACAAGCTTTTAGATTTATCTTCCCAATGTAGCTTTGTCTTCCCTATCTTCTTAATCAACCACTTTTGTCCTTGTTTGTATAAAAAGAAAAAGTACTTTTACTTTTTCATTCTCAGTGGGTTGATCTTTCAACAAATAATTCATGTTTATTTCCTCAGAGATAGGATCATGGAGTCAGTGAGTTATTGTCATCATTTACTGACTCCATCATCCAAGTCTTGGATCTTGATCTTCACTCACTGAGTACCGCCTCAGGTTGTGATGAGTCTTTTCTTTTCAGACTCTGAAGAACATCTTGTGGATGACTCCCTAATGACTGTGGATCACTTCATCATGACTGCTTCATCAGGGACAGAATAAATACTTAGGGTATTTTTCATTCAAAATATTATACAAGGTACAATTAGGTACTGTATTGACCCAACAAGCAAAGCTAATCCTACTAAACTTTCGGATTCGCTTTAGTAAGGTTATCGCATCATTCTCAAGTTCCCCCAAAGAGAGAATAATATCCATTATTATTATTATTTTTGTTGTCGTCGTAGTCGTCGTCGTCGTCGAGTAAATTACAAAATATCACCTTTCTGGTTTGTCCAAATTGCAAATTTCATTCACGTGGTTTGGAAATTAATATTAATATTAGTTTTCTTAATTTAAAAATTGTCAAAAATATTCAAAAGAAATGTATACTTTTGTAAATTTTGAAGATATAATTCTAAATATTCAAAAATATAGAAAAAACATTCAAAGTTATTTTTGACAGAAGTTTTTTACAAAATTCTTTTGAATATATTTTGACGAATTTTTTGTAAACTTTTTATTAATTTTTTGACAGAAAATTAATTTTCAAAATATAATTTTCTTAATTCAAATTATATATTTAATATATTTTGAGAGAATTTTTTTTTGTAAATTTTCAGGATACAATTAAAAAATATTCAAAAAAATTTATAAAAATATTTGTCAAAAAATTTCACAAATGTATTTTACAAAAAGTTAAGAAAATCCTTACCATAATTCAAATTTACAAAATTCAAAAAAATTGAATTAAAAAAATTATTACTAATATAATTAATTACTTAAAAAAATGGACTAAATCTGTGATACCCAACAAACTACAAGGATCATCCTTTTAAACATAAGAGGTTATTTATGTCATTTTAACCATAAAAACATTCACTTGATGGCCAAACTAACATAATTATTGGTCAAAGGACCAAACCTGTAACGGGTCAAAACCATATAAAGAGGATCCGCAAAAAAAAGTGTTGGGACTCGTGAAACCCGACACATCACATGGACTATTTATATAATTAACATAACAAAGTATGTACTTCTAAAAGTATTTAATATATATTATTATTTTATTTATTTTATTAACAAAAGCGTAAAGCTCAGGATATAGGTAAAACTAAACAAACTTAAGCATCCATCATCCACATGCAGCGCGTGTCTTCTATTTCATCTTCGATCGCCTCCCTCATCGTAGACATCTCCATATTCAATTCTTCGACTACTACTTATTCATGAGACAACAAAACTCCATAATCAATCTACTTCTGATATTATATTGATGACAACGTACGCCTTTTCCTCGACTTTATTGTATCCGAAGGAACAAACTATCTTATGTAAAAGAACACATAAAGCATGATTACATACACGACATGCATGGTGTATGGAACTGATTCTAGTCATTGTTTGATGGCTTCGAGCTCCCAAAAACAACATTTTTGATGAGTTCTAACGAATTAAAATTATGTTTGAACGGTACAACTATTATGGTTCTAATTTTTTCATGGCATCCTAGTTGTTCGTTTACTTGGCCCATGACAACTAAGAAGCATCGAGTGAAATCGTCTTCCTCACAAATAAAGCAATTGTCCTTCTAATATCGAAAAAGGAAATAGCATTTTTCGATTTAATGTTTAAAGGAATATTAAGCAAAAACAATTGGTGGTATATTAAAGAATTGAGGTCATCTTAAGTTGATATAAAACTGAACGGTAATGTTTCTCACAAACACAACAGTGGAGCCTACTGAGAAACCCATGTGTTTTTCTTTTTTATTTTTTTAATTGTGAGTGAACATAAACTTAAGAGGATCTCAATCCTATATTAAATTACTTTTTTGCAAATTTAATTTCCATCTAATTTAAAAGAGCATATTGATGATTGAAGTTTTAAATATGTGAGTTTTAATTTGCATTCATATATGTGTTAACGTTTGATAATGGATGCGTGATTGAATGATTGTAATAATAAAAACTATTTTTGTATAAATATTTTAAAAGTACAAATTTTATTAAATTAATTTTAAAAGTACTATGGTCAGTTGCTCACCTCAAAAACTCTTATCTCTTTTAGGTGTTTTAATTGTTTAAATAGTCTTAAATGATAACTTTATTTTGTTTACATGCGAAAAATTAGATGAATGGATCTTCATTTTTCTTCTTTGGTTTGTAAAAGATATGGCATCAAAGTTGAACCAATAGGATAAGATGCATCTTACGTGGATTTATTCATTTCCAGAATTTTTGAAAACACTTTCAGTTATTATATCAATAATATAGTATTTTCGAAAATGAACAAGTGTGAATTTGAAAATTGACATTTTCAATTTCATATTACTGTAATACAACATAAAACATTTAAAATAAAAATAAGTTTTGATTATAAGCATCATTGTAAACAAAACCTGGATTTAGCTCAACTCAATTAAGTATCTAAGCCAAGTAAAATTCAGTAGGTGCCTCTAAGCTAATTTGCGTGTCTTTATTTCCACAGAACAACGAAGGCAGTGCTTTAGAAACTGTCCAACGATTCATAGAGAAGTTTAGAATTCCAATAGAAGAGATCAGGAAGGCCATCGGTGCCGAAGACTTTGATTGAAGAATATCCTCCAGAACTCCCCATATGACCTACAGAGGAAAACTCGTTGATCGCTGTAACGACCGCGAAGCTTTCTTCGAACACTGGACTTCTGAAGAGATTGATGAAGGAACGAATGACTAGATTTCTATGCTTCTGCTGATTTCCAACTTTCACCATGAAAATATCACCCCTGCCATTGGTGTCCGTAACCGTGACCATGGCTTGATTATAGCTTGGGAGTATGCACTTAATGGAAGTCTTTACTCAAAACTCGAAACCCAGAGTGAGAATAGTTACCTAACATGGGCAGAGCGCCTAAAGATTTGTTTAGGCGCTGCCAGAGGACTCAAATACTTTCATGCAGGTGTTGGGGAGCACAAAGTAATACACGGAGACTTTAAGAGCAAGAATATATTATTATATGACAATCTAGAAGCCAAAATATGTGGTTTTGGTAAGTCATTTCTGGTCCCCAGAAGTCACCCAGATACCAATGTCTACAAAGAGGCACAGGGTAGTAAATATTATATGGATCCCATTTACCGTGAAAGCCGCATCCCCAGGGTAGAATCAAACGTGTACTCGTTCGGTGTGGTACTTTTCGAAACATTGACAGGTCTTCTGGCATGCCACCACCCTGTAGAAAATGAGGGAATAAGCATGATAAATTGGGTCCGACGCTACAATGACGAAATAGACAAGTTAATCGATTATCGAATAAGGGATGAAATTGATGCTCGTTCTTTACATACTTTTAAGGATGTTGCATATAAATGCATTAGTTTCAACATGAAGGATCGCCCATCGATGAATCAGGTCGTCAAGAGATTGGAGGAAGCATTGTATATTCAAGTAAGTGTTATCATTAGTTATGTTAAAAGATATATACAGTATCTAGCAAGTTTCTTAGGCCACAAAGAAAACTATTTAATATTAATAAAATAATGAGTTAACTTCAAAAATCGTCCCTGTGGTTTACCGGGTCATTTGGAAATGGTCCCTGAACTTTAAAAATTCCGGATTTGGTCCCTGTGGTTTACGAACCATACGGGTTTGGTCCCTTGACCGGGTCAACCGTCAGTTGACCATTAGTGGAAGACTCAAAAGACGAATATACCCTCATCTTTAATTATATAATATAAAACAAAGAACCTGGACCATATGTGCAGTTGATTCTAAATATAAAACAAATCAACACTAAAATCCACTATAAAAATCACAAAACTACATTCAACTGGAAAAGATAGATACATCATTCAAGGCTGAGAAACAAGGAGGTGCCCAATTTAAGGTCGATATTCGTTTAGCTTCAGCTGGAGAAAGAAAGATAACCCCGTCAGTAAGAACTAGTTTCATAGCTTTTACCATGTAGAGAAAACTTTGATCACATCTGGCTCCTCAGTGATAAACATACGACTATCGATGAAAAGCTGATGACTCACGTCGCGAGCCCCAAATGAATTCTGGATGTAATTAAGCAACCATAACAGTAACACAAGTTCTTCATAACTGTCATCGTAACCTAAACTTAACCCACCTAGAATTAACAAACCAAATCGTCCCATATCACATCTACAATTAACAAACCAAATTTCTTTCGGGATATTCCCTATGAGCTCGTTATTCCCAATTCTAATACTCGAAAGACCTCTACAATTCCCTACCAATTCAGGCAAACTACCACTTAACTTATTCTGAGTCAAAACCAAAAATTCCAACTTCCCATTAGCAAAAACACTCTCCGGAATCGTTCATTAGGTATTGATTTTGGATTTCTTTCATTCGAAACTCTAAGCTTGGTCAAAAACGTAAGCTTCTGAGGAGGAGTCTTAGCAACCCTAGTTAAAAACGTAAGCTGCTCAACGAGCTCAAGCCTACCAGTACCCTTTCTACCACGAGCTGCAACAACCTCCTTAAACTTCTTGTTGACTATATCCCAAGTCACCTGGCTCGGATCCTTAAACTGCTTCTCCATCATCTTATCTTTCTTGTTCATCATTTTCTCCCAACCAGGTTGGTTCTCATCATCTGACTCCGGCTCATCAACCTCTGAGCTAACCTCATCCTCACTTTCATCCTCGTCTTCCAGCGGCTCTTCCGCCTCTTGCTGATCCTCAAACACACACAAACCCTAACCCTAACAAAATCCAAAAGTGTGAATTCTTGCTAAACCTTCTTCTCCTCCCACCCCCACCGCCGCCCCCGGAAAAGGCTATCCACCGGATTCCTCCGCCGTCGCTGCCGATCGAATTGGATAAAGGGTTTAGTTGATTTGTGGGATGGGGTTTGGATGGATTTGATATTTGGGTTTGGAAACTGATGGAATTGATGGATTTGTTGATTTGGGTTTGGGAATTAAGAAAGAAAACATTGAATTGGGGTTAGGGTTTGGTGGTGTGATTTGCAGGTGATGTTGTTGATTTGGGGTTAGGGTTTGGTGATGTTTGTTTGGTTGAGAAACCTAAATCTTCCATGGACCGAAAAGACAGAAGTAGATATTGAAACAAAAAAAGGAATGAACCAGACATGTAGTCACTTGGAATGCCAGAGGTAAAGAGGCAGTTGTAAGTACCCTAAATCTTCCATGGACTGAAAAGACGAATATGCCCTTGAACTTAACGGTCAACTGACGGATCTGTTGGTCAAAGGACCAAACCCGTATGGGTCGTAAACCACAGGGACCAAATCCGGAATTTTTAAAGTTCAAGGACCATTTCCAAATGACCCGATAAACCACAAGGACGATTTTTGAAGTTAACTCTAAAATAATTTACTAAAAGTTAACTATGATTTTAACTTTACCAAAAGCTTAAAGGCCAATCAAGTTTTTATAGACTTTAAAGTGTCCGCATTGTCAAGTGCTGATTGCTTTAACATTTCATTTTCTTCCCACTTGATTGCTTTAAAGTGTCTTGTTAATATATACATACAAAACTATTAAACATGTGAAGTAGAGGGATTTAAGTTCTAAAAGAACCATCTTAACAGACCCACGGAGCTGCTTCTACCATTGCCAGAAAAAATCAAAACCTAGAAGATTTCCAAATTCCATTGGAGGACATTAACTTGGCCATTGGAGTAAAAGGTCAAGAAACTCGGATTGGAGATGGTGGATTTGGTTTCGTGTACAAAGGCCAACTCTCTGAACGCTGGCAAAACCGCACAGTTGCCATCAAACGCCTACGTCCAGATAGTTACCAAGGAGAGTATGAGTTCCGCAACGAGCTGAATATGATTTTCAGTTTCAGCCATGAAAACATCATCCCTTTCATTGGTTACTGTGCTGAAGGCAAAGAGAAGATTATAGTTTACGATTATGCTAGTAATGGTAGCCTAGATCGTCATCTCGAAAACAAGGAAAATAGACGTTTCCTGACATGGGAACATCGCCTGAAGATTTGCTTAGGTGCAGCTAAAGGACTCGACTATCTTCACTCAGGTCTTGGTGAGGAGAACAGAGTAATCCACAGAGACGTCAAGAGCGGAAACATCTTATTGGATCACAATTTCGTAGCAAAAGTTTGTGATTTTGGATTGTCAAAATCTGGCGCCATAAATCAGCAACATACCCAAGTCTACACAAACGCTGCCGGTACCAACTTTTACATGGATCCAGTTTACCATGAAGGTGGCATCCTCCGGAAAGAGTCTGATGTGTATTCTTTTGGAGTGGTAATGTTTGAGTTGTTGAGTGGAATGTTAGCTTATCATAAAAGAAGGTTAGAAGGTGGTAAACCGAAACCTCTCATAAATATAGTCCGACGCTACTATGATTACAAACCAGACTTGATAATTGATCCCCTGATAAGAGATGAAATTGATAATCGTTCTTTTAACGCGTATAGAGAAATTGCATTTCAGTGCATAAGTTTCAATTCAAAGGAACGTCCTACCATGGAAATGATCGTGGATCGGGTTGAGGAAGCATTGGAACTTCAAGTAAGTATTTATTTCAGTTATCTATCTATATATGTTTTGATTGATCCATTTCTCTATCATCATATTCTACATTGAGTATAAAAACCTATGACTAGGCTAATCACATAGCATAGGCAGTTCAACCGATAGCATCACGACACCATTCAAAATACCCTTAGGGGTCCATGACTTGTTCTTTGCTATACTGAAAGCTTGTTGTTATGTCATATCATTTTTGTTAGCCAAAATAACTAATATGAATTTTTATACTTCGCGGACGGTTGGATGAGTCATGGTTTGTTTGCCTATGTTACTTATAAGTCATGGTTTTTCATTTCTTTGGTTGTCAATCATTTTCTGAGTATTGTCGACCTTAATAGTTAATACTACCTTATGATTGATGGATCCTGACTTAATAAAGTTGTTGGTTAGCCATGAATGATGAACCTTTTATGTTATCGTAGTATGGTCAGTATAAGTGTCTTACCATTCATCTGGTTCAACTACATTTTGTGTTAGGTAACTAATCAAGGGGACCTTAAGCAAAAGGTGACTGAGAGCTAACTCATCCCGGGATCGTTGGAGCAATCACTCGCAAAGCGTTGCATCTCCAGTTTCTTGAGAGGTTTATTTTATGTTATGATTCAAAAGATCGATCAGTAAGTGTGGAGCTTTTGTAATTTTGAGTTGTATGAATTGTTGGTTTTGTGTGTGTATCCAAGAAAGCATTTCATTTAACAAGATCTATGTAATTTACAGTGCTAATCAATCAGTATGTTTAGATGAATACCTAGAGTAGAGATCACAGCCGTCGAATAGATGTCGGAAGCCCTTGCCTGACCTAATAAACATGCCTCCTTGAAAACCAAAATATACGCTACAAAAAATAGTGATATTCTTCACACTTATTTTGCTACGGTATGGTCAACTGTGGACTTATTTTTTACATGGATAATAATTTTGCTACATTTATAAGTGTCACAAATATATAAAAAAAATAATCCACATATATAAGTGTGTATAATTATAATAAAGCTACACTTATATGTGTAGCAAATGTTTCCCCATATTTTATTATAAACATTTTTTGCAAATTTGACACACTTTTAGGTGTAAACATTCAAAAAATATTTTCACACTTTTAAATATAAATTTTTTGATAATATCTCCACACTTATATGTGTAGAAAAATTTGTCACCCCCATTATTACCACACATGAGAAAGTGTGGACTCAATAATTTTACACATTTTTAAACGTGGCCATTTGACCTTTAAAATTTGAAGAATTCAACTAATTTTTTTGTAGTGTAAGCACCATTAAGAATTTGGGGTACTAGAAGACTTGGTTGAACAATTTGAGCGTACTGTAACACATTTTGGCCTTTAAAGATAGAGGACAATAAGGGTGGAGGGAGTCATGACTCTTCAACTCTTCAACCCTCCCAAAATTAACCAATCAAATTCCTCCACCTCATTTCAACCCTCCAACCCTCAATCTAACCTTTTTTACTGGCGCCCATCACTCTCAACCCTCCCAAATCTTTTTTTAAATATTCATAATTTGTCCTCCAAAATTATAAATTTGCAACATTAACCCTTCCAATACTAAACAATTATATAAAAAAAAACAAACACTTGATTAAAAATAAAAATACAATTCCTAAAAATTAAAAAGTACAATTCCTAAAAATTTAAAACTACAATTTTTCCTTTTCTTGCACGGTTATCTAGGGGAGGCGCTGCGTCTTCATTGAGATTTGGCAAAACCGTATCAAAATCGTTACTACCCGACTCATAATGGCCCGATTCCGATGACTTTCTTCGCTTATCGGAATGAGAGGTTTCCTCATCTTGGACACACTTTTGTTCCAACCATTTAGCTTCGCCTTTGACAATTTCCCAAGCTCGTAGATGAGTAAAAGGTTTCCTTGTTCCATCCCGACCGTTCTACATGTTGAGATGTGAACCCAAGCTTTCGCCAAAGCCTCCTCCTCCTCCGATGTCCAACCTTTTTTTTCGGCCCTTTTCGCAAATTTCTTCTTTGGAACGTCTTGTTCTTGAACTTCTTGAACATCATCGTTATCGTCATCGTCTACAAATAATTAAAACGTATAAAAATAATTAAACCGTATAAAAATAATTAAACCGTATAAATAATTAAAACGTATAAAAATAATTAAAACGTATAAAAATATATAATAAACAAAGTTAAAAACCGTACCGAAATTCATTTGCGTTTCGGGTACCTCGAGAAACTCGTCTTCGGAATAGCTCGCCTCCGGTTGTTCTCGGTAAGTATCGAACGGGTTAAAGTTAGCCGTTTCGTATACGTAGTAATCGTTTGGATTCATTGGTGGGTAGTTGAAGTTTTGTCGTGGAGGACTCGGTGGTTGGGGACGATAATAGTTTTGTTGCGAAGTCGAATGTGGTTGTTGACGAGGAGCCGAAAATGGTTGTGTGGGTCGAGGAGCCGATTGTGTTTGTATAGGTCGACCGGGTTGAGATAGAGTGCCCCGTTCACGACCCCTCGACGAAGATGTTGCACCAATTTTCTTATTTCTTTGATCCATATTTTTAAGAATGTGTTTTGTGGTTTGTTTAATTTTTTGGTTGTGAAAAAATGGTGTGATGTTCGGATTTATATAGGCAAGAACAAAGGACCAAAATTGTTTTTTTTTTGTCTGCTTCTTCCAACGGCTCCCAAATTTTTTTCAAAAATATCCCTTAGGCGGCGGCGGTGTTCCAAATCAACCCGATCAGCCCGCTAGCCAACCCGAGCTCCACTCCCTCCTCCCTAAGAGGAAAGAGGCATTACTTAACGAAAGGTTTATCAAAAACGGAAAATATTGCAAATTTTTTATTGAGTTTTAATCATCATATAAACGTGTGGCTTTAATTTGATCGATAAAAGTAATTATGAGTTCTCCAGAATTATTTAGTTCTAATAGTAATATGTTATAATTTCTTAATATATTTTTTATTAAGACAAAATACACGCAATAATTGATTGTTTCAATAGTCGTTTTATATTTTTGTATTATTTTGACAAAGATATTACTCCGAATTAAGTAAAGATAAATATTCTTTTTCGAAATGATATTTGGTAATAACCAAAGGGCAAATAGCCGATTCTCTCATAAATGAGTTGTTAAATAGTATATCTGAATTTTAGGGGTGTCAATTCAGGTCGGGTTCGGGTTGGCGGGTTCGGGTTGTCAGGTTAGCGGGTCAAGAAAACTTCAACCCGAACATGACCCATTTAAATCATCGGGTCAGCTATGTCAACACTAACCTGTTTAGACATAACCCGAACCTGACCCATTTAACCCGTATATATTTGGGTTGGCGGCTTAAATAGGTTACACAGGTTGAATAGGTTAAACGGGTTTCGGGTTGACCCACTTAACCCGTTTTTTATACAAAAGTTGCCACACTACACGAGTTAAACAGGTTAAATGGGTTTGCGGGTCGACCCGTTTAACCCATTTAACACGTATAATAAAATATAAATAATTTTTAATTTAAGAAAAAAAATCTTAAACGGGTTGACGGGTCGACCCACTTAATTTTTTCCCAACCCGAACCTGACCTGTTTAATAAACGGGTTAGATAGGTCGACCCAAACCTGACCCGAAAACTATTTAGACTCGACCCAAACCTGTTACTTTTCGTGTCGGTTTCAGATCGGGTATCGTGTCGGGTCAGAAATTGCCACCCCTATCTCTGATACTTATAAATCAAAAATGATTTTACTTAAATTTAAAAATCTTAACTCGATTATGTCAACTTTAAATTCGCAAATTGATTATCTCGGTTTTGAACAGAGTTGAATCTAATCATATTTTTGGGTCTG
This sequence comes from Artemisia tridentata subsp. tridentata, assembly GCA_021014915.2. Taxonomy (NCBI): domain Eukaryota; kingdom Viridiplantae; phylum Streptophyta; class Magnoliopsida; order Asterales; family Asteraceae; genus Artemisia; species Artemisia tridentata. Next base: position 421,600,895 of record CP139505.1, read on the forward strand.
TGATAATTATGGTTGTTTTACATACCTTAAGTTTTACTATAGTTGGACTAAAAACTCTCCAATTTGATAATACGCCAGTGGAAGGGCGGCGGGGGTCGGCAGTGAAACAACTATGGTGAATTGAATGAAGTGAGTCGCCTGATGAGTGAAAGACGATGAGTTGTGAAGGGGTTCTGGGAATGGACTAAAAGAAAAAGATGCTAAAATATGTAAAATATTGTTTAAGGTTTATTTGTCAACTATATACATGTCTTCTATTAAGTTTTTCAAAATGTAGCTTGGATTAGTCAGGAACAATGACATGTATGAAACTTGTAATATAAAAACCTTTTGGTTATATATCATCTAACAGACGCGAGACAGAAAAGCATGACTTCCTTAAATAACATAATACCAAGTCTAAACCACCAAGATGAATTATATAACCAATTTTACATAGTTTCGCATTTGCATTTAGGGGATGTAAGATTACGGTCATAGCATAACATTGCACTTATATATCATGTCAACACATTTGTATTAATCATTATGACGACTTCGCTATGAATAAAACTACGTTAATAATTATTTATTTCAACCGGCCTATCCTTATCTGTTATTTATGTACGAAAAAGAAAAAGTCTATTAATAATAAAGAATTGAAGGTTAACTGATTAATCATGCCATTTTTCTAATAAACAACTCTATATTGTTTAACAAGACATTATTGTTCAAAAGTCTACTAAATAAGAGATGATCATGTCCTATTAAGATTAGTCTTCAACGATATATTTAACACTCCTAAACTATTCAGGGTAGCTCATGTTTACTTTTTTAAATGGTAATCACATCCAAATTTCCTTTTATTATGGATCTGAGTTCTATACTATAATGCCACATGCTTTGCGTTCACACATTTTATTAATATGACTCAAAATCTACTTCTTTAAGTAAAAGTCAACTGAAACTCAGCGACATTATGCATGTTGTCCTTGGTAAATCTTGATTTGCCACCTCCCGCTTCTCTATGTTAAAGTTGTCGTAGTACATTATTCATGTCGTCTAGCATATAGTCATAAACTGTTCGGCGCACTTGTAAAATTTGAGTCAGATCGAGATAGGGATATCTTTAACCGTTCCACCTTGGTGCCTAGGTGCTCTTATAGATGTCATTTGTAACTGGTCAAAGAACTTGCAACTTACCTTCTCGTGGGTTAATCGAGTAAACAATCAAGTTGCTCATTGAAATGTTCTTGGAATCAATGTATTATATGAGATGCATGTTTCTTTTGCTTCAGAACTTACTTCACTTTCTAGATGTGATCTCTATGAATCAAAGTTGTTGTAACAATAACATGATATGATTTAAAATTCAACTGTTATTTTTTTAGCACAATAAATTTATGGGATAATTAGTACAATGCCCCAGTGCCCAATGTGTTTGTTTATCCGCCCCGATCTTACAAAATTCTGATATTAGACTGGGCAACTGGGCATCTCGACCCATACGATGACAAGTGTCCTCCAGTTGCCTAAAAAATACAAAAGTTGCCCAAAAAATACACAAGTTGCCCAAAAAATAGTCAGAAAGTGACACTTGTCACTTGCAGAAAAGTGACGCTTGGCAGTTGCCCAAAACCCTGGTCTAATATCAGAATTTTGTGAGATCATGTCGGATAAGCAAACGCATTGAGCAACTGGGGCATATTAGTAATTATCCTTATATTTATTAGGAATAACGAACATATTGGCACGACTCTTTGATTGATATGTTTGTTGGTTTTATTTAGAAGTGTTTGACAAGATACGTAGAAGTATAACATGACATAAAAAGACAAACAAATAGAATCCGCAAATCGTGTGATAATTTTGTTTATCAAACGCAAATAATTAGAGTGTGATTGATGCTAGTTGCTTCCATACTCGAGATGTGAACGATGAATCACTTCATAATTAAGAATCCAGAGATTTATATGAGTTGACACGTTAGTTTTCTAATTCTTCCATTCTTCTAATTTGTTTACTATTAGCGTGGCATTAGTCGGGACTAGGCCAGGTTGAGTCTTAGTATAGTTTGGATTGTTCGGTTCATGCATGTATATATACATTGAGTTTATGTTTTATGAGAATATGGGGATTTATCAAATCTAATATAGTATCAGAGCCTTAAGATCCTACACCTCTCTAAACCCTAACCAAAAAATCCAAACTATACTAGGACTCAAACTAGGCCCGACTGGCGCCACGCTAATATTTGTTGTTGATTCTTATGATGTGCTTGAATAGCAAAATGTACAAACTTTGTCTCTAAGGTTATGTAAAATAAATTCCTCGGCAAATGTTTATTAGAGGATAAATATGGCTCATGCCCAATTGTAGGTTTGGGTCAATTAGAGTTTCGTACTATATCTACTCTATATATGGTTTGGCTAGTAATTAGTGCAATACACTTACATGGTTTTAATGCTCTAACATGGTATGAGATCCTTCTTAAAATATATCTATAATTGTTAGTAGTTACATAACTAATCACATTGTAAAATTGTTGGGAAAAAGTGAGGGAAAATGGCATATACAAGTAGGGGTGTCATTCGGGCTGACCCTACCCGAACCCGACCCGAGTCAATTCGGGTCGGGTCAATCGGGTTCAAAATTATATTCGGGTCAATCGGGTCAACCCGAATTGACCCGAGTTCTAAACAAGGTCGGGTTCGGGTATTTTTATTTTAGCCTTGACCCAAACCCGACCAACCCGAGTCAATTAACACTAAACATATTGAAGTAAAATGGACCTAGACCCGAACCCAACTTGACCCGACCCGAATTGACCCGAACCCGAATTGACCCGACCCGATTGACCTGAGTTCTAAACAAGGTCGGGTTCGGGTATTTTTTTGGAGCCTTGACCCGAGTTGACCCGACCCGAACTGACCCGAACCCGACCGGGTCAACCCGAATGACCCGAATGACAAGGTCGGGTTCTGTGTTATCATTAGCAGTAACTGACATGACATATGCAGTTATATTGTTTCAAAATGAATGATAAACTTGGATAAGAGTTGTGATGGTAATTATTTAAATGATTCTAACTAGAGAAGCATTTATTATGGGTAAGAGTTGTGATGATAATCTTGGATATTCTACAAGAATCGTGTAAGATCAGTTTCCAAATAACGTATTTCGACTCTTTAGATGCCTAGGTGTCACAAAATGATTATTAGGATAACTTAAGAATATTGGTTACGAGGCATTCAGAACCCGTGCTACGCACAGGATTTGAATCTAATCGTTAAATGATATTTAGCTTCATAATGGTATTAGGTTTATCTGAGTTAACCCCAAATCTAACATAATTGGTTTGTCTGATAATTTGTAAATGGTGAATGGTAGATAACTTAATGGAAATGAGATGCTAAGTTAGATTTAGTTGGGTTTAAAATTATAGTGATCACTAAAATTATATACCCCTTAATGTGTATAAGTATGTGTTACAAAATTATAGTGAATCTTACTTCAAAAATTATATATTCATTAATCTTGAAATTATAGAATTGAGATGCTAAGTTAGATTTAGTTAGGCTGCATTCGATATATTCCTTAATGTGTATAAGTATGTGATATAAAATTATAGTAATGCTCTAAAATTAATATGTTGCCATTATTTCAGTGTTGTTACTGAAAATTTTAATAACCAAGGCATCTTTCAAAATGTTGTAGAATGTATTCATGTATAGTGAATGCCAAATTTAGAAAAGTTAAGTTGAATTTAGATGCTAAATCTGAATGCTAGTTTCTGGTTTTAATTTTTATCACTGAGTGAATGCCAAATTTAGAAAAGGTAAGCTGAATTTAGGTTTTAATTTTTATCACTGAGTGAATGCCAAATTTAGAAAAGGTAAGTTGAATTTAGATGCTAAATCAGAATGCAGTGTTCTGGTTTTATTTTTTATCACTGAATTAATGTACGAATAAGCAAATAAGGTAATTTGTGAGTTATTTGTTTATCAAGTATGAATTTTAGTGGATTTGAGTACTTCTCAAATATACATTGTTGGTTATAAGCATAAAGAGAATATTATATAGTGATCACCAAATAAAAGAAATATAAAAATTCAATGGGTTTAAAACACCAAAATTATTCATGCCAAAACAGAGGATAAATTAAACAAAGTTGTTATTGTAAATGACTAACACCCACAAACAGTTGTGGCCATGTGGTCTTTATTTTCCTAAATACTTATTCACTAAGCTGTAGGATCCTCATCGCTTTTAACTTCTTCGGCAGATTCTACTTTTGGTGAGCTGGCCTCCTCGTCCGGCTTTTTTACTTTTGATGAGCTGGCCTCCTCTTCTGACTCAGAGTCAAACTGAATGTACCTGAAATAGTAAGATGTGCAAAGAACACTTTTTAATATTTGGCGTATATATAATATTAGTATGTATCTATTTACTACATTATTACTTTCTTCGCTTTGTTTACTCAGAAGCAGATCCATCTTTGATCCTGGCTTCTTCCCCATCTACTGACTCCATGTCTGAATCTTCGTACTCCATACTACAATAATGGCACAGCAAGTAATGTATCAGTCATAAGGTACCTTTATGTCTCAATTCCATATTTGGAGAACAGTGTGATACCGTTTCTTATTTTTTCCCTCCACAGGTTTCAATGGAGTAGATACATTTGGGTTCTTGTGTTAGAGTTTAGTGTATAAATATTAATATACGTATGTCCGGTTTCGAACCCGAGACTCGGGATTGCACACAATACGTGAGAGTTCCAATAGTTTGAATGAATTAAATATATTTTATATTTATATTTATTCATTTCACTAAATAACACTTAACGACAGTTAGTACTTAACGAGGTTAGAGATAACGACCGTTAAAGGACTAAATGTGGAAAGAAGGATCTAGAACCCATTGTTATGGGTAGGGTCGGCTGAAAACTAGCCTTGGGCTAGGGTGGCCGGTTCTAGTAGAGTAGGGAGCAAGTTTTGTGAGTTTAGGGTTAGCCTATAAATACAATTTACTTGTATTTGGTTTTTCCCTAATCAAGAATCCCTAACTAAGGCCAAACTTCTCCTCTCTTCTCCTTCTTAGCTCAAACGTACGACCCTCTTTTTAAGTTCACTAGAACTTGGTCGTGACTATTAAAGCTATTCAAGTGTTTGGTTGTTTAGTGATTTTTGAACCTAGCTTTTCCTATTGGAACGCTATCATTACGTGTGTACAAGAACGAGTGACTAGCTTGTTTTAGCTAGTGTTTTTCCTCTTGTTTGGTTCGACATTCATAAACCTTTGTTAGGGTTTATACTTGTTCTTGGTGATCGCATAAGGTACGTGTCTATTTAAGTTTAATTAATTACTTGTTCTTGTAGATCTATCCGTTGCGTGTTCTTGATGATTATATGTGTTTATGGTTTTATATAGTTCACATATTCCAACAGTGGCATCATGAGCCTCGTTTAGAACTTGTAATTAATTACTTAAACCTAAAAATTGGATCTTGTAGAGATTACATGCAATTATATTTTTAGGGTTTGTTTATTTTTTTTAAAAAAAACCCTAATATGGGTCGATCCCTATTTATTAAAAATTAGGGTTTTAGTTTTTAATTAAAACTTGAGAAACCCTAGGATTGCATGAAAATTTTTAGGGATTAATTAGTGAGTACCGTATGTGATGTTACTAATTAATTAGATACGTACATGAGATATTGACATGATAATATGGAATGCATGATTATGTGATCAATATGGTATCCTTGACAAATCTTGCATATTTGTCATGGTATGATTTGTATGTTTTGTATTGAATTATTTGCTACATGATTTAAATAAATCTTAAATTGGGGAAGACCTCAATATATATTAATTAAAAGGTTATGTGCAATGTGGTATCTAACTAACTAAAACTTACGCGGCCAAGTTATTTGGCGTCTGTGGACCATTGGGCACAATGAGCTCGAAAACCAATGGGAGTTTTGTTAGTTACATACATTTAAAATTTCACATAGAATTAATATTAGGATTTATTGGAAAAGGTTTGCATGTGGCTATATGATATCGTGGATGATCATATATTTGTTATTATGTGTTTATTTATTTTTATAATTACTTGATCTTTTGTGTTTATATATTATGATGGATTGCAACACACAAGAGGGTAATTTTCATAATAAAAATAAATAAGACTAATAACTATGAAACCTTTGTAGTAATTTTATTTATTGCCAAGTCTTATGTGCCGACAGTGGTTCGCTTCGCACGGTAATTTGCTCCCAGGCGAGACTAGCAATTAATAAATTATTACATAAAATTGTTTTAGCAAGAAAATCATATTTTTTTAGTTGATTGATTGCAACTGTACTGATGAACTCAAATAAGTACATTTTATTACCATCATTTATCCTATTTATTTAACTTGTTTTATTATATTATCTGTGAGAATTGATACGTTAATGTTTACTTTTGTAATTCTCAGGTAAAAACAAGTATTATGTGAAACTTGGCGATTTTGGACTAATTATGGAGCAAAACAAGCAAGAAGTTAAGAGTCTACTGAAATGTACAAGATCAAGACCATTCTGCTCCAGATACGCCGCATCTTACTTATTATATACGGCGCATCACTATCAAGATTTCACAAGCAACGATCCAAGACAGCAAGGACATGCGCCGCATCTAAGAATGGAGTTACGCCGCATCTTCTGGCGGTGTACGAATATTCCTGAATATATTAATCTTGGACCCCACGCGAAGTTAAGTCAATGCGCCGCATCTACTTATTCTATGCGCCGTATCTAGCCCTCAGACAGAAACTATAAATACCCCAAAGTCAGACGAAATTCAGAGTTCGACAATTTAGCTAAGTACGAAACAGAAGAAACCCTAAGCCGAATTCAGACGAAGTAGCAGCACAAGACACACCTTGAACGAAGATACAAGAGCTGTAAGAAGGTCCTGCATGTATTCAATTCATTAAGTAGTTTTGTTTTATTGTATTAGTACACTTTAATTGGTCAGGATTGATGGGCTTGTGACATTGATTTTATCATGCACTTCAACTCCCCTTAAAATTGCTTTCCCATTAATTAAAGTTTATATGTTGATGTCTTTGGTGACTTTTATTAGTGCATTGATAACCTCTGTGTCTAGCTGAGCATTGCTTGGGTCGCCATGCCCCTTCCTCGCCTATTTATTAGATCGCCTATGCATTCTATCGTCTGTAGAAAAGTAGGAAGAAAGATAAATAGGATAGTCATAAGTAATCATTAAGGGTTTACTCGCCGATAAAATTAGAACCAACGAGAAAGGACTTAATCTCGGTGCGTTGCATCGAACTATACACTTCATATAAAACTAGCAATAAAACAAGTGACAAGCTACTTAACTATCAGGACAGGTCTTCTTATTGTCTCAAGTATTTATCTGTGTACGTGTGTGCTATTCGCTGATTCGTGCTTATTAGTTTAGTTTATATTTAATCACAACCAAACCGTGCCAGTCTCTCAGGCTGAAAACCCCCTTGCGTTAGATTAGGTTGTATAGCTAACTTAAGATATTAAAATACTGATTAGAATAACTAGATAATACGTTCCACTCTTAGTGATCGACACTCTACTTACCATTATATTCATACTGACCGGGTACACTGCTCGTTAAAGTGTGTGTTATTGATAAGTCGGCTAAATATAAATTTAAAACTTGAATACTGCTAAAACCACAACGACATATCGTGGATATAAAATTAGAGCAATACCACACGCACATCAAGTTTTTGGCGCCGTTGCCGGGGAGTGAATTGTTATTATTTGTTAATTTGATTAGTATTTTAATTAGGTTTTTCTTTTTAATTTTTATTCTAACCGCTAACTCTGTTGTATATTAGTTAAATTGCATTCATTGTATTATTTGCATATTTTCTGTTTTTGTGTGTTTTTATTTATTTTCGTTTGTTTTTATTATTTGTTTTTATTTTATGTATTTTCTTGCATACTGCTATCGTTGTACTGAGCTAATTCAAACGATACGGCGCATCTGTTTTCACAGATACGGCGTATTGCGTTTAATTTTTATAAAATACAACGCGTTTAATAAATTCGATACGACGCATCTTTCCCCCAAGATACGGCGTATCTGTTTTTAATAAAAAAATTTTCTAAACGATAACGCCATACGACGCATCTGCTTTAGCAGATACGGCGTATCTATTATTTTAATTAAAAACAGTTTTCGAATTATTAAACAGATACGACGCATCGATTTTTATCGATACGGCGCATCTTCTGAATCAAAAATCTCGTATTTTGAAACGTAACGAAAATACGGCGCATTAACTTTTGTTAATACGACGCATTTAATTTTAAATAAATATCGATTTTTGATAATTAAAACAGATACGGCGTATTCTAAAATTCTAAGCGGCGTATCTATTTTCTGAATAAAAGTCTGATTTAATTTTAACGATTATAAGATACGGCGTATCCAATTTTTTGGATACGGCGCATCGTCTGCAGATATCAGTTATTTTTATTCTTTATATCCGTTTCTAAATTCATTAATTTTTCTTCTAGCGAACAAATCCTACTTACGATTTTACATATGATGATAGATTTTGCTATGGAAGACATGTCAGTAAACGGATATCTTGCTAAGGAACTCTTGCTTTCGGATTCTTTCGAAAGGGAAGTTTTTGATGATGTCAACTTCAATGTGCTCATGATTAAGGCCGATTTATTCTCTTGGGAGACCCCTCTTGAAGCTACTTATAAGGAATTCAAGCGCTTATGCAATATTGAAGATGGGATATTCTCTTATGATTTACTAATGAGCTACACTGAAGATGAATTATTACTCTCATGGCCCATCATTGAATCTAAAGGATTAACTTGGACTACTATCGAAGAAAAAGATGGGAAATTCCAAGTTGAATACATGAACTCATCAAGTGCAGTCAACAAATCGAGCAACAAAAGCTATGAAGTCCAACCTTTACAAACTTCTTATATGCCTTATTCCGAACAGTATTGGGGCTTTGATGAAAACTATCTGGATAACGAAAGAATGTATGCTGAATCGGAGATACTATTTCATGGAAAGTTGGTAAGGTTGATGGATATCTCTTTAGAAGAGTGGCTTGAACTTAAATATGGCAATTCCAAATTTGCTCCTATGAATGAAGTCAAACGGATGGTGACTTCATGGTTGACACGAAGTTTTAAAGAACAATTTAATGAGTTCATGGAGATAAGAAGGAACATGATTGGTAACACTAGCTTTGACGTTAACCACGATCCTAACAATGTTGATTTTTCAAATTGGTTAGCTAGTAAGTTCAATAACCATAAGAGCATGGACCGAGCTACTAAAGATGTGTTATGGGTATATTGGACGAGAGGAGAAGATGAGGAAGTAGAGAGTAACAATGGATCGTCTGATGACAATTCAATAATCGAGGAAGGGATTGAAGAATTATTCAGGATAGACATTGATGTGTTCAATTATGAGACACCCTTGTGCAAACAATTTAAAGAATTTAATTACCTTCTTCAAGTCGACGCTGATGTGCTAACTGGAGATCTACCAGGATTCAAAACTTATGATGATTTCAAAAACACCTGGTACTACGAATGGAATGACCAAATACCATGGGTTTGGGATAAACCATGGGAATTTGAGCATATTAATCACACTTGTAAACCTTTCCGCTTCAAAGATGGATTTAGTGAATGGCCAACCTGTGATTATAAGAATGATGGAACCTGTAATGGGGGAAGTATTATTGGAATGAAACGGGTTGGAAACGATGTATACTTTGAAGACGACAATTGGTATGAAAAAGTTGAAGATTGCCCACGTAAAGCAGAAGCTTTGCAAGAAAAAGGTAGAATCAACTACTTAAAAGAACTTAAGGGAGCATCGGACACTACTTTTTGGGAATGGGTGCATGGACAATTTGATGATTACACAAAGCTTAGTCGACGCTTGCAATGGGAATTGAAAAATGAGTGGGATGAGATTCAAGATTATTATCAGTCCTTTAACGTGGTTAATTATGATCCCTATAATAATAACGATGAGTCGCGAGAAGAATTGATTGATGAACTTGATGACTATTTGAATAAGGATCCTTATTTTAAGTTTGTTGATAAAGACGATGAAGAATTCACCAAGAGAAAATGTCAACTACTTGGGATCCCTTATAATAAGCCACCCATGATTATTTATGAAAAGATTAAAGTCATCAAATACTCTTTGGGACCTGAAGAGGAATATGTTGCGACGAAGACCAAAGCATATATTAGATTAAGTCGTACGGAAGAAAATGTTGCGGAGCTTTACGAGAACATCTTTCAGATGAAGGAAGAAGGATGGCACGTAACGAGAACAAAATAAGGAGCTGAACGTGAGTCTAACTTGAAGACTCTGGAATAAAGACAAGTGCTGACCGGGAGACAACCCGGAGAAATTTTTACATTCTGTTCTATGTCGAGTCAGTCAGGCCCGCAGAAGATACGGCGCATCTCAATCCTGAGATGCGACGCATCTCCTGCACTGGTCATATCTTACTTAATTTTCTGCATTTTTATTTTTGACTTTCAAACTTTTTGTCAGTTTATTTTAATGCGGCGCATCCCTGGTTAAGGATGCGACGCATCTTCTATTCTGATTCGTACTTATTCCAGGCTCGATACGGCGTATCTTCTTCCATAAGATACGGCGTATCGACTGACCTGATGATTTTCATTTTAATTTTTATGTTTTATTTTTCCTAACTACTAATGTATTATGCAAGTTTGAACTTTCTTAACTTAGGTGTGTTAAAGTCTTGATGGTATTATAGATTCCTGCATTTCCTGTGGATACATCAATTATGAAGCTTAAACGTTATAATCCACAAGAAAGTTGATTTTTGCTCTTACACAAATAATGGAGGATCATACCGAGCAAATCTCAGGGGAGTTTTTCTGTTCTAATTCTTTTATTTTCCAGTTTTTAATCTTTGATACAAACAACGAGGACGTTGTTTAACTTAAGTGGGGGGATTGGAGAATTAGAACACTTACTTGTCCTAAACTTTTTCAAAATATGCTTAAAATGTGCTTAATATATCAAAATTTAAAATTTTTAGCATGTTTTTGTTTAAAGTCTAAATTACATAGCTGCACACATGACATTATTTCAAAAATTGTGAACTTTTCAAAAATTCACAAATCTATGAGTGTGCCGGTGACTTGTAAACTTTAGAACTTGGCTTGTATACTATTCGAGACCACCATAATGAGTATTATTGATATAATTGGAATGACTTGTCAAAATTGGTAAATTTCTAGGATTACACCCAAATAGCCTTTATATGTTATGTGATATTAACTAACTACACTGGTTAGTTAACCCCCGTATAAACCCTTTTGTTACTCTCACTTTTAGAGTAAGATACCCCTAGAAAAACACTCAGAGCCATTCCTTTCGTTTCTTACACCTTTGTTATAATGTTTCGTTACACCCTTACACCTTAGCCTACCCTGTAGATTAAAATCCGTGGTTAATTGCTTTAGGCAAAGTGTGTTTCCTTACATTACCTGTGTTCGCGTGCGTAATTCATTATCTTTGGTTAGGTCGGGAAATTGCACAATGCAATTGGAGTGAAAGTAAATATTGTATATCTTTGAGTTTATTTTTCGTGTGTTTACTACTTTCGCTATTACAGTTATTTCTGAAGTCATGAAAAATATGGAAAAATTATCCGGAAAGAAAGTGATAGTAAAGTTGTGAAATTTTACACATCTATGTTTATGTTTCAAGTTTTTTTTAAAAAAAAAAAAAAAAAAAAAAAAAAAAAAATCGATATAATAGAAAAGAAAAGAAAAAGGAGGAGTTGAATGTTTGTTTTAACCAACTTATGTAAAGTTTTGTATTAAGTGGTCGATATCACCACTAGTTGTTGTATATTATATCTATGGATTGAATGGGAGTTGGACGTTATGGGAACGCCAACTAAAGGTTATTCTTTGATTGAGATCTTGTTGAGTATAATTCGTGTCTACCTAAAGCGTGTGTTTCAAGTGCTAAAGCGTGAGTTATTCAGTGATACGAGTCTTATTCATGGGATGGTTGGGATAGTGATTAACCACACTTAGGATTTTAATTTATCTGTTTTGTTTATTTTTCATTTTACACCAATTTGTATCCCAAATATTATCCATACCCTATATTATTCTTTATCCAAACCTTTGATTTATTGAGATTAGGGATTTGAGCAATCTTAAGTATCGTAGTCGTGGATTCGGCTATGTATTTATGATTTTGTCGCCCTTTTTGACATAATATTATTGGTGAAGATTACTTGGTCCTATCTTTAGCCTATTCGAGTTAAGGATTTGAGCAATTGCAAGTATCGTGTTCGTAGATTCGATCATGTATTTGTGATTTTGTCGCCTTTTCTGGAATTTGAGATCGATAAAGATTAAGAAGAATGATTAACCCTTAACCTACAAACCCTTTTTACCGCTTTAGACTTGTTATTCCTTGGCTTTAGTGGAAGAGATGCGTATACTTGCCAAGCTTATGATAGAATATTCGTCACGACTGGATAGTTAAACGATTAGATTTGCTTTTATCAATATATTTTATTTTACTTCTAATTCGTTAAGTGTTTGGTTGTGTGATTATGACAAAATGAATACATGCTTAAATATAAAAATAAATCCTAATATCTTTTAGGATACATTTTCATAAGATTAATTCTAAGGTTTACTTGGGGACAAGTATAGTTCAAGTGGGGGGATATTTGATGAACTCAAATAAGTACATTTTATTACCGTCATTTATCCTATTTATTTAACTTGTTTTATTATATTATCTGTGAGAATTGATACGTTAATGTTTACTTTTGTAATTCTCAGGTAAAAACAAGTATTATGTGAAACTTGACGATTTTGGACTAATTATGGAGCAAAACAAGCAAGAAGTTAAGAGTCTACTGAAATGTACAAGATCAAGACCATTCTGCTCCAGATACGCCGCATCTTACTTATTATATACGGCGCATCACTATCAAGATTTCACAAGCTACGATCTAAGACAGCAAGGACATGCGCCGCATCTAAGAATGGAGTTACGCCGCATCTTCTGGCGGTGTACGAATATTCCTGAATATATTAATCTTGGACCTCACGCGAAGTTAAGTCAATGCGCCGCATCTACTTATTCTATGCGCCGCATCTAGCCCTCAGACAGAAACTATAAATACCCCAAAGTCAGACGAAATTCAGAGTTCGACAATTTAGCTAAGTACGAAACAGAAGAAACCCTAAGCCGAATTCAGACGAAGTAGCAGCACAAGACACACCTTGAACGAAGATACAAGAGCTGTAAGAAGGTCCTGCATGTATTCAATTCATTAAGTAGTTTTGTTTTATTGTATTAGTACACTTTAATTGGTCAGGATTGATGGGCTTGTGACATTGATTTTATCATGCACTTCAACTCCCCTTAAAATTGCTTTCCCATTAATTAAAATTTATATGTTGATGTCTTTGGTGACTTTTATTAGTGCATTGATAACCTCTGTGTCTAGCTGAGCATTGCTTGGGTCGCCATGCCCCTTCCTCGCCTATTTATTAGATCGCCTATGCATTCTATCGTCTGTAAAAAAGTAGGAAGAAAGATTGTTAGAAATGTAGGAAATGTGTACATCGGGGCTGTTTATTGAAGAACTGGAAGCATCCTAAGTGAGCTGAAGATGTCGATATGATGCTCCCCAAACAAACCTGTGAAGAAGTTACAAGTCATCAGTCTATAATCCATTTTCCGTTGTGCAAGAGACTGAAGACAATGATGAAGCGAAAAGTGTACCGCTTTTAAGGGGTCATTTAAGCCCTAAATCGTATTTATTTGATCAAATATTGCCCTAAATCGTTTCTTTTGTCATTTTAGGTACTTTTGAGGAGAAATCTGGAAAAGGAAGCATTTTGGACGTTTTTGGAGCATAAAAGTGATGAAAACGACAAAATCTCAAAATTATGCTGGAAGTTACCTTTGACGGCGCCAGGATTTGTTCTGGACGGCGTCATGGCTTGGCAAAAGTGGTGGATGTGAAATTTACTCATGATAAGCCAGAGAAATTGCATGGGAATTCTGACGGCGTCACGCTTTAATCTGATCAAGGTCGTCACGGCTTTATTTAAAGAGGGACGGCGTCACGCCTAATTCTGACGACGTCAAGCCTTGATAAGCCAGAACGGATTTTGGAGAGCTAAAGAGGGACGGCGTCAAGAAGGCCATCCGGGAACCCTAAAAGCGGCGAGGTGACGGCGTCACACTCCATAACGTGACGCCGTCAGATCTGAAAGTCTATATATAGTTTTGCAATTTTTTGTCATTAGGTGTGGAACTTATTGAGGAACTTTGTGTATGAAAACCCTAAGACGAATTTGGCAGCTCTTTCAAGGCTTTTTGCCTTGAGATCTTCCATGTTACATTGAAGATAAGTTATCAATTAATCATTCAATATGTCTATGTGTTGTTTGATTCTATCTTGTTCTTGTCTTTTGCTTAACATGCTAGGCTAGATTTATCTTGTGTTTGCTTAGATCTAATGAAACCTAGCTATTGATTATTGGTTATTAGTGTGTTATTAGTTGTATTGGATGATTGTTCATCTATGTTAGGCTTAAGAAAACTGGCTAACTTCCTATTCGGTAACTTGCTTGAACGTCTTAAGAAACATGAACCAATGCGTACTAAAGGTTTTTATGGTTGTATTTAATGCACAAGCGAATTCTAGTGATCCCATGTTAGGAGCTTCCTAGCCGGCTCGACATAGGAGTGAAGTAGGAGCTTGTAGAGTTGGGGAATTACGTACGCCACCCCACGAATGGTATTAAGGAATACACCCGTCATCCACGCAATTAATACACACTAATCAACCGGTAAAAGATAGTTAGGGAGTAAGGAAATCTAAGTAAACACATTTCTCTCCACATAAGTTTTCACCAACATTTACATTTTCGTCATTTTATTTTATTTGCATTCGTAGTAACTTGGGTTAGTTGACTAGCAACTAATTCCGCCCACTCTTTCAAACCCGAGATTTTACTTGCTTTCATAAAATTATAAAAACATAAAAAGAATCTTCCTTCACCCTTAGACCTATTAAAGTAGTTTTTCATACCTAACGAACACTATTCCCTGTGGAGAACGATCAATCCCCCGTACTTACCACTACACTATACTACATCGGTCAGGTACACTGCCTGGTGGGGTTGTAAGCCTCTTGAGATCCCTCGAGAGGTAAAACCTGTTGTAAGGTTGCAAAACCACGCATCAAGTTTTTGGCGCCGCTGCCGGGGAATAGTTATTGTTTAGGTTGAATTTTTTACTTTATAGGTCTACTCACTAGATCCCTTTCTAGTGAGATTTTTATTTTATTTTTCTAGATTTTCTTTAGTCTATCTTATTTCTTTGTACTTTTGTTTGTGATACCTTCCACTTACCTCATGAGTAACATTGATTATTTGATCCCTGTTATTCGTATTTTCCGCCGTGCAAACTTTCAACTACCCGTTCCCGCCCCCATCGTAGAAAACAACAACCTTTCACCCGACCACCACTTTGGTAACAATTCTGATATGGAGGAGTCTGACCATGAGAATGACTATGTTAGTCCATTTTACTACTCAGACTCCGATGAGGATGCCGGTAATGGAGAAGTAGTTAACGAGGAATGGGGAAAAGAGGAAATTAATCCCTTTAAGTATGTTGACCCTAGGACTAAGATCGAAAAGGATAGCCTCTTTAACATGCAATTTCCATGTAAGATTGGTTATCATAGTTTCCATGCCTATCTTAACTCATCTTTGCCTATGAACATTATCTCTCGCGCTAATTATAATAAAATCATGGTAGATGAGCTAGAATATCAAGGGGGTAACATTGTTGCTAGGATTGAGCCACTGCACGTATTCGTTGGAAGTTTTGTGTATTTGGTGGATTTTATGGTTATGGAGAACTTAGGAGAATTTATTGATGACAAATTAACTCAAGTCATTTTTGGAGAACCCTTCAAAAGGTTGACTAACCTTGACGAAAAACTTGTGGACGGGTTAATTACATTCTCGGATGGGGATGAAGATTTTACTTACCAAATGCCCCGAGCACATCCTAGGTTTAAAAACTTCTCCATTGAATCTTGCAATAGACTTGTGCCTCTTGATTTGTTAAGTGAGAATGATAAGAGGAAGGGGCTCAAATATCCACATGAGAAAAATAAGAGATACTATCATGGATGTTTGGAGCTGAATGATGAATACAAGAAAGATGAGGCAACAATTAGATGGCTCACACTCGGATACGTGAGCATAAGCGATACTAGGTAGAAGGACTTTGAGTCTAGCTACAAGACTCGTTAATAAAGAAAAGCGCTTCTTGGGAGGCAACCCAAGTTTTATTTGCTTTGTGTGTTTATTTATTTGTTTGTTTGATTTTATTTGTTTCCGTATGTATGTTTAAATTTTATTATTATTGATTCATGTTCAAAAAGTAAATTGTGAAAATGCTTTATTTTGTTTTTAACTTCGTCTTAACTACATATAAAGGTATTTTGCAAAAGTTAAGTGTAAGGGAAATCTAAATCGGTTTATTAGAACACAAATGAACATGAATCGTAATAATATTAAATGAACATACATATTAGTATTTGTTTGAGTCAAATGCTTGTATCGAGTCATAATGATGTTTTGCAGGAATTCCAGGAAGTGAGGTATAGGTTTTTCCAAAAATTTTCCGGAAACGTAACATGAGAATTCTGTCAGATCATATCTGACGGCGTCAGGCTTTACAACCTGACGGCGTCAGGTTTAATTTTCTGAAAATTTTTGAAAGTTTTGTTTTCATAAAAAGTTTTTATTAAATCTCTAACTTATAATCTCCAGGAATCTGCAAAATTATCATTCCACAAGCATTATATCCTTATATATAGATTTTATCCCGCCGATGTTATGCAGGTTTTCGTGTTTGTTTTCTCAGGTTTAACAGGTTATTTTGGACAAGGAAATGTTTGCTGGATCAAGCTTATGGCGATGCATTAGTCATGGAGCTTCAACATTACCTTGGAAGAAGATCTAACCGTGTAACTTCATTATCCACCGAGCGAATCAGGGGAGTATTTGATTTCATTCTTTTACTTTATACTTTTACATCTTGTTATTTGAACATTGGGGACAATGTTCATCTTAAGTGTAAGGGGGGGGGGGGGGGGGGGTAAAAGTACGATTAGAGAATGCTATTGCACTTGATTTTGTTTGTTTAATAGTAGATGTGTAATAAAACTGAGATAAACACCTGTTAGGGTAATTTTAGTGCCAAATTTAAAATTTTTTACAACATATAGGAGTGAAACTTTGATCTTAATGAGCGTCTCACGGATAGGAGTTATATGACTAGCACAAAAACCGTACCACTAAAAAATTTTCCACCCCCAAATATGTGAGGTTCGCCCCTAGAATTGGTAGGAAAAGCATTTATGCTATGATGTGTGTACCAGTAGCACTTAGATTCTAGAACTTGCGTTAGGACCATTCCGAGGCCACAAGTGAGACTACATTCGTGTAGTTAGATTTACTACATGAGAAGAGGCATTAGGATTAACCCATTGTTTTACACCTGTGTTTTTGTTATAATTACTTAGGCTACATTGGTCAAGTAATTCTCCCACACCCTTTGCGTTGTACTCATTTTTAGTATACGATACCCCTAGTACACCCCTCAGAGCCTATCTTTTCGTTTCGACCTTTAAGCATTTTACTTAAAGGAAGAATTTGTTACACCCCACTTAAATGTACACCCAAATCGCCTTAGCCTACCTTGTATGCACTCATTTTTAGTGCATTATTGTGACAACATTTGTTTAAACCCAAGTTAATTATCTAGTTGATTACATGGTTGCTAAGTCGAGTCATATCTTTGTACATGTTGTTTTGGGACGATTGGGACTCATGGGTAAAGTACTAATGTAATGGAGTAATGGGGAAGAACATCATTTATTACCCCCATATGTGCTAAATGTTTTAAAAGTACTCCAAGTTTTTCAATTATCTTAATTCGAGTCATTTGATTAGTTAATTGTAAAGTTATGTAAAAGTTCAAGTGTAAGGGGATGCAACGCCCCTATGATGTATTATTTTGGATGGTAGGGCAAGAGTGTATGCAAAAAAAAAAAAAAAAAAAAAAAAATCAAGAAAAAAAAAAAAAAGAGAAAACGAAAAGTAGAAAAAACATACGGACTACCATCCCGTTTCATTTTATGTTTGTTTTATGTTTTTGTTATTTTGTTTTTAGCTTAGATCGAGTCGAGTCTTGGCTTAGCAACATTGTATAGTACATGTAATTAATCAAGATCTTTAACTCGCCACCAGTAAAATATCCTTTATCCAACAAAACCGTGTTTTCCTTTTCCCTACACCTAACGTTATAACCCATTTAAAAGCCCTCTTTGATAGTTTATCTTTGGTGCTTACGCCTAGTGGAGGAGGATTTTGATCCTTTCCCAAGCCTATGGTAGTCTATTTGCTATGACAGGTAGTGAGAGATATTATCCGTTTTCATTTATGAGATTTATTTTGATGACACTTGAGAGATGTGAGTATCTAAACACTACTTGTGAGGTGCTAGTTTGTAATCTCCGTGCTTATTATGATTAAAGTGGAACGAATATTTGTTGTAATTACTTTTATGTTAGCATTAAATGACCCCTAACTTGTATTTTGATTAGAATAAAAGCGCATTTGCTTGAGGACAAGCAAATCTCAAGTGTAAGGGTATTTGATGAAGCGAAAAGTGTACCGCTTTTAAGGGGTCATTTAAGCCCTAAATCGTATTTATTTGATCAAATATTGCCCTAAATCGTTTCTTTTGTCATTTTAGGTACTTTTGAGGAGAAATCTGGAAAAGGAAGCATTTTGGACGTTTTTGGAGCATAAAAGTGAAGAAAACGACAAAGTCTCAAAATTATGCTGGAAGTTACCTTTGACGGCGTCAGGATTTGTTCTGGACGGCGTCATGGCTTGGCAAAAGTGGTGGATGTGAAATTTACTCATGATAAGCCAGAGAAATTGCATGGGAATTCTGACGGCGTCACGCTTTAATCTGATCAAGGTCGTCACGGCTTAATTTAAAGAGGGACGGCGTCACGCCTAATTCTGACGGCGTCAAGCCTTGATAAGCCAGAACGGATTTTGGAGAGCTAAAGAGGGACGACGTCAAGAAGGCCATCCGGGAACCCTAAAAGCGGCGAGGTGACGGCGTCACACTCCATAACGTGACGCCGTCAGATCTGAAAGTCTATATATAGTTTTGCAATTTTTGTCATTAGGTGTGGAACTTATTGAGGAACTTTGTGTGTGAAAACCCTAAGACGAATTTGGCAGCTCTTTCAAGGCTTTTTGCCTTGAGATCTTCCATGTTACATTGAAGATAAGTTATCAATTAATCATTCAATATGTCTATGTGTTGTTTGATTCTATCTTGTTCTTGTCTTTTGCTTAACATGCTAGGCTAGATTTATCTTGTGTTTGCTTAGATCTAATGAAACCTAGCTATTGATTATTGGTTATTAGTGTGTTATTAGTTGTATTGGATGATTGTTCATCTATGTTAGGCTTAAGAAAACTGGCTAACTTCCTATTCGGTAACTTGCTTGAACGTCTTAAGAAACACGAACCAATGCGTACTAAAGGTTTTTATGGTTGTATTTAATGCACAAGCGAATTCTAGTGATCCCATGTTAGGAGCTTCCTAGCCGGCTCGACATAGGAGTGAAGTAGGAGCTTGTAGAGTTGGGGAAGTACGTACGCCACCCCACGAATGGTATTAAGGAATACACCCGTCATCCACGCAATTAATACACACTAATCAACCGGTAAAAGATAGTTAGGGAGTAAGGAAATCTAAGTAAACACATTTCTCTCCACATAAGTTTTCACCAACATTTACATTTTCGTCATTTTATTTTATTTGCATTCGTAGTAACTTGGGTTAGTTGACTAGCAACTAATTCCGCCCACTCTTTCAAACCCGAGATTTTACTTGCTTTCATAAAATTATAAAAACATAAAAAGAATCTTCCTTCACCCTTAGACCTATTAAAGTAGTTTTTCATACCTAACGAACACTATTCCCTGTGGAGAACGATCAATCCCCCGTACTTACCACTACACTATACTACATCGGTCAGGTACACTGCCTGGTGGGGTTGTAAGCCTCTTGAGATCCCTCGAGAGGTAAAACCTGTTGTAAGGTTGCAAAACCACGCATCAGACAATTTGGCAAGATTTCAGAGAAACTTCTTCTACAAGCATCAGGGCTATATCAAACGGGTTGTCAATTTGGGAGGGAGCATGTAAAAGAAAATGCCTCACTAATTGGGAGGGAGTAATAACCCAATTAGGTCATTACAGTGATTCTGCAAGTAAGTCAAGCAAGCTGAGAAAGATACGAGAAGATCAAGAGCTGTGAAGACATCCTCAAAAGGAGACTGCTCTACTTCAGCATGGCTTTTATCATTGTTATGTACTTGTTAGGAATCATTGTAACCAATTCACGTATATCTCCAGCTGGAGGGAGATTGTTAGAAATGAAGCTGGATGATATTTACGTGAATTGGAAATAGACAACTAGCTTGCATATAGTGCAAGGACTTATTGTGTAATACTCTAATAGTTGTCAAACTAGGCATATAAATACCCTTCAAGTTATCACTTGAAGGGTGTGGCTGTGTGTAACTTTCAACACAAAGCAATAATATCCAAAGTTCAACTTTCCCCACCTTCTCTCTACTCTCTCACTAAAATAACTATGGATCGATCCTACTTTCATGAACCTCGACCTCCTGAAGGTGTTAAACACGATTCTTGGTCGTTATGAAGAACTGGAAGCATTCTAAGTGAGCTGAAGATGTCGATATGATGCTCCCCAAAGAAACCTGTGAAGAAGTTACAAGTCATCAGTCTAAAATCCATTTTCCGCTGTGCAAGAGACTGAAGACAATTTGGCAAGATTTCAGAGAAACTTCTTCTACAAGCATCAATGCTATATCAAACGGGTTGTCATTTTGGGAGGGAGCATGTAAAGAATATGCCTCACTAATTGGGAGGGAGTAATAACCCAATTAGGTCATTACAGTGATTCTGCAGGTAAGTCAAGCAAGCTGAGAAAGATACGAGAAGATCAAGAGCTGTGAAGACATCCTCAAAAGGAGACTGCTCTACTTCAGCATGGCTTTTATCATTGTTATGTACTTGTTAGGAATCATTGTAACCAATTCACGTATATCTCCAGCTGGAGGGAGATTGTTAGAAATGAAGCTGGATGATATTTACGTGAATTGGAAATAGATAACTAGCTTGCATATAGTGCAAGGACTTATTGTGTAATACTCTAATAGTTGTCAAAGTAGGCATATAAATACCCTTCAAGTTGTCACTTGAAGGGTGTGGCTGTGAACTTAAAACACAAAGCAATAATATCCAAAGTTCAACTTTCCCCACCTTCTCTCTAACTTCTCACTAAAATAACTATGGATCGATCCTACTTTCATGAACCTCGAACTCCTGAAGGTGTTAAACACGATTCTTGGTCGTTACAATTGGTATCAAGAGCAAACTTGGGAGTTTCAAGGTGAATCGTGGCTACTGTTCGCAACATCCAAGTCCTAAGGTAGCATTTTTGTGTTTGTTTCTAAAGTTTAAAACACCTTTTGTTATTTGTCTTTCACTAGAAAAGTTACAAATTGTGTTTTTTACCTTTTCGAATCAATACAAAAATCAAGAGAAAAAGTTGTGTTTGTTTGGTGTTTGTTCGTCTTGGTTTGGAAGATTTTTGGGTGTATTCTTGGTTCACAGATCGAGCACTTTCAAGAAAGAATTATTGATTGTGTTTGTGGAATATATTTGTTATAATATTGGTCCAAGTGGTAAAAGTGGTCAGGAATACTTGCTAGTTGGTGAAAAGGTGTAAGGATTCACGTGGGCATGTACTCTAAAGTCAACAAAAGTGGCAAAAATCTGAAATCTTTCGGAATTGCAAAAGTCTCGCAATTGCTGAATTCTATCGCAATTGGTGAATCTCGCAATTGGCTTTCTTCTCGCAATTGGTCTATCGGAATTGGTCTATCGGAATTCCGAGTCTCGCAATTGGTCTATCGGAATTGGTGAGTCTCGCAATTGATCTATCGGAATTGAGCAATTGTCTCGCAATTAAGACTCTATCGCAATTCAGGGGCTGTTTCGCAATTCAAGTATTTTCTCGCATTTCAGTTTCGCAATTGGTGTTGGTTTATCGAAATTGGTCTCGCAATTCACATTTTGGACTCGCAATTGATGCAATTTTAGGAATTGGCAACTTCAGTCCTTGTACTTTCAGCAGAATTAAGAGATCTTTCGGATTTGACACTTGATGAAGCGAAAAGTGTACCGCTTTTAAGGGGTCATTTAAGCCCTAAATCGTATTTATTTGATCAAATATTGCCCTAAATCGTTCCTTTTGTCATTTTAGGTACTTTTGAGGAGAAATCTGGAAAAGGAGGCATTTTGGACGTTTTTGGAGCATAGAAGTGAAGAAAATGACAAAGTCTCAAAAATCGGCTGAAAGTTACCTTTGACGGCGTCAGATTTTACTCTTGACGGCGTCATGGCTTGGCAAGAAAAAGTGGATGTGAAATTTACTCATGATAAGCCAGTGAAAATTGCATGTAAATTCTGACGGCGTCACACTTTAACTTGATCAAGGGCGTCACGGCTTAATTCAAAGGGGGACGGCGTCACGTTCAAGGGCTGACGGCGTCAAGCCTTGATAAGCCAGAACGGATTTTGGAGAGCTAAAGAGGGACGGCGTCAAGAAGGTCATCCGGGAACCCTAAAAGCGGCGAGGTGACGGCGTCACACTCCATAAGGTGACGCCGTCAGATGTAAAAATCTATATATAGTTTTGCAATTCTTTGTCATTAGAGAGAGCTTAGTGTGGAATTTTTGGGAGAAAACCCTAAGACGATTTTAGCTTCTTTTTCAAGGCTTTTTGCCTTGAGATCTTCCATGTTACATTGAAAGATAAGTTATCAATTAATCATTCAATATGTCTATGTGTTGTTTGATTTTATCTTGTTCTTGTCTTTTGTTTAACATGTTAGGCTAGATTTATCTTGTGTTTGCTTAGATCTAATGAAACCTAGCTATTGATTATTGGTTATTAGTGTGTTATTAGTTGTATTGGATGATTGTTTATCTATGTTAGGCTTAAGAAAACTGGCTAACTTCCTATTCGGTAACTTGCTTGAACGTCTTAAGAAACATGAACCAAATGCGTACTAAAGGTTTTTATGGTTGTATTTAATGCACAAGCGAATTCTAGTGATCCCATGTTAGGAGCTTCCTAGCCGGCTCGACATAGGAGTGAAGTAGGAGCTTGTAGAGTTGGGGAAGTACGTACGCCACCCCACGATTGGTATTAAGGAATACACCCGTCATCCACGTAACTAATACACACTAATCAACCGGTAAAAGATAGTTAGGGAGTAAGGAAATCTAAGTGAACACATTTCTCTACACATAAGTTTCTCTCCAACATTTTTATTTTCAGTTATTTATTTTATTTGCATTCGTAGTAATTTGGGTTAGTTGACTAACAACTAATTCCGCCCACTCTTTCAAACCCGAGATTTTACTTGCTTTCATAAAAATATAAAAACATAAAAAGAATCTTCCTCAACCTTTAGACCTATTAGAGTAGTTTTTCATACCTAACGAACACTATTCCCTGTGGAGAACGATCAATCCCCCGTACTTACCACTACACTATACTACATCGGTCAGGTACACTGCCTGGTGGGGTTGTAAGCCTCTTGAGATCCCTCGAGAGGTAAAACCTGTTGTAAGGTTGCAAAACCACGCATCAAGTTTTTGGCGCCGCTGCCGGGGAATAGTTATTGTTTAGGTTGAATTTTTTACTTTATAGGTCTACTCACTAGATTCCTTTCTAGTGAGATTTTTATTTTATTTTTCTAGATTTTCTTTAGTCTATCTTTTTTTTCTTCGTTTCTCTGTTCGTAACCATTACCATTCGACATCATGGAAGATGGTAATATCCTTGATCCCAACATCCCACCACCACAACAACCACCACCACCTCCTAGAGCCCGTACTTTAGGAGAGTATTCCCGTCCTAGCCACCATGGCTATCGAAACACCATTGAGCTCACTCAAGGAGCCAATGTCACACCCTTGCGATCCGACACCATCCGGTTGGTGCAAAGCGGATGCGCATTCCATGGACTTCGATCTGAAGATCCTAATCAACACCTCAAGGACTTTCTTAAAATCGTTGATTCTATAGACCTTGATGTTGCCACTCGAGAGACGACCCGATTGCGTCTCTTTCAATTCTCTTTGCGGGACCAAGCTAGTCAGTGGCTAGAACGTCAACCCGCAGGATCCATTACCTCTTGGGATGATCTCACCACTCGTTTCCTTGCTCAGTTTTTCCCACCGGGGAGAACTACCAAGCTAAGGAATGATATCTTGATGTTCCAACAACGTCAAGGCGAAACTCTCTACGAGGCATGGACTCGATTCAAGGACTTACTCCAAAAAGTCCCTCACCATGGCATAGAACTTTGGCTCCAAGTCCAAATCTTCTATGACCATATCAATCTCTACACGAGGCAAACCATTGACCAATCGGCCGGTGGTAAGCTACGTGATCTAAGTGCGGAACAATCATGGGCTCTCCTAGAGGATCTTGCTCTTTATGACAACGAAAGTTGGAGTGATCCCCGTGATTTGAATAAAACGGTCAAGGCAATATCTTTGCCTTCGAACAATTCAAGCACTTCCGACCGTAGGATCATAGAACTTGAGGACCAAGTCAAGTTTCTCATGAAATCCTACGAGGCTCCTAAACTTTCAAGCCAAGTGAACAAAATTACTTCTTCGTGCAAACTATGTAGTGGTCCCCACGACACTCATGATTGCATGGAACTCCCCAAACAGGCTTTCAAGGAATTCGCATCCTCGCGAATCGATAAGGCGGGAGATAAGTGGCTCACTACTAATTATGGACCCAAGAATTCCGAAGATAGGTATGAGGCATGGAGGAGTAAGCCAAATTTTAGTTGGAATCAAACTCGAAGCGTATCATTCAATGACTCTCCCCCACTCACCTGGTCTGAACATTACCCTCATCAGCATACACATAAACAACAAAATCGCGAGGAATCACTGCAAAAATTCATTCTCTCTCAAGAAACACAGCTCTCCAAACTTGAGAATCAATTCAGACAACAGCAAGTTGATATGAACAACAAGGTTGATGACTTGTTTAAGGTTATCAGTGATCGCCTTACTGGCAGGTCAACTTGTGAGTTGACACGAGTTAATGAGATCAAATCTGTTACGGTGACTCACCAAACACCTCCTCCTGTAAAAATCAAGCACCCTAGTAAACTCTTCATACACACATCACAAAACGGAAAAGAAACTGGAGATACTCGTACCCCGTCGAAACCTCTCCACTTCGTGAACACCATTACAACAATACCTGTTCCTAAACCCAATCTGAACCAACAATCAACCGAGAATGTGGACAATGAAATGGAGGGTGAAGTCCCCGAAAAGAAACCCGAGACGCCCGACGACTATCTTGACTCACCAAAGAACTCGAGTACAAGAGAGGTGAGTGATGAGGAAGGCTCGGAAGAGAAATCCGAAATGCCTCAGGGGCTCCCAGGACTGCTAGACCACCCCCTGGTGGAGGAACTTGAGAGGGGTACAGCAAAGTTGCCTGTGGAATTTGGAGAGAGAATAGAGGATGGCGCTCACAGGATCTTTAAGATATCTTGCACCACTAGGAAAAAGTTCATAACAGATGCCTACATAAACCCCAACTCTTATACGAATGCAATATCCCTTTCTCTATATAACGAAGCCTTCACCGAACAGGTCAAGTATGATGGGTCTAATATCATCGGAGTGATAAGAAGGGTACCAATTGTGATAGAGAAGTTCCTCTTTCATATCGAGCTAACTATAATTAATAACATGAACTCTATCATCAGCCCATCCTTAACTGGCCTTGTTCTAGGCAAACCATTCATAAAAGCAACGGGAGTGATACTCGATGAGGATGATAGGAGTGCATTATTTACCGATGGTGTCAGGAAAGTGATTTTTCGGGATGGCTATGAAGAAGTGTATGAGTATCAACCATCAGCATGTGGCAACACATGGGGGCTATGCGGTAGAAGGCCTGGCCGAATTAAGCGATGTGATCCGAATAATCTCAAAATACCTTGCATGATTGGTCACAAGCATTTTTATAATGTTTACATCGACACATGTTTACCAAAAAATGTGATGTCCTTGTTTCATTATAACAACATTTGCAGATGGGGAATGATTCATAAAGGGAAGGACGACATTGGCATAGATGATGATGTACAGGTATTTGTAGGAAACATGACATTCACTATGAGCTTCGCAATCGTCGATAATATCGAAAAGTACATCGACCCCAGGTTATCACAAGTCGTTTTTGGGGCACCTTTTTGCAAGACCACAAGCTTGGTTGTGGACGAGCTCAATGGGATCATGACTTTCACCGATGGGATTAGGGAAATCTCATACCAAACGCCTTACAAGATGAGAGAATTCAAGGAGATTGGTTATGAAGGGCTCGATGGGTTAGGTTCCCAACTCGTGTTATGTGATGATGATGTGAGAAGGGGATGTAAGGACACTTTTGACCTGTCAAGCGGATTCTTTAAGCACGATAAGGAGCTTAGTTCTAAATACCGAAACAATCCTTTTGATCTCGTGGACCCGAAATACCATTACTATGAAAGTGATTCTGATAGAGAATCAAAGGAGAATGGCCTAGGAACCGTGACCGATGATGGAGTCACGTAATGTACTTGACTTTGAGTCTAGCTACAAGACTCGTTAATAAAGAAAAGCGCTTCTTGGGAGGCAACCCAAGCTTTATTTTATTTGCTTTGTGTGTTTATTTGTTTGTTTGTTTGTTTTTATTTGTTTCCGTATGTGTGTTTAATTTTTATTAGTATTGATTCATGTTCAAAAGTAATTTGTGAAAATGCTTTATTTTGTTTTTAACTTCGTCTTAACTACATATAAAGGTATTTTGCAAAAGATAAGTGTAAGGGAAATCTAAATTGGTTTATTAGAACACATATGAACATGAATCGTAATAATATTAAATTAACATACATATTCGTATTTGTTTGAGTCAAATGCTTGTATCGAGTCATAATGATGTTTTGCAGGATTTCCAGGAAGTAAGGTAAAGGTTTTTCTAGAAATTTTCCGGAAACTTAAAATGAGAATTTTTGTCAGGTCATTACTGACGGTGTCAGGGTTTATAACCTGACGGCGTCAGATTTAATTTTCAGAAATTTTTGAAAATTTTGTTTTTAAAAAAAGTTTTTATTAAATCTCCAACTTATAATCTCCAGGAATCTGCAAAATTATCATCCCACAAGCATTATATCCTTATATATAGATTTATCCCGCCGATGTTATGCAGGTTTTCGTGTTTGTTTTCTCAGGTTTAACAGGTTATTTTGGACAAGGAAATGTTTTGAATCAAGCTTATGGCGATGCATTAGTCATGGAACTTCAACATTACTTTGGAAGAAGATCTAACCGTGTGTTATTTCATTATCCACCGAGCGAATCAGGGGAGTATTTGATTTCATTCTTTTACTTTATGCTTTTACATCTTGTTATTTGAACATTGGGGACAATGTTCATCTTAAGTGTAAGGGAGGGTAAAAGTACGTTTTTAGAGAATGCTATTACGCTTGATTTTTGTTTGTTTAAATAGTAGATGTGTAATAAAACTGAGAGAAATACTTGTTAAGGTAATTTTAGTGCCAAATTTAAAATTTTTTACAACATTTAGGAGTGAAACTTTGATCTTAATGAGCGTCTCACGGATAGGAGTTATATGACTAGCACAAAAAACCGTACCACTAAAAAATTTTCCACCCCCAAATATGTGAGGTTCGCCCCTAGAATTGGTAGGAAAAGCATTTATGCTATGATGTGTGTACCGGTAGCACTTAGATTCTAGAACTTGCGTTAGGACCATTCCGAGGCCACAAGTGAGACTACATTCGTGTAGTTAGATTTACTACATGATAAGAGGCATTAGGATTAACCCATTGTTTTACACCTGTGATTTTGTTATAATTACGTTGGCTACATTGGTCAAGTAATTCTCTCACACCCTTTGCGTTGTACTCATTTTTAGTACACGATACCCCTAGTACACCCCTCAGAGCCTATCTTTTCGTTTCGACCTTTAAGCATTTTACTTAAAGGAAGAATTTGTTACACCCCACTAAAATGTGCACCCAAATCGCCTTAGCCTACCTTGTATGCACTCATTTTTAGTGCATTATTGTGTCAACATTTGTTTAAACCCAAGTTAATTATCTAATTGATTACATGGTTGCTAAGTCGAGTCATATCCTTGTACATATTGTTTTGGGACGATTGGGACTCATGGGTAAAGTACTAGTGTAATGGAGTAATGGGGAAGAACATCATTTATTACCCCCATATGTGCTAAATATATTAAAAAGTACTCCAAGTTTTTCAATTATCTTAATTCGAGTCATTAGAATAGTTATTTGTAAAGTTATGTAAAAATTCAAGTGTAAGGGGATGCAATGCCCCTATGATGTATTATTTTGGATGGTAGGGCAAGAGTGTATGAAAAAAAAAAAAAAAAAAAAAATAATAATAAAAAAAAAAAAATCGAAAAATCAAGAAAAATACAAAAAAAATGAGAAAAAGAAAAATAGAAAAAACATACGGACTACCATCCCGTTTCATTTTATGTTTGTTTTATGTTTTTGTTATTTTGTTATTTTCTTTCATTAGCTTAAATCGAGTCGAGTCTTGGCTTAGCAACATTGTATAGTACATGTAATTAATCAAGATCTTTAACTCGCCACCAGTAAAATATCCTTTATCCAACAAAACCGTGTTTTCCTTTTCCCTACACCTAACGTTATAACCCATGTAAAAGCCCTCTTTGATAGTTTATCTTAGGTGCTTACGCCTAGTGGAGGAGGTTTTCGATCCTTTCCCAAGCCTATGGTAATCTATTTGCTATGACAGGTAGTGAGAGATATTATCCGTTTTCATTTATGAGATTTATTTTGATGACACTTGAGAGATGTGAGTATCTAAACACTACTTGTGAGGTGCTAGTTTATAATCTCCGTGCTTATTATGATTAAAGTGGAACGATTATTTGTTGTAATTACTTTTATGTTTGCATTAAATGACCCCTAACTTGTATTTTGATTAGAATAAAAGTGCATTTGCTTGAGGACAAGCAAATCTCAAGTGTAAGGGTATTTGATGAAGCGAAAAGTGTACCGCTTTTAAGGGGTCATTTAAGCCCTAAATCGTATTTATTTGATCAAATATTGCCCTAAATCGTTCCTTTTGTCATTTTAGGTACTTTTGAGGAGAAATCTGGAAAAGGAGGCATTTTGGACGTTTTTGGAGCATAGAAGTGAAGAAAACGACAAAGTCTCAAAAATCGGCTGAAAGTTACCTTTGACGGCGTCAGATTTTACTCTTGACGGCGTCATGGCTTGGCAAGAAAAAGTGGATGTGAAATTTACTCATGATAAGCCAGTGAAAATTGCATGTAAATTCTGACGGCGTCACGCTTTAACTTGATCAAGGGCGTCACGGCTTAATTCAAAGGGGGACGGCGTCACGTTCAAGGGCTGACGGCGTCAAGCCTTGATAAGCCAGAACGGATTTTGGAGAGCTAAAGAGGGACGGCGTCAAGAAGGTCATCCGGGAACCCTAAAAGCGGCGAGGTGACGGCGTCACACTCCATAAGGTGACGCCGTCAGATGTAAAAATCTATATATAGTTTTGCAATTCTTTGTCATTAGAGAGAGCTTAGTGTGGAATTTTTGGGAGAAAACCCTAAGACGATTTTAGCTTCTTTTTCAAGGCTTTTTGCCTTGAGATCTTCCATGTTACATTGAAAGATAAGTTATCAATTAATCATTCAATATGTCTATGTGTTGTTTGATTTTATCTTGTTCTTGTCTTTTGTTTAACATGTTAGGCTAGATTTATCTTGTGTTTGCTTAGATCTAATGAAACCTAGCTATTGATTATTGGTTATTAGTGTGTTATTAGTTGTATTGGATGATTGTTTATCTATGTTAGGCTTAAGAAAACTGGCTAACTTCCTATTCGGTAACTTGCTTGAATGTCTTAAGAAACATGAACCAAATGCGTACTAAAGGTTTTTATGGTTGTATTTAATGCACAAGCGAATTCTAGTGATCCCATGTTAGGAGCTTCCTAGCCGGCTCGACATAGGAGTGAAGTAGGAGCTTGTAGAGTTGGGGAAGTACGTACGCCACCCCACGATTGGTATTAAGGAATACACCCGTCATCCACGTAACTAATACACACTAATCAACCGGTAAAAGATAGTTAGGGAGTAAGGAGATCTAAGTGAACACATTTCTCTACGCATAAGTTTCTCTCCAACATTTTTATTTTCAGTTATTTATTTTATTTGCATTCGTAGTAATTTGGGTTAGTTGACTAACAACTAATTCCGCCCACTCTTTCAAACCCGAGATTTTACTTGCTTTCATAAAAATATAAAAACATAAAAAGAATCTTCCTCAACCTTTAGACCTATTAGAGTAGTTTTTCATACCTAACGAACACTATTCCCTGTGGAGAACGATCAATCCCTCGTACTTACCACTACACTATACTACATCGGTCAGGTACACTGCCTGGTGGGGTTGTAAGCCTCTTGAGATCCCTCGAGAGATAAAACCTGTTGTAAGGTTACAAAACCACGCATCAACACTTTTGGCCCTCGCAATTGTGTTTAAAAGACTTCAAAGTTAGATAACTTTTAAGGATTTGATTCGAACGTAATTTCGTCAACTCGAAAGTGAACTCGGTATTTTTACTCTTGTATAAGAGTGTAAAATACTTCGACAAACGGTTATCTAACCTCTTGTATAAGAGTGTTAGATTTTATATATAAATTACCGATTTATATAAATTAGATATATTTCTATCTAAATTGATATTTTGCCATAATTTGTATAAATTTTGGTCAAATTGAAATTTCTATAGAAAGTGTCGTGTTTATCTAAATTGTAATTTACATATCCTTTTGTCGAAATTGTAAACTTTTGACTTTGTCTTAATTATACTTGAATCAAGTTTTGTAACGTTATTTAATTTGTTACACCATCGATCAACAACAACACAACAAGACTTCACAACAACAACCAAAATTAACCGTCAACATCACCACGTTTTACCGAAAAAGATCCTGATCAAGAATCGCAATCAAATGACAATGGCTAAATTATCAACTGTGACTACAAGGATGATTCATTATTACTTACTTGAAGTTGAAGTGGAATATCACGGGTGCGTGTACTTAGTATCTTGAAGATATCGGGGTTGGTTGGATGCATGATTCTTCGAGATCCTTGTTTGAGCATTTATAGAATAGTGATTAAGTCTTGGGTTATCTAGTTTTCATAGGTCAAGGGGAGGATGGACGAAGACCTAGTTAACTATCACTTAAAGGAGATACGTTGTAGTACTCAGTGTCACACAAAGATGTGGATAATTCAAGAGAGGTTCATATACAGTTAAGGAAGGATGGATGGGTATATGAAATGACCTATGCTTTAAGGATTTACATATAGGTTCTTAGTCACACAATCGTGCAAGTTTAAGTCACAAGTCTGGGTTATTTTACTTCAGTCTCAAGTTCGTCATAGTGGGTTTATCCATCAGCAGTCACTACAAAAAGCCGTTGATTTGATACAAGAGGTTTGAGAAGAGATTGATCTAAAGAGAATTGTAGAGAGAATAGTTATCGACATCCACTCATGGGGTATTGATTTGTATGTTGCTTCTAGTTGATATGTCTATGTACACATATGTAGGATGAGTCCGAAAGATCGTCATTATCCTGGAGGGAGAAATGTAGGAAATGTGTACATCGGGGCTGTTTATTGAAGAACTGGAAGCATCCTAAGTGAGCTGAAGATGTCGATATGATGCTCCCCAAACAAACCTGTGAAGAAGTTACAAGTCATCAGTCTATAATCCATTTTCCGCTGTGCAAGAGACTGAAGACAATTTGGCAAGATTTCAGAGAAACTTCTTCTACAAGCATCAGGGCTATATCAAACGGGTTGTCAATTTGGGAGGGAGCATGTAAAAGAAAATGCCTCACTAATTGGGAGGGAGTAATAACCCAATTAGGTCATTACAGTGATTCTGCAAGTAAGTCAAGCAAGCTGAGAAAGATACGAGAAGATCAAGAGCTGTGAAGACATCCTCAAAAGGAGACTGCTCTACTTCAGCATGGCTTTTATCATTGTTATGTACTTGTTAGGAATCATTGTAACCAATTCACGTATATCTCCAGCTGGAGGGAGATTGTTAGAAATGAAGCTGGATGATATTTACGTGAATTGGAAATAGACAACTAGCTTGCATATAGTGCAAGGACTTATTGTGTAATACTCTAATAGTTGTCAAACTAGGCATATAAATACCCTTCAAGTTATCACTTGAAGGGTGTGGCTGTGTGTAACTTTCAACACATAAATATTATCCAAAGTTTAACACTCCTCCTTCTCTCTAACTTCTCACTAAAATAAACATGGATCGATCATACTTTGCATCACCTCGACCACCGGAAGGTGTTAAAGTCGATTCTTCCTACTTTTTTAACAATCTTTCTAACAATCTTTCTATAGTCATAAGTAATCATTAAGGGTTTACTCGCCGATAAGATTAGAACCAACGAGAAAGGACTTAATCTCGGTGCGTTGCATCGAACTATACACTTCATATAAAACTAGCAATAAAACAAGTGACAAGCTACTTAACTATCAGGACAGGTCTTCTTATTGTCTCAAGTATTTATCTGTGTACGTGTGTGCTATTCGCTGATTCGTGCTTATTAGTTTAGTTTATATTTAATCACAACCAAACCGTGCCAGTCTCTCAGGCTGAAAACCCCCTTGCGTTAGATTAGGTTGTATAGCTAACTTAAGATATTAAAATACTGATTAGAATAACTAGATAATACGTTCCACTCTTAGTGATCGACACTCTACTTACCATTATATTCATACTGACCGGGTACACTGCTCGTTAAAGTGTGTGTTATTGATAAGTCGGCTAAATATAAATTTAAAACTTGAATACTGCTAAAACCACAACGACATATCGTGGATATGAAATTAGAGCAATACCACACGCACATCATGTACAAAAGTGGTCGAAGCGGCGGACCTATTATTGACAAACTATAAAGTGGGCATAAGGTTGGTTCACATTAAATTGTGACCTTAAAGGGGCACGGTTTTAACCAGCTTCGGCGGCTGTCGTCCCTCCGCTCACCTGTGCGTCAATAATAGACTTACCAAGTACACCATGAAAAAGTACGAAGCATCTTAAGGCAATGTTGTAATTTGCTCAACGCCTCAATTAAAAATTTTGATGATTTGAGCTACGAATAAGTAAACGGTTTTGTTTTTGCAAACATATATGATACAAAGATGAATTCATGACATCTTTGTACATATTTTTTGATTTTACACATCAAAACTATCACCCTTTAAATTTAAGTTATATGCCACCCAACTACAAAAAGAAACACCTAAGGTTTCATCCTACATCACTAGCAGCCAAAGCTGAATGTTGATGTTCAAAGGGTACATGTGGCTTATTTGGTCATCTAAGGGCACGTTTGGTAGAGAGAAATTAAGAGAAATGGAATTGAGCAGAGATTAGAAATTCAGAGAATAGAAATCAGTAGAGAATTTTTTATGAATTCTAGTGTTTGGTAATAACAGAGAATTGACTCGAGAAATAAGTAATAAATTATTTATGTGATAATTTTTTTTGTTTGACAATATTTTATTTGCTAAAAACACAAAAAAAAAAAAAATATAATAAAAAAATTAAAATTAAAATTAAAATTAAAGAAAAAAATCTGTAGCATATTTGAACATCAATTAATAATTATCAAATTCAAAACTTTTTGCATATTATCCCAATCGACGGCGGCCAAAATCCCAATCGATGACCATGAGACGACAATCACAATCGACGATGACCATCAGACGGCAGCCAAAATCAAACGATGACGAGTAGGATAAGAAAATTTGATGAGAAGCAAATAAATCATCTACATATAGATCGATGACGAGTAGTGTTTATAGAAGATTGGAAGACAACATGAACAAGGTGGAGAACGGCGACTTGACCGGACATGAGAATAAGAAAAGATCGATTAAAAAGAGTGATAATTTGGCATAAGGTTTCAAAGATTTAGTCAAAATGTGAGAAGCACGTGCACATGTCCCCTTATACCTCCTTTTTTAAGTTGTACTTTTTTGTTTAAAAATGAAAAAACACGGAGAAATAAAGATGGGTTCTATTTCCACTCAAAAAGGTATGGAAATCAAATTGTAAAGAAGCAAATTCTTGAGAAATGGAATATCTCCGCTTTTTTGTTTCTCTAGCGTACCAAACAAGGGAAATGGAACCATTTCCAACTCTCTGCCCTCAACTCCCGCTACCAAACACACTCTAAGGGTAAATTGAGTACTTTATTGCTAGCAGCCAAAGATGAATGCAATAAACCGACGTCAATTTACTGTTTCTTAAGTTGGTTAACTTAATTGGGCACTTTCATTACTAGCAGCCAAAGCTGATGTAATGGAACGGCGCCAAGGCATAAAGATTTGGGGATGAAACATGCTTACATTTTGCAACTGATGTTGGCAATATAATGTAAGTCCCAAGATTTCTAGGAATTGCAATTTGACATTGGCAATTGGGTGATCCCGTACCTTATTGAGCACTTTCATTGCTAGCAGCTAAAGCTGATGTAATGAAACGACGTCAATTAGGATCCTAGTTTTCAGTGAAAATTAAATGGTTTTTTTTAACCAATGGGTGTTTAATTTTCATGAAATGTTTAATTATCGAAAGTACTAACTTTTGAACTTTTTTCTGTAGAAATGGCCCAACCCGGAAACTCGTCAAACTTAACCTCTTGTTTCAAGATGATGCTTGAAAAAGAGAAATTGACTGGGACTAAGAATTTTAACGATTGGTATCGCAATCTAAGGCTTGTTCTTAGGATTGCCAAACGTTATGAATGTCTTACTGAGGACCTTCCAGTTGCTCCTCCTGCAAACTCGCCTAATGAAATACTTAGGGAGTTCAATGAAGCTTATGACAAGCACAATGATGCGGCTTGTCTCATGTTATCGGGAATGGACACTCAACTGGTAAAACAGTTTGAGAAATATGGCCCGAAAAACATGATTGAGGAACTGACACACATGTTTCAGAAACCTCCCATGGTTGAATTGTATGATGTACTTGACAGCTTAGGCAAGTGCAAGCAGGACGCAACAACACCCGTAAGTACTCATGTGCTTGAAATGAAAGGTTATCTTGACCAACTAGATGCACTTGATTGCGGGTATGTGGAAGACGTTAAAGTTGGCCTCATCAACAAATCCCTCAATGAGGAATTATATGGTGACTTCGTGCGCAACTTTAACATGCATTGCAAGGGGAAGACTTTTTCTGAATTGCATGCAATGCTCATTGAACATGAGAAGGGACTCACTAAGAAAGCTCCTACACCTGCTGTTATGGCAATAAGAGGTGGTAGAGTAGCTAAGCCCGGTAAACCAAAGCATGTGAACAAGAAAGGAAAGGGCAACGCTGACAAGGGCAAGCAGATTGTGACTTATCAGCAAAAGCCAAAGAAGCAGAATCCTCCTCCCAAGAAGGATCATCCTAAAAAGGATACGGCTGCTTGTCACCACTACAATACTCCTGGACATTGGAAGAGGGACTGTCCACTGCTACTTGAGGAGTGTCGCAAGAATAAGAATGCCAAGGCTGGGCAGGGCGCCAGCACTTCAGGTATTTTTATGGTTGAATTGTTTTCTTTTCCTCGTAAGCAAAATGCCTGGATATATGATACAGGATGTGGTACTCACATTTGTAATACATCGGAGGGGCTTAGAGGAGCGAAGAAGCTGAACTATGGGGAATGCTACTTGTACGTAGGAAATGGAATACGTGCAGCAGTAGAAGCCATAGGGACTTTTGAGCTAGTTTTACCTTCTGGTTTAATATTAGTTTTGAACAATTGTCATTACGCACCTTCTATTGTTAGAGGTGTCGTTTCAGTTTCTTTGTTATTGGATTTGGGTTTTAAGCATACTTTTAATGATAATGGAATTTCTGTTTCTCTAAATTCTATTTTTTACTTTAATGCTATTCCATTAAATGGTGTGTTTGAAATTGACATGGAGAACCATGTATCCAATAGAAATAATTCAATGTATAGCATCGGAAATAAGAGAGTCAAGTCTAACTTGGACTCGTCTTATTTATGGCACTGCCGTCTTGCCCACATAGGTAAGAATCGCATGGAAAAGCTGCAACACGATGGGCTTTTGAAAAATATCAATGATGATTCAGTTGATAAATGCGAATCTTGCATATCTGGGAAGATGACAAAGAAACCTTTCCATAGCAATATGGAGAAGGCTTTAGATCTACTTGGATTAATACACACGGATGTGTGTGGTCCACTTAGACACGTGTCAAAACGAGGTGCTACCTACTTCTTGACCTTTACAGATGACTATAGTCGTTATGGTTATGTTTATTTACTTAAACATAAACATGAAGTCTTTGAGACATTCAAGGTCTTTAAAAATGAAGTAGAATTACAAATCGGAAAGAAGATTAAGGCGCTTCGATCCGATCGTGGTGGTGAGTACTTAAGCCAAGAGTTTAAGGATTATCTGGGTGAGTGTGGCATTGTGCAACAACTCACTTCTCCTTATACGCCACAGCAAAATGGTGTATCTGAAAGGAGAAATCGTACCTTGTTAGATATGGTACGATCCATGTTTAATCTTACAACTCTTCCCTTATCCTTTTGGGATTATGCTCTTGAAACAGCTGTTCACGTGTTGAATAGGATTCCAACTACGAAGGTTGATAAGACTCCATATGAAGTATGGACTGGAAAAGCTCCTAACTTTTCTTACTTAAAGGTCTGAGGTTGTGAGGCATTTGTTAAACGTGACTCACCTGACAAACTCCAACAAAGATCTGTTAAGTGTATCTTTGTAGGATACCCTAAGGAAACGAAGGGTTACTATTTTTACTTCCCACCTGAAAATAAGGTCATCGTGGCTAGGTACGGTGAATTTCTTGGGGATAATTTAATATCTCAAGAAATCAGTGGGAGAGTATATGATATTGAAAATGATCATGAAGATACGACACCTTCTGAAGGCACTAACACACTTCCTGTGGAACCTGAAAGTTTAGGTCCTCCACCTGAAGTAGAAGTGGTACCTATCCGTAGATCTTCAAGATCTGCAAAGGCTCCTGACCGTCTATGTTTAAACATAGAGGATGAGGAATCTACACTATTGGATCACATTGATGAGCCAACTAGTTATAAGGCTGCCATTAATAGTCCTGAAAAGGAAAAATGGCAAGTAGCCATGGATGGGGAAATGCAATCCATGAAAGACAATAAAGTCTGGATTGAAGTAGACCTTCCACCCAATGCTAAGGTAGTTGGGTGTAAGTGGCTCTTCAAGAAAAAGACTGACATGGATGGCAACGTCCACACCTACAAAGCTCGTTTGGTGGCTAAAGGCTTTACCCAAACATACGGTGTTGACTATGAGGAGACCTTTTCTCCTGTGGCCGACATTAGAGCTATTAGGATTCTTATAGCCATAGCTGCCTACTATGACTATGAGATTTGGCAAATGGATGTCAAAACCGCCTTTCTAAATGGTCGCCTAGATGAAGATATCTATATGGCGCAACCTGAGGGGTTGTGAATCCACAATTTCCTGAGTGTGTATGCAAACTTCAAAGATCCATTTATGGATTAAAGCAAGCATCTAGGCAATGGAATAAGAAATTTGATGAAGAAATCAAGAAGTTTGGATTTACTCAAAATTTCGATGAGCCATGTGTATACCACAAAGTTAGTGGGAGTAACACTACTTTTCTTGTCCTATATGTCGATGACATATTAATCATGGGAAATCACATACCAAGCCTTAATGAAGTTAAGGATTATCTTGGTAATTGCTTTGCCATGAAGGATTTAGGAGAAGCAGCGTATATCCTTGGAATCAAGATCTATAGAGACAGATCTAAACGGTTAATCGGATTAAGCCAAAGTGCTTACATGGATAAAATATTGAAGAGATTCAATATGCAAAATTCCAAGAAGGGATATTTGCCCATGCAAGTTGAACACGGCTTATGCAGCGAAATGTGTGCTTCTACACCTGAAGAGGTGGCATACATCAAGAAAGTTCCGTATGCTTCGGCAGTAGGATCTATCATGTATGCAGTTAGATGTACAAGGCCAGATGTGGCGTTCGCTCAAAATTTGACCAGTCGTTATCAGCAGAATCCTGGGAAAGATCACTGGCATGCTGTTAAGAACATTCTTAAGTATTTGAGGAATACTAAAGATATGTTTCTAGTTTTTGGGGGAAATCCAGACGCAGAACTGAATGTTACAGGTTTCTGCGATGCGTCCTTTCAGACTGATAAAGATGATACGAAGTCTCAGACGGGTTACGTTTTTGTCATAAATGGAGGAGCTGTGGACTGGAAGAGTAAGAAGCAGAGCACAACGGCCATGTCTGCTACAGAATCTGAGTACATTGCTGCATCAGAAGCAGCACAAGAAGCTGTTTGGATAAGGAAATTCATTAAGGATCTTGGAGTGATGCCTTCAATAGAATTACCTATAAATGTGTATTGCGACAACTCTGCTGCAATCACATTCGCCAATGAACCTGGAGTTATGAAAGGCGCCAGACACTTTAAAAGAAAGTATCACTATTGTAACACCCCAACCCGACAAGGGTAGAAGTATCACATTATGGTGACTAATCAAAGCATACATAAATACACAGCGGAAGTCTCAAATAAATGCATAAGAGAAAGTCAAGTCAACATGACTTGAAATACATAAGTTCAAGGAAAGGAAAATAAACCAAAGGTACGATTACAAATGAAATCCATGATCAAAACAAAGTCATAAGATAAAGGTGGTCATCTAAGGTCAAAGCTTCATCTATCTCTCATCCCATCCAAAGCATAATCCAAAAGCTCCTAGCTTAGATACCTGCCGCACACGAAAAGGAAAACGTGCGGCTGAGCTTAAAAAGCCCAGTGAACAGATATATATAATAAACGGAAACGAAACAACGAAGCATAATGAAAGAGATATACATAAGGTACAAGAGTAAAGGTTAGGACAGTCATCCACCACGAGCCCACATATCACATCACATATCACATTCACAGTAATCTAGAGGGGATACCTCTTCAGTAACCGGATAATATGAGGGGTGTACTCATGTATCACAATGGAGTGATCAGCTCCCACATTTTGTGAAAGACGTGGATTGCACCCATCATCAGTCACCACATATCACATATCACAATCACAATACAAATCTAGGATGCATCCATACGCCCCCCACATATCACATTGGCCATAATAATAATAATAATCGCATGCATTTCACAAATCACAATGGGGACGGTGTGGTTAATCACTCTGACCACACAAGAGTCATGTCAGTGGTGCATCACAGACACGGCCATGTTACCTTCATGGCTAGGAAACACATTTGGCTCGTAGTATCAAACTGGGGTCAAAGGTCAAAGGTTCATATCAAAGCAAAGGTTCACATGGTCATAATCACAGTCCAAATGACAAGGTTCATATCAAAGCAAAGGTTCACATGGTCATAATCAAAAGGTTCATATCAAAGGTTCATATCATAGGTTCAAATCAGAAGTCAAGAGACCGAAGGCACCTTATTAAAAGGGCAGAATATCCGTACCTTATTTCAAAGCAAAGCACAAATCAAAAGAATAAGATGCAAGGATCAGTTCCTCTCCTTCTTCACACCTAGAGGGGTAGAAAAGAATTATAACCTTTCCATTTTAAGTAACTTTCCATTTTTAGCAAGTTTCTACTTTTAGAAAGTTCCCATAATTAGAAAGTTTCCACAATTAGAAAGTTTCCATAATTAGTAAGATTCCCATATTCTCATTTAGGTTAAGTCATTATCACAACATATTATGGTTTTAGGGTGGATTTTAACAAGTCACAAAAGTTTAGGGTTACTTATGACAACTTTACATAAATTAGGGTTTTAAGTGTAATTATATCAAAGATAAGGTTCAAATATGAAAATATCTCAAGTAACCTGTTTTGAATCCATATTTATCAAGTTAACACTTTCATCCCCTCAAGTTTCACCATTTTACACTTTACACCCTTAAGTTACATTATTTACATTTTAAACCTTTTAATATCCATAATTACACATTAGACCCTTAGTTTATCAAAATTACACAATGATCACTTATTTTAATTAGTTATTCGAATTTACCTTCAAGTTTCCATAATTTACACAATAGGTCCCTAAATTTAATTAATTCACATATTTAACCCTTAATTCACATTTTTAACCTTTAATTATTAATAATTACATATTAAGCCATAAAATTACCAAAATTGCACATAACCCCCTGAATATATTAAAATACTCAAAACGACCTCAACTTTTCAGAAATTACATGTTTAGTCCTTATATTTATTTAATTTACAATTCGAACCAATAATTACAACTAAATTCATTATCTCATGAATTTTACATATAGGCCCTCCGTTTAATAATTTTTACAGATTATACATGATCTATAGAACATGACAAAAATAGCCCATGAGTTTTAAAAGTTACAAAACACCCCTTTTATATTTAATTGCAAATCGTTAACCACAATTCTTTGACAAACAAAACCCTAATCGATCCCTTATCATTTCCAATCATTATCTCATTATTAAACACTATTAAATAACACAATAACAAACCCTAATCCTCAAAATCAGATCGCATGTATTTTTCTTTTCCTTTTTATACGATTTATCTAAAATCCGATTAACTAAATAAATTCGAAAACTCAAGATCCAAGCCATGATAATTCTTCCAATATTTTTCCAGATCATAAATGATTATATTACACAAGAATAAAATAAATTCGAAGCCTTAATAATCCGCATGCTATATTTTATAATTTACACACGTTTTAATGATTAAATTAGCAAATAATTCGTAGATCATGCATGACATGTTGTAATCATTTTATTTGGTGTTCTAAGATCATAAGAGACTCAGGAAAAATGGCAAACCGAATTTAGAACGTGAGGAATGGTTAGCACGAATTCTTTCTCACGCGTATAGGCCAAAACGAACGAAATTCACCACAGCTTCACGAACGATCTAAAAATCTT
This sequence comes from Artemisia tridentata subsp. tridentata, assembly GCA_021014915.2. Taxonomy (NCBI): domain Eukaryota; kingdom Viridiplantae; phylum Streptophyta; class Magnoliopsida; order Asterales; family Asteraceae; genus Artemisia; species Artemisia tridentata. Next base: position 421,642,390 of record CP139505.1, read on the forward strand.
GAAACCAATTTTCACAGGTCACATATGATGTAAGAACCTTAGGAAAAATAAGAAACGAATTTTATGAAGCTTGATTGAATTGATACGAATTATACCTTGAAAATGAGTTAGCGATAGAAATAAATCCACCACCAATGAATCGGGCAACAAATAAACTCAACACGATTTTTCTAGGACTCCTTGAATTGTGTTTGAACTCAGAAAAATGCTTTGATAATTTTAGTGGATCGAATGGAGGCTAGAGGATTTCTTTGTGTGTTTTCTTATCACTCGGCAAATTAGGGTTTACCACTAAAGATATGGATTGGTGTTTAATAAGGAATGCCGAGTCATAGGAGGGGGGTTTTGACCAGAAATCTCGGAAATTATGGTTGGGATTTGTGGTGATTGATTTTGCTTCTTATCTTCCATATTTCTTAATTTAAAATGTCATACTTAATATATTTAAATTATACACGATTTGTGTAGGGGTAAAAAGGTAATTTTGCCACTTGTATATATGTTAAATGATGTTGTTAAAATTATTTGGGATCATAACATATGCATTTCCAGAAGTTTGGAATTTATTTGATACATTATAAGCTTTTAATTAATTTTTAAACTAGCAGGGGCATTTTGGTCTTTTCACACATTTTAGATTTGCGGGTTTTACAAGAAAGTATCACTATGTTCGAGAACAAGTCGATGATGGTGAAATAAAAGTACTCAAAGTTCACACAGATGACAATCTGGCTGATCCTTTCACGAAGGCATTACCTAAGGAGACGTTTAATCGTCATGCTCAGGGTATTGGTCTTCGTTTAGCAGATAGTTTCATGTAAATCTGTTGGATTAGTATTTCGATAGGGACGTGTAAACAATTATTATTTTAATGAAATAAAGTGCGGATAACGTTTATTATCATTATTAATATTTGTGTCCTATATTTGCATGTTTAAATCCGTGAATAATTTATTTATTCTAAATAGTCCGTTGTCAATTAATAATATGGGAATATTATTGAACTAAGACAAATGTGAGGATTGGTAGAATGTACTGTGAGGTTAAGACACCAATGTCACATGATATTCAATATTGGATAAATTGAATATAGGACTTATCCCAACCACATGATTATACTTTATGGATCATAGTCATCAAGTATATCATGAATATTTATCCTCTGACTTGAGATGCCAGATAATTGCCGAGGATGTAGCTCATTTTCTGTGAGATAGTCTAACGCTATCCGTAAAAGGTAGTTATAAGGGCTATTTTCAGAAATGATGCAAAGTTCGAGGGTTATGCTCGCAGTCAATAAGGGATTTGTTCCTTCAACTTTGTGTTGAAGTTTAATACTGCTTGGCCACTCGTATGATTAACAAGATGTTTGCGTGCGCACGCCCAAAGTCTATCTGGAAGACGTTCAGATGTTTTGGTAATCTTGTTCAATTATGTATAAACGAGAAACTACTGTTAATTATGAAATGACAAAGATCCATATCCAAATTAACGCGGTATTAGTAACAAAAGGATAAGTATGATGATTAAATCATCACGTGGTTTTTCCAGGAAAACCATACTCGAATCGAGTTGGGGGCATTGGGATCTGTTAAGCTAGACTAGCCCATGTCATTACTATATTAATGTTTATCCAAGTGGGAGCTGTTAGAGTTTAGTGTATAAATATTAATATACGTATGTCCGGTTTCGAACCCGAGACTCGGGATTGCACACAATACGTGAGAGTTCCAATAGTTTGAATGAATTAAATATATTTTATATTTATATTTATTCATTTCACTAAATAACACTTAACGACAGTTAGTACTTAACGAGGTTAGAGATAACGACCGTTAAAGGACTAAATGTGGAAAGAAGGATCTAGAACCCATTTTTGTGGGTTGGGTCGGCTGAAAACTAGCCTTGGGCTAGGGTGGCCGGTTCTAGTAGAGTAGGGAGCAAGTTTTGTGAGTTTAGGGTTAGCCTATAAATACAATTCACTTGTATTTGGTTTTTCCCTAATCAAGAATCCCTAACTAAGGCCAAACTTCTCCTCTCTTCTCCTTCTTAGCTCAAACGTACGACCCTCTTTTTAAGTTCACTAGAACTTGGTCGTGACTATTAAAGCTATTCAAGTGTTTGGTTGTTTAGTGATTTTTGAACCTAGCTTTTCCTATTGGAACGCTATCATTACGTGTGTACAAGAACGAGTGACTAGCTTGTTTTAGCTAGTGTTTTTCCTCTTGCTTGGTTTGACATTCATAAACCTTTGTTAGGGTTTATACTTGTTCTTGGTGATCGCATAAGGTACGTTTCTATTTAAGTTTAATTAATTACTTGTTTTTGTAGATCTATCCGCTGCGTGTTCTTGATGATTATATGTGTTTATGGTTTTATATAGTTCACATATTCCAACATCTTGGACAAAGTTTTTTTCGACAATCTTTTCATAAGAGGGCTAGAAGATCCGGTGTCAGGTTCAACACTGCTTGAACACGCGATTTCTCCCACCGGTGGTGCACTGCTAATTTTCCAACACGTGAAGCTCTCATAAGTACCATGCTCAAAATAAGTGTGTGACTTGAGCTCAAAAGTGTGGTAAGTTCCAATAAGATCCAATATGGCGCCGGGTAAATTGGTACATCCATCTGCGCCCTGTAGTTGGAGGTTAGTACAAAACAATCATGCATTTAAAATATAAGTTATGATTGTACCTCAGATTCACTTTCCAACAGGGATTCTGGTTAGCATTTTAACAATTCCCGCACAATTTCATCAAACAGCACAACCACCGTTTGTGCAGTATCGTCTGACACATCTAACTCAAGCCGGAATCTGATGAAAACGGGGCGTACACATAAGGTATTGAACATTATGCATTTTAATTTAACTCATAGGTTGGGCAAGCCTAATAAACAATTACCTTAAAATTGGGTACTCAACGTTCTTTTCACATGCTTCACACCAAAATTTACCCCCCTTTCGGGTGGCGCCTTTCTTGCACTTATTGTCACCACAGGACGGGTAGTTCCACCCTTTCCTAGTCCTAACATTCTCAATCTTTACCTTACAGTTGTAGATCATGGACTGCAAAGATGCATATCTAGTGAATGGAATACCATGGGCTCACATAACACAAAACAACATAACCAAGTCGTAACTACATCAACTTACATTGTTTCTCTTGTTACGGCCCCAGATTAGCAAATTTTCAAGTGTCCCATCCTTGGGTTCTGATAAATCAACAGGTACCATTGCTTTATTCAACTCGACAGAACTGCACTCAATATCCATGGCTAACGTTAGGATATAGTAAGTGAGATAAAATATATTGTCACAATTTAGTATTCGTTACCTCATCTCAATTTTTAGCTCTATCAATGCAGGGATATCAGGATTATCATAAATCAAGGTAGAGGAGCTGCTCGAGAGGTAAACCTTATCTGCAAGTTGGAAAAGAGAAAGGCAACCTGAGATTGAGGTAAAGTCGGTTAAAACACTATATTTTATAGATACCACTACTAGAAAAACAGCTATTCTTGACTCCAAATGCGAGTCAAGAAGAGGCTTTATGATGCGCAAATGCGAGTCAAGGATGGACCCGTCATAAAGCTTCATGACTCGCATTTGTGCGTCATCCCTCTATGAGGCGCACTTATGACCCACGTTTTATGACTCTCCTTTTTGCGTGTCATAACCTAATTTTTTTTATGACCCACGTTTTATGACTCTCCTTTTTGCGTGTCATAACCTAATTTTTTTTTTAAAAAAAATAATTTTTTCCAGTTCCTAATTTTCTATTAAATGACAATTAAAAACCTGATAATACAAAATTAAAAACACAAATATCAAAATAACGCATTTCATATATATATATCAAAACAATGAGGTTAATTCAAGTACTAATTCACGATAAGTCACAAGTTAATTAACGACAAAAATTACATATCGATAGCAATTCACAAGTTAGTTTGACAGCTTCCACATCGACCACCGAGTATACAACAAGACTACCCGAGTCATCCGTGCAGCTCTCCTGAAGCAGTAGTTCAACCATTGCTGGTTTTGGCTCCTTTTCGTATTGCTCAACCCACGATTTAACCGCTTAAGGAATAAGTCTCCCATTCCCTTTAACCACATCTAAAAAAGAGAAAAGATAGACAAATTCAAAATACGTTACACGTCAATAGAATACTGCAGACATGCCAATTGTTCAATCAGTCTGCTGTCTAACTAGGGGCAGGGCAAAAACATGTCTGTTCAAGGCCTGAGAAAACTACTTAGATTAAATCCTAAAATCCAAATAAAAATAAGGAAGGCTAGATAAGCTGGTCAACTTACTAAGTACCAAATTACAGCTTATAACTACTATTATCTAAGAAACTAAAAATCACACAAAACTGATGAAACTGGGGAAAAACAAATTAATGATAACTAGCTAAATCAGACCACTAAGGTGTGGTGCAGGGCAGACTATGGTTCACTGAGGTCTTTTGCAGACCAAAATAAGGCACTTAAATAAGCTCCAAGATGTATCAAACAGAGGACAGCTAAGGCGTGATAACTTAAGTCGGTTAGTGAGTTCTTGAAGCTTTGGTCGGTTTTAAAGCTAGATACACTGCCCTGTCTTCATACTCCTTCATACTTCATAACAGAAAAATACATAAGGTTAATCACAAGATGTATGGCTCAGCTTAGCAGAACCTTAAACTAATCAAGTAGGATATCAAAGTCAAGCGACGGTCATTTTTTCAGATTTGTGATGAATGAATATACACAAAGAAATAACAAATTGGTAATAAAACTACAACTTGGTGGTCTTTAAGTGTAGAGCCAATGCCCAAGTATCGTAATTTATTTGACAATTTGATTTAGAGATTGGACCACCAACTTGTTGACAATCATCTCCTCACCAACTCCAGTGGCTAGACAGAGTGAACCAGCAACTCTAGTTGCCATTTTCTCAAGGGGGAGGGTCAGCATAGGCAACCCAGCCCAAAGAACATCAGTGCCAGTTGTATGTGCATTGCATAACGGCCAAATCGATGGGAATACGAAGTTATTATCAATCAAGGCATCATAATACAAGAACATGCAGTTGTTAACAACATTCAAAGATACAAAGAGTTTGTGTAGCATACGTGTCAAGGCAAAGATCCGCCAAAGAACTACGCCTGATGTGTTCATTCTTCATAGCAACGTCAGTGAAAATGATCTAGTCATGCAACCAAATGTAAAGGTAACTTACAACCAAATGTTGTTCCATTAAAATAAAAACAAAGACAATGGGTGGTAAACAAAAAGATTTTAAAACAAAATAAAAAAGTAAGCTAGAAATACACTGGCCAAATGAGATGAATAGTCACCCAAAGTGTATTTTGAATTTTTGATGCAATCAAATTCAATTTACCTTTATTCAAACATTATTCATCTTAATAAAAATATATTTATTTGTTTTGTTTTGTAATTAGATATTTAATTATTTATAGATAATTAAAAACTGTATATAAAAATGAGTGCTGAGTCGAGCCAACCCGTACTAAAAATTGCAGGTTTAGTCCCATTAGTCCATTACTTCAACAGCCCGACTCACCCACTTTGCCATCCTAGTTCAAAGCTTGGGAGAGCCGAGTAGTTGTTATTAGTAGTTTGTTATTTGTAGATAAACATCTGATATGAGTCATGTCCCCATGAAAATGAGAACTGCCCAACTACCATAAAATAGCTAGCAACTTTAAGTCGCCATTACCTGCAACATTTCAACAAGTAGAATTATCCTCTCTGCATGCTTCCGACATGTTAGGAAACCTTGAATGCACAAAACCTGAGCAGCATGACAGAGGCCAAATTAGCATCAAAACGTAACAAGGTGAATGAACAAAATCAGTTCAAAATTATCAGATGTTATACTTTGAAGTAGTCAAAAAACTCGCTTGGAATACCCTCCGCATCAGAATCCATAACCTAAAATAAGACGTGCGTCAAGTGATTGATTAATTATTACTAAAAAATATGAGCATAAGCAATAAATCAATCATATCACTTGCCTCAAGAAGTTCACGAGTTAACTTGAAAGGTGCACTTTCAAAATTAACGCCCCCCGGTGAATTAGAGAGCATGAAGCCAAAATCTATGTGTATAATATGCCCATCTTCATCTAGCAATAGGTTCCCATTGTGTCTATCTTTCACCTAAGAAAGGATAAGAAAGGAACCATGTGCAATAGGTTATCATTATGCATGAGATGACCACAATGTGCATGAGATGGCCACAATGTGCAATGAGATGACCACTCAGTTATAAGCAATAACCAAAACATATCCAGTATGATTAAAACTGAAACTGTAACAAACAAAACTTTTCTGCATCTTAAATGCATTATAATATATATTTAACTGTTTCCAAGAAAACTCATAACTTGTTGACAAAAGGGCAGCAAAAAAAAGGTATGCTAGCATGGGTTACAGATACCTTGCGGAACTAGGACTGTACAACCTTTTGGTAGGATTCCAATTTCAAATAAGATACTATAATTATTTCCAAGTATTAGCATATAATTGGACATGAGAGATACCTGTAACAGATAGCAAACAAGGGAATATCCAGCCAAACTTTACCCTAGATTTTAGTTGGAGCTTAGGTTATAGAAGTAGAATGACACTAATCAGGTCCCGTCTTCCATTCAATAATGTTAGTACAGCAATACCGTTACAGAACACTTGATAGAAAAGGAGATAAACTGTGTAACTCATCAGCTATATAATTAGCTAGGTTTTTAAATTCCTCTGTTAAGAGACAACTTGCAACTTATACTATCTCCATTTCAGAGCAGATACATATGTAATAAATAACATGATTCAGTGGGAAAATATGTTAAACTTATTTATTAGTTAAGAGTTAAAAACTAGAAATGGATACTTTTATGCACTGCAGCAGCATGCTATAAGTTGGAAGCAACTCGGGACAGAGCTACTATAAACATATTACATATATACCTATTGTGCACCAGAAAATAAACACATGTTGATTAGTATCTAAAACATTATCTTAAAAAACTAGCATCCTGGAACAAACCCGTCTATTTGCTTCTCCTTTATCTAATAACTCGAACCATACAAAATCTAAGCACCAGCTAAAGAATTTAGAACTACGGTCATGTAACCCTTTCTATGAACCTCATTAACTAGTTGGGGCCTGGGGGAAAGGTTTAATATACCATGATTATTCCATAAAATGAAGGTTGCCATACACGCAGATAAGATTTATAAAATAATGTAGGGGGTCAATGATGAAAAATAGTCGGTAATGAATCCAACAGCTGTTCATTTACCTGTGCAAGCTTAAAAGTTGGTGAATTTTCTTGATATTTGGCGATGAAAAAGTCACGCAAGCTCGTGACATTGGAGAATCTACTTTTAATAGAATGAAGTGATGCCTAAAAGAAGACCAAGAGTAAATTATTTATATAACATAATCATATTTCAGTCATCAAAAATATAAAGATGAAAATGCATACTGTATCTGGAATTGTTTCAATCAGAGCCGTGTAAGAAGATGTGACAAGAACTTCATAAGGGCGCAGCCAGAGAGGCAGTCCAGCTTCCTGGAATATATCTGACACAATAAGAAACCATCAAATTTTCAACAATAAAACAATCAAAATACTACTATACATAAGCTACTTCACTTTCATAGAGTTAAAATTAGTACAAATAATTCAATAAACATAAACTTAAGAGCCGTTTAGTTTATCTCAAATTGCTCCATTTCAACTGTAGTTGTTGTTGAAAACTTTAAAGAACAAGAGAACTAACTACTTATAAGTTTTCTGATCGTTTATAGGCTCTAGGCTGTTAAGCCTTTGATCTAGGATTTTGTTTATGTTAAGAACAATGATAATATTGACGGAATATTCAAACAAAGAACACAATACTATCACAACAAGGTTTTTCCAAGTTTACCGTTTGTTTATTCCAACTAGCCCCAATGTTACATGATCAATATAACACGATTACTATCTAATCAGGGATCGAAGATCCTTGAGGCTAAACAAACCTAAACAACATTAGACCCCATGTCTAACGTTCCCACACACACTCTTTAAGTGCTCTTACATTTTAACACAACTTTGTGTTGTTGTAATTTGAGAGTACGAAGCACTTTGGTGTTGATTGTTTCAATCACAACCAAGACACACTTTTATCTAAGGGTATGCTCTTCCTTTTATAGTCTAAGGAAGATCATTTACAAATTGATAAGCTTTAGTCTACCACTTGCTATATCGTGTGTCAGTCAAGAAGATACAACTTGTATCTTTGTTTGCACACCTTTGTTGACTGAACAAATATCTAGATATTATCTTTTGTATAAGTGTGACTCATACAAATAATATCTTCTTCATTCTTATCCATCTAGCAGCAGGATGACTCATTGAGCAGCAGCAGCTTGATTACACTAACAGTACCTTGTTTGTACTAGCAGTACCTTTGAATCAACTAGCAGTACCTTTACTCTACCCGTACCTTCTGGCAGTACCTTCTTGTACTAGTAGTACCTTCATTTGTACTAGCAGTACCTTTCTCTGAACCAGCAGTACCTTGAATTTTGCTTATCATTCAGTATTCTATATGTTTCATTCTTCTTGTTTTTGATCATCAAATCTATGGAATATTTAATTCCTTACAATCTTCCCCTATTTGATGATTACAAAACAAACACATTCTTGTACGAATTTCCCTAGACGAAGTAGAGAAATTGAGATAACTAAATCTCACCATGAATGAAACTATACTGACTTCCCCTTAATCTATGCTATCCACCACATCTCTTCCCCTTTTTGTTATCAACAAATAGGAATATTACAAATATGATCTTTACAACTACAAACTAATAATAATAAGAATCAATAACTTTCCCTGTGGTGATGCACATATAAATGGTTAAACACTTGAACATTTAAGCTTCCCCTGAAACCCATATGTTAACCATTTGAATCTTTCATTCTGTAGGCTTTTATGACTGATGAAGAAAAACCAACCATTACCAACTTGTTGATGAAGCTGAATAAACCAATCTTGTGTCCTATATCTTGTACTAAAACTGACTTTGAACTTATACTAACACCATATAAGTAGATCGAAATCTCTTGATAAAATCCTCATCTTCAATGAGACACTGAGCACTACAAAGTAACTCCTTTAAGTGATAGTTAACTAGGTCTTCGTCCATCCTCCCCTTGACCTATGAAAACTAGATTTAACAAGTCATCGCCATAATTATTGAAGCACAAACAAGTTATCTTTTCTTCCAAAGATATGACAAAACACAATCTTGAAAAATTCAACCTCAACTTCAAATAAGCAACAAATGACCTTTTTCACCAATAATAAATTGATAAACAAGCCTTTTTATCTTTTAAGAACCAACTCTCTTCTGTGTGTGATTCTTCCCCTATGTGTGTGTAAACCAAGAAAGAAAAACCAAAAATTCGACCATACCTCAACTGTTTCTGCAGCAGTATTTAACGATGCATATCTTGCAACCTAAGGCTCAGATTGAAGATCCCTCTGGTGAGAACCTGGCTTTGATACCACTTGTTGAAAACTTTAAAGAACAAGAGAACTAACTACTTATAAGTTTTCTGATCGTTTATAGGCTCTAGGCTGTTAAGCCTTTGATCTAGGATTTTGTTTATGATAAGAACAATGATAATATTGGCGGAATATTCAAACAAAGAATACAATACTATCACAACAAGGTTTTTCCAAGTTCACCGTTTGTTATTCCAACTAGCCCCAATGTTACATGATCAATATAACACGATTACTATCTAATCAGGGATCGAAGATCCTTGAGGCTAAACAAACCTAAACAACATTAGACCCCATGTCTAACGTTCCCACACACACTCTTTAAGTGCTCTTACATTTTAACACAACTTTGTGTTGTTGTAATTTGAGAGTACGAAGCACTTTGGTGTTGATTGTTTCAATCACAACCAAGACACACTTTTATCTAAGGGTATGATCTTCCTTTTATAGTCTAAGGAAGATCATTTACAAATTGATAAGCTTTAGTCTACCACTTGCTATATCGTGTGTCAGTCAAGAAGATACAACTTGTATCTTTGTTTGCACACCTTTGTTGACTGAACAAATATCTAGATATATCTTTTGTATAAGTGTGACTCATACAAATAATATCTTCTTCATTCTTATCTATCTAGCAGTAGGATGACTCATTGAGCAGCAGCAGCTTGATTACACTAACAGTACCTTGTTTGTACTAGCAGTACCTTTGAATCAACTAGCAGTACCTTTACTCTACCCGTACCTTCTGGCAGTACCTTCTTGTACTAGCAGTACCTTCATTTGTACTAGCAGTACCTTTCTCTGAACCAGCAGTACCTTGTATTTTGCTTATCATTCAGTATTCTATATGTTTCATTCTTCTTGTTTTTGATCATCAAATCTATGGAATATTTAATTCCTTACAATCTTCCCCTATTTGATGATTACAAAACAAACACTTTCTTGTACGAATTTCCCTAGACGAAGTAGAGAAATTGAGATAACTAAATCTCACCATGAATGAAACTATACTGACTTCCCCTTAATTTATGCTATCCACCACATCTCTTCCCCTTTTTGTTATCAACAAATAGGAAATTACAAATATGATCTTTACAACTACAAACTAATAATAATAAAAATCAATAACTTTCCCTGTGGTGATGCACATATAAATGGTTAAACACTTGAACATTTAAGCTTCCCCTGAAACCCATATGTTAACCATTTGAATCTTCCATTCTGTAGGCTTTTATGACTGATGAAGAAAAACCAATCATTACCAACTTGTTGATGAAGCTGAATAAACCAATCTTGTGTCCTATATCTTGTACTAAAACTGACTTTGAACTTATACTAACACCATATAAGTAGATCAAAATCTCTTGATAAAATCCTCATCTTCAATGAGACACTGAGCACTACAAAGTAACTCCTTTAAGTGATAGTTAACTAGGTCTTCGTCCATCCTCCCCTTGACCTATGAAAACTAGATTTAACAAGTCATCGCCATAATTATTGAAGCACAAACAAGTTATCTTTTCTTCCAAAGATATGACAAAACACAATCTTGAAAAATTCAACCTCAACTTCAAATAAGCAACAAATGACCTTTTTCACCAATAATAAATTGATAAACAAGCCTTTTTATCTTTTAAGAACCAACTCTCTTCTGTGTGTGATTCTTCCCCTTTGTGTGTGTAAACCAAGAAAGAAAAACCAAAAATTCGACCATACCTCAACTGTTTCTGCAGCAGTTTTCAACGATGCATATCTTGCAACCTAAGGCTCAGATTGAAGATCCCTCCGGTGAGAATCTGGCTTTGATACCACTTGTTGAAAACTTTAAAGAACAAGAGAACTAACTACTTATAAGTTTTCTGATCGTTTATGGGCTCTAGGCTGTTAAGCCTTTGATCTAGGATTTTGTTTATGAAAAGAACAATGATAATATTGGCGGAATATTCAAACAAAGAATACAATACTATCACAACAAGGTTTTTCCAAGTTCACCGTTTGTTATTCCAACTAGCCCCAATGTTACATGATCAATATAACACGATTACTATCTAATCAGGGATCGAAGATCCTTGAGGCTAAACAAACCTAAACAACATTAGACCCCATGTCTAACGTTCCCACACACACTCTTTAAGTGCTCTTACATTTTAACACAACTTTGTGTTGTTGTAATTTGAGAGTACGAAGCACTTTGGTGTTGATTGTTTCAATCACAACCAAGACACACTTTTATCTAAGGGTATGATCTTCCTTTTATAGTCTAAGGAAGATCATTTACAAATTGATAAGCTTTAGTCTACCACTTGCTATATCGTGTGTCAGACAAGAAGATACAACTTGTATCTTTGTTTGCACACCTTTGTTGACTGAACAAATATCTAGATATTATCTTTTGTATAAGTGTAACTCATACAAAAAATATCTTCTTCATTCTTATCTATCTAGCAGTAGGATGACTCATTGAGCAGCAGCAGCTTGATTACACTAGCAGTACCTTGTTTGTACTAGCAGTACCTTTGAATCAACTAGCAGTACCTTTACTCTACCCGTACCTTCTGGCAGTACCTTCTTGTACTAGCAGTACCTTCATTTGTACTAGCAGTACCTTTCTCTGAACCAGCAGTACCTTGAATTTTGCTTATCATTCAGTATTCTATATGTTTCATTCTTCTTGTTTTTGATCATCAAATCTATGGAATATTTAATTCCTTACAGTTGTCATGGCAACACTTGTAAACTTTTAACAAGACCCTCACCATGTGGAATGTCATGTTAATATTAAAAATTAAGATAAAAATTTTATAGCCCAGGAAATACTGTAGTTAAAGAAACAGTTATGACAAAAAAATAACACCTTAAGCGCCAAGGTTTTTATACTTTAGATTATTGACAACTTTCTCAATAATCTCCTCAGCATCTCTCTTGCCTGAATCGTATAACACACTCATAAGCACACTAAAAAAATACTCAGCATATCTCACAGATATACAGATTCGGGTCTCATGAACCCTAATTTCAAAAGTTAACCAAACACGAAATTGACTCATGAACACCACGAATTGATGATTAAATTGAACATATAACACATTAAATTACCTGATTCATGGAAATGTGGACCTGAAATCGAGAGTGGGACTGTGGTTGACTAGCAAAGAAAACCAACAAGGTATAGCGGCAGAGAAGAGATTAGGGTTATAGCGGTTGTGTTATAGCGGCAGCGAAGAGAGATAAGTGGGGAGTAGTGAAAATAGTGGGTGACCTAGATAAGTATGGAGATAAGTATGGAGGGACAATGAAAATTATTTGATTTTGGGGAAAAAAAGTGGGCGGGAGTTAGCCAAAAATGTGATTATGACCCATATGTTATGACGCTTCTTAAAGCGAGTCATCCCCAATAGAAAATTTACTCGTTATGACTATTATTTTATGACTTTGCTATTTGCGCGTCATCTTGTAGCGCGCGTCATAAAATGCGAGTCAAGGATAGACCTTTTTCTAGTAGTGTACTGACTATTATACTGTTTCGGATTAACAGAAGTAATAACAATTGGACACAGGCCAACATTCTTCGTTTTCTTTTCTATTAGAGTGTCGCCCAATCCTCCCCACAATGTTACTCTTACCCCAATCCTCCCCACAATGTTACTCTTATAGACTGGCCCCTGTTTAAGGGGAAAAAAAAGGTGAGTTGTTTTTTTAGTTTTGGTAGTCATTAATCAATGGAAACCAAATTTTCAGGTTTGTGTCGGCTAAAAAAATTGGCAAAGAAAATACCTCTTGTTGGCCAAATAGAAATCCAGGGTTCGTGAGCCAGTTTTCTGATGTGTCATCCTCCCAACGTTGGTGACATATCCCGCAACATCTGCCAGAAACAAATAAGGTATGAGAAAACTTAAAATGCAGTGATACACAAAAAAGGGTTTAAACCAAAAAGACTAACCTATCAGATACTTATTGTCTGTAGGTTCAATCTCATCAAAATCAGCAAGCTCAAAAGGATATCTGACAAAGCCATCAGAGATAACAGAAACCTTTCTAGTGGTTGTGGACCCATCAAACTCAAGCATGTATGGATCGTGCCTTATGATCCAATAGTCATCCTTGTTTGGCTGCACAATGAAGTTCTTGATGGAGTAAACAGAACCTTCTTTCAAACCTACAAAATTGTGAGCTATATTGCTCCTAGCAGTGCAATGCATCGCCTTTCCCTGGAAAAAATTGCATCAACATGTAAGTTACCCATACTCTATGCATAACTATAAATGTGATTCAATGTAATTCTAACTTACCCTGGCATCACAGACCACAAAATCAGTGCTCAAATACCGGCCAGTTACTGCATTCACATCCCAAACACGGCAAATCATAATAACAATCGTGCCACTAACACCCGCGTCGAGCTGTTCCAAGAATAACTCACCATTACGCTGGGCAACCTGGGATGACTTGCTACCTGCCTGGAAGGACTTGCTACCTGTAGACTTGTTAGACATGGTATTTCAATTATGTTGCAAGACAAATAATTTGGGTTTGATTATTGTGATAATGAGAGACAATGTATTTTATAATCCTTAACTCTATTTGTAACTGTATAGCAACTGTATAGCCTCCATTAATAGAAAACAACTCTCCATTAATAAGAAATACATGTAAACATGGACTCTTGATATGTAGCTAATGTAACCATGGACTCTTGATATGTAGCTAATAATTATTGCAATTACTATAGATGAACAATCAAGGACTCAACACTCCTTTTTAACTCAAAAACCTCTATCTTCATTACTCCACATTCAATTAGAGGGCCTAATCTTATAGTATTATAGATTTTCTTGGCACAGGAGAACTAAGAAAAACAAAGATGAATATGTTAGTTTTCATAATTTATAGTGAGAACAAATATATCCGTTATAAAACAGACATTTTGATAGTTAGAGTCGGTTAAAAGCGGTTGAACACCAACAATCACAAATGTACACCAAGAGTCATGTTGGTTGTGTTTTGATGGGAAAACATTTCACCAACTATTCATCAATAGTCACAACATCCCCTTGGACCTGTAAGGGGCGCTGCCCCTGATCACGCAAGGTGACATGACCTCCGTATATTTATCGTGGTCGGTAGCATATTAGCTCAAACAGAGACGGAGCCAGTAGGGGGGCTGGCGGGTTCTCGGCCACCCTCAACCGGCCCAAGTAGCTCAGCTTGTACCTTAGTTTCCGGCGATTAATGACTCATTACTCTCTTGAAATCATCATTGTTTGCTGCAATCGCTGCTTTAAACCTCTCTTATCTTGTTTTGAAAAGTCTTTGATCTATCGTTTTACATTATTTAGGAAATGATTTGAGTGTTGAAAGAGTTTTGGTGAAGAAGACAGATGTTCGGTTAAGAAAAAATGAAAGTAAGATAGATGCAACTTTGGTACGGGTAACAGTGAGAGTTTGTCAGATTGCTTTGAAAAAGGAGAAACACATTTCATTGTTTTAATTGTTTCTTTTTTATTAGTTTAGTTTGGATTGTATTTATTTGTTGCATTTATTCTTTTGATATTGTGTAGGGAAATCGATCTAAAAACCGTATGTTATTATCCAAATTATGTACAATTCTCGGCCCCCTTAACCTAAATTACTGGCTCCGTCCCTAAGCTCAAATGAGTGTGCACTTCACACTTTCCTAACTGGTATCCGTGTTTAATATGAAATCATTGGTCTCTATTACAATCACCCAAAATAGTTGATGACAAAACAATCACCAGCATTATATGTATATGATAAAAGCTACGACAAGCGTATGACTACATTCCCACAAATAGAATGGGTTATTATACAAAAAATACAGCATAACCAATACCTAGCGTAAAATACTAGCATTGTTTCACATAACTAGAACCCATCAATAAATAATCCGAACATGCCAACAACGCAAAGGCCCCCCCGATAGCCTCTTACTGGCCTTAGCTTGAGATCTCCATTTTCGCCTATCACAAGAAACTGGAACTTAGCCAACGCTAAATTTAAAGATAAAGTACAATTATGAGGAAAGAGGCATTACTTAAGGGAAGGTCTATCAAAATCGGAAAATATTGCCAATTTATTGAGTTTTAATCATCATATAACGTGTGGCTCTTGATCAATAAAAAAGTTTTGATTTCTATAGAATTAATTAGTTCTAATACGTATTTTAGTGAGTATGTTTGATAACACAGAGACCTGGTGTTTATTTGTAGTACAAGCTAAGAATAAAGCAATGAGTAAGAGTTTTTTTCTTTTTTTTGGGGCAAGAACATTTAAATTCATATAAATCACTCTAGCAAGAAGCTAGAGAAGAAAAAGGTTTTTTTTTTTTTTTTTTTTTTTTTTTTTTTTTTTTTTTTTTTGAATAAGAGTTTACTACAGACATTTCATGCGTCCATTTTAGTTTTGATATCTACTTAAGTAGAAACTAGAAATCCTTATAAGTAAAATGATCAAGACTTACTTGAAACTCCAGTGCTTCCTCGAGCTTATCGGTGATCGTTTCCATTGAAGGGCGTTCCTTTGAGTTAAAACTGATGCACTGATACGCGATCTCTATAAATGTATGAAATGAACTGCTATCGATTTCATCTTTTATTTGGGGATCGATCAACAATTCCTTTCCGTAATCATAGTACCGTCTGACTAGATTTATAAGAGGCTGTGGTTTATCATCTCCAATTGGTAGTTTATAATAAGCCAGCATGTTGGACCTTTAATGTTATAGAAGAATAGAATAGGGTAGTTTAGTGTATATTTATAATAAGTATTCTGTAAAACCGACTCATTATATTGGGCTGGGTCATTAGGTAACGGTATAAACCGTTTAGAATAGGGTTGTAACGATTAGATTAGTTGTCGGTTGCATGAATCAGTATGCCTTTTGATTAACAGTCATGTTGTTTCATTGGCATCGATTCATTAGTATATATAGGGCAAGAATTCTGTAAACAAATTATTCCATCAATACAATTCAGTAAATATATCGCTTTGTTAATTCTTTGTAAACTTCTGCACTTTGTTTCTATCACAACACAACCACAAGAAACACACAACAAAGAACCTGTGAAACAGAGATATCGAAGGGAAGATTGCAACAATTGGCATCAGAGCTAAAGGTTAATCGATCTAGGGAAGAACGAAAGGAAAAGAAAGCAGATTTGATTCTACTTGAATCAATCAAAAGCAAGATAGAAGAATAACGTTTTCTGCCTGGAAATCTATTTACCGAACCTGTTTGGAATCACGAATCAGAAGGAAGAAACGCACGTCTCCTGCTTTCTCTAATCAACCATTTTTTTTTTCTTAATTCTTTCAACTTTTTTATTTTTTTCTAAATACTCCATATAAATTAAGAAAAGTTTTGTTAAGATAGAAATTCCCATTAGCAAAAAAACCCCGGATTGATTAGAATAGCAAAAACCGATTTCCTTTTAGATTTATAGCAAGATAACTCGGACCCTTTGTGGTTCATAGCAAGATAACCCGAACCCTTGTGGTTCATAGCAAGTCAAACCGATCCCTTTGTGGTTCATAGCAAGTCAAACCGAATCCTAGTGATTCATAGCAAAATTAACCGAATCTTTAGGTTCATAGCAAGCTCCGAGCCTTAAGATTCAAATAGCAAGATTAGAACCTTTTTCTTTAGGTTCAAATAGCAAGAAAACCTGGTTAATAATTTGGCCAGTAGCAAGTAAGGGATTTGATCTTTTTGATCAAACACAAAAGCAAGAAAATCAGAAACCATCTCGGTTCAGATTATAAGCAAGCAAGCAAGCATGGTAGAAGGAGACAAGAATGCTAACACATCGAACAACACATCAGTTCGAGAACTAGGAAATGTTTCACTACAATGTCCAAATTGACCGAAACAAACTACACGACATGGGCATTGATGATGGATACAATATTGAAGGCATATGGCATATGGGAAACGATAGTTGCGAAAGAAGGAATAGCAACAAATGAGTAGAAAGAAAACACATCAAAGGCAATAATCTTCCAATCATTGCCAGAAGATGTTTTAATGCAAGTTGCAAAATACTCGACTGCAAAGGATGTATGGGACTCAATCAAAGTCAAGCATTTGGGAGCCGATCTTGTTCAAAAGGCACGACTACAAACCTTGAGAAGTGAACTAGAGACGCTAAGGATAAAACCAAACGAAAAAGTAAGTGACTATGGAGGAAAGTTAAGTAGTATAAAGGCCAAATTTAGAGGACTTGGTGAAACTTTGGATGATAAGGTGCTAGTAAGGAAACTACTTAAATCTGTTCCAAAGAAGTTTTTACCGATCGTAGCAACTATAGAACAATATCAAGACCTAGACGAAATGACGTTTGAAGAAGCCATTGGAAGGTTGACAGCCTATGAAGAACGAATCAAGAGTCAAGACATACTAGAGGCAAATGATCAAGACAAGCTTCTCATGGCAAGTTCAAACAACAAAACTTATGGTAAATGGCGAGGTAAAGATTTCAACAAAGAAGGCAAGGAAAGCACGAAATGGAAGAATAATTCGAATACGAGTCAAGGAACTAAAGACAAAAGCAAGCTCAGATGTTATGAATGTGGCAAGCATGGACTCTTTGCGAAAGAATGCACGAAATGGAAATACAAGCAAGAAGAGTCACATCTCATCTATGACACTGACACTGAACCAACATTGCTGTAAAGACAAGGAAAGAAGACTTGATTGCAGTCTATAACATTAGGGGGGAGAATGTTGGACCTTTAATGTTATAGAAGAATAGAATAGGGTAGTTTAGTGTATATTTATAATAAGTATTCTGTAAAACCGACCCATTATATTGGGCTGGGTCATTAGGTAACGGTATAAACCGTTTAGAATAGGGTTGTAACGATTAGATTAGTTGTCGGTTACATGAATCAGTATGCCTTTTGATTAACAGTCATGTTGTTTCATTGGCATCGATTCATTAGTATATATAGGGCAAGAATTCTGTAAACAAATTATTCCATCAATACAATTCAGTAAATATATCGCTTTGTTAATTCTTTGTAAACTTCTGCACTTTGTTTCTATCACAACACAACCACAAGAAACACACAACAAAGAACCTGTGAAACAGAGATATCGAAGGGAAGATTGCAACACGGCATCCCACTCAACATTTCAAACATTACAACTCCAAATGAGTACACATCTGACTCTGTTAGGAGGATGCCGCTTTCATGATAAATAGGATCCAGGTAATAATTGGTACCTGCAATACCTGTATAGTGTTTGCTATGCCGATGATCATATGTCGAGCTTGATTTTGATAATCCAAAGTCACAAATCTTGGCTTCCAAATTATCATCCAACAATATGTTTCCACACTTGACGTCTCTGTGTATAACTTTGTTGTCCTCTCCCATACCCGAATGAAGGTAGTCAAGTCCTTTTGCAGCCCCTAAGCAAATCTTGAGTCATTTATTCCATGTTAGGAGACGTCTCTTTTTCGGGTCTTCAAGATGATCATCAAGGATACCATTGATAGCATACTCACAAACTAATATCATCTCGTCACCATCACCACAATAACAAATTAAACCGATGATGTTTTGATGGTGGAACTTGGAAATCAACTTAAGCTCCTTAAGAAACCCGGTCTTTTCTTTATCACTGGTCTTTATAAGGTGTTGGATCGATATACTATGACCAAACTAACTTGTAGCTTGTCTACGGTTTAACAACTTTGAATGAATTCAAAACTATTAATAGTGAAACACTGATATACTTTGCTAAGTATGCGGAATCTACTTCAACAAAGCTAAGAAGAATTAATAAACGACTTGAATATTATTAAAACCTTGAACCTGCTTTCTTACACAGATTCACTAACAAACTCTAAACTCTAATAATCGTATATCACTAATCGCATATATTCCTCTCTCTAAACACATATCTCTAATGCCAACCTAGGGATCCTTTTATAGGCACAAGGAAAACCCCTAGTCGGTTTACAATACTTGAACGACAAGTAAATTCTAATTATAACTCTAATCTAATACGAACTTTCTAGAATTACACAATAGTCCTTAAACTATTTGCATAGCAGTCCTTAAACGAGCAGCAGTACTTTAATTGAACAGCAGTACTTTGACTTGAGTAGCAGTACTTTGTCTTTTATAGCCCAACAATCCTCCCCTAACTTGAATTCTACTTGCTTGATTTCAAGTTTCTTTGTATGTCTTTAACTTCAACACTTTATCTTCAAGGAAAGGTTGTTTCTTTAAAAACTGACTCGTTGTTTTGTCATCATTAATGCAATCAGTATCTTCAATCTTCATCAGCAACAATTCTTTTCAGCATCAGACCTTTTCAGCAACTCAGCATCATATTGGCAATATGTACATCAGATCTTTAAAAGTTTTATACTATTCTCATCACTTCCAGGTGTGTTAACTCCTGTGAGAGGTGAATCATTGAAAACTTAATGGATTTTGATGTCTCTTTACCAAAGCCATTAACTCTGGAGTAGCCAATGTTTAGATTTAGGAAAAACCATGGTACATTGATAACCATATGATTTTTAGCAAATCATCAGCTATCAACGGATTTGAGTAGTCTTTACCAAATAGCCGTTTGCTTTTGGACTAGTTAGTTCTTTTAGTACAATCACTACCATGGTGAACTAATTACCATATAATGGTTTTCCACAGCCTTTACCACAAAGCCATTATCTTGTGGGCTAGCCAACTCTTCACTAATATAGATATGGTGAGTTGAAAACCATATAATTTTTAGTAAATTGCCAACTAAAAACGGATTTGATAATCACATCAGAGCCGTACCCTTATGATGAGTCAAACTCTTTCTTGTTTATTAAACAATGTGAGTTGATTACCATTTGTTGTGTAGTACAAGTACTAACACCATGCTGTTGCTTTCAAAACCATTTGTTGCTGTTTAATCTTTGTGCTTCAAAATGTTTTTGCACTTATCAAAAATTACTAATTTTATCAAAAGACTTTACTGGTTTTATGCTGCAAGCAGTACTTTGAGAAAGTACTGTCTGACCAGCAGTACTTTGAAGAAAGTACTTTATTTTTCAAAAGATTTATATAATAATTAAACCATACCAGTAGTTATGCATTAATCTTCAGATTCAGTAGTCCACTTGATGAATAATTTTATGACCATCAATGCTACTTCATCCTCTTGTTCCACTTCCATTCCATGCTCTAGCATCCTGATCATCAGATCTCTTGTGAGTGGATATCTTTGTTCTGCTAGCATATGAATCATAGTGCCATCTTCTAACTCCAAAACATGTATCCCAACTGATCCAAAGAATCTCCATCTGTTAATCTCCCAGTTGTCTTGATTTTCCCACAAAGCACTGTCCTTAGACTCCTCTGTCTCCCAGATTGTTGTGAGATCTCCTAACAATATCAAACGTACTCCTTGTGGTGGAATATGCTCAAAATAAGTTTGCACTTGGAGATATAACTGAAGCATATCATCTCTATCAATCAGATGTAGTATATCCCATAATGAATTGAATACTCTAAAACTTCCATATTGTCTATGAAAGATCAGATAATCTCCTTCTTTAGATTCTACAACTGAAAAAGTAGATATCTTGGACTTCTTATCAGTATCTTCTTTCAATTTTGGATTCTCAAAGTCAACAACTCTAAGATAATTTCTGAGCTCATCAACTGTGTCTGTTCTTAATTCAACAGCTTCCTTGAACTTCTTTGATGGCTGTTCATCAGTGATTCTTTTCCTCTTTGAGCTTCTTGTAACAGCTCTTTCCTCTCTTTTATCTTCAAGCTCCTTATCTTCAAAAGAAATAATGCTTGCAAGATCCTTTTGAATAGCTTCTCTAACAGCATCATACAGATCCTTCATCTCTGTATATGTCAATCTAACTAAACCTGTGTATCCTTGACCTTTCAGATAAGCCATCATATCATTCCTTTCTCTAGCTTTACTAATTGGCCTTTTTGATTGAACATTCTTCCTTGATTCTTCAGCATCTATCTCTGCTTGTAATATTCTAGCTGCTTCCTCATTTTTGGCAACCTGAATTTGTCTTAACTGTGCCAATGTCATCTTCTTCTTCTTCTTTTCTACCAAGATCCCTTTGCCTTTATCTTTTGGATCTATCTCTTGTGCAGGTTGAGAAGAAGTATGATGTTGTTGTTCAACCTCATGAATACTAATACCTCTTTGACTTGACATATTAAGCATGATATCAGCAATTGTTTCATCATCACTGTTAGTATGAGCTATATCATCTTCTTCCTGAGCTGGTTTAGAAGGACCTACTTCCTCTTGAACTTGAATTGAAGGACCAATATCTTCTTCAAAATCTAAGGTTCTAGGTGTAATAGTGAATTGCCTCTCAGTACTTTGTTGAGCAGTACTTTCAGCTTCAGCTCCTTCCAAGTTTATTTCCTCAGTATCACCACTTCTTACTTCAACAGTAGCTTCTTCCAAATTTATTTGCTCTGTTTCATCACTCTTCCTCTCAGCAGTATCTTGAGGAATATTTTCAGGTGGTGTCCTCTGAGTATCATCCATAAATCCAGCATCTTGTTCAAAATCTTGTTCAAAACCAGCATCATCTTCATTCAAATTCTCTAAATTCCTCCCCATTTGGAATGAAGATTGCTTCTTAGACTTTTTCTTCTTTGACTTAGAAATCTTGGTAGGTATCCTACCACTCTTCTTCTGAGACTTCACCCATAATCTATGGTGTTGAACTAGTGGCCAAACATACCTCTTCAATCTTTGAAACTTAGTCGTTAATTTGTCTATCTTAGCAGCTTGAGCCTCACTCTCCTTCTTCAGCCTCTTTAACTCCCTTGTTAAAGCATAATTGTCCAATTCTGCCTCTTCTTCTTCAAATTGCTTAGACACATTTGTGGAAGAATTATCAATAGGAGATGGTGGATTATTCATACCTTGGTCTGACTCCTCATGAGTAGGAATGTCCATAGGAGCAGTACCTTCCCTAGTAGCAGAATGTTGAGAAGCAGTATGTTGAGAAGCAGTAGGTTGAGGAATACTAACTTCTCTAGAAACTGGAGACTCTTGGCTTGCTGATTCAGAATTTGCTTCTTGCTCTTGCTCTTGCTCTTGCTCTGCATCTCTAACAACTTGTGCAACTCCCAATATATGAGCAGTCAAAGGTGTGTTGGTTCCAGAAAACTTGACACTTTGTTTAGATAGAAAAGTAAACACCTTTGATGGAAGTTTGACAGTGGGTAAAAAACTTTGAGGTTTAGGAACATCCTCAAGTTGATTGTTCAAAAATAACTGAACAAACCTTGGATACATCAAAAATGGTGAACCATTACCAATATGTGTAAGCATACCATCCAGAATGAGTCTTGAAAAATTGAATCTTCGATCGGTAGCCAAACCCACTAATGCAGATGCAATATTTTGACCAAATTGATCAAAAGAAGTACTCTTGGGACTCAAACAATGAAGTAGAACATGAATGAGGTACTTCCAATGAGAACAAAACAAAGGCTTTTGAAAAGTAAGCTTCGTCAGATCGCCTTCATAACCTAAATCACTTAAAGTGTCCCAAAGCAGTTGTTTTTCAAAACGAACAGCCCCCCCTTCATCATTAAACATCAAAACATCCCTAATCGTGGCTTCAGAAATCCTAATAGCTCGTCCAGCAACCGTAGCCCTAATCAACGAATCATCTTCTTTCGTTGCAGTAGCCCAAAATTCTTGCATCCAGGGACCAATAACATCAGGGTCAACTAAAATAGAGTAGTTGATGGAAGACCCAGTTAAGAAATCAATGATCGCATGAAAATCAACATTATCCCTTGTCTTATCCAAATTAGCGATCATATTGTGTTTGCTAACAGTGAGTCGATTAGCCATGATGAGTGGTAGAGAAGAATTCGCTTTGAGTGTGTGTTTCGATAAAAAGATTTGTGGTGTAAAAGCGAATGAGGGATCTCAAATACGGTAAAAGGCGGGGAAATAGGGGTGAGTTTCTTTAAATAGGATGGAAATAACTCAAACTCATAATAATAAAGTTACCGTTTGGATTAACTTATTATCTCCGCCTTAAGGAATTAATTAACCGTGAGCCCCACAATTTTTGACCGTTGGAACAGTACGTCCACGTAAGCAGTACGTTGAAGCAGTACGTTGCTGAAGCAGTACTTTAAGCAACAAAGCAGTACGTTCCATCTTGTTATCCACAATCGATACTCCAAACTAAAACCAAGAACTTGTAAAAGGTTCATGCTTAAGTTCTAACTAATAGCTAATGTTGCCTCCCCTCAAATACAACATATAGGCTAAACTAAATCACTAAAAACCAATACTTTCATTAAGACCGAATAGAAAGTATTCTAACTAATACTAAAGCCTCCCCTCAAATGTAGCCTAGTAGTTGATCATCCCAATGCTCACAACTAAGTGGTTGAATCTTGAAACATCAAATCCCTTAGTGAGTAGATCAGCTATATTATCATCTGTGTGAACCTTAACCACATTTATAAGCTTGTGCTCATAACAATCCCGAATAAAGTGATGCCTAATCTGAATATGCTTGGTCTTGGAGTGATAAACAGGATTCTTCACAATGCAGATGGTACTCTCATTATCAATGTTGATAGGAGTATTCTTGAAGTTGAATCCATAATCCAAGAGTTGATTTTGCATCCACAAAACTTGTCCACAACAGCTTGCAGCAGCAACATATTCTGCTTCAGTAGAGGAGGTTGCAGCAATGGTTTGCTTCTTACATTGCCAGGAGACTAATCTTCTACCAAGATATTGACATCCTCCTGAGGTTGATCTTCTATCATAGTTATCCCCTGCATAGTCACTATCTGAAAAGGCTTCCAAGTGAAAAGGTGACTCCTTAGGATACCATAATCCTAATTTTGGTTGATGCTTGAGATATCTAAAAATCCTCTTGACTGCATACATATGTGAAACATTGGGTGTAACCTGAAATCTTGCACACAAGCAAACAGCAAACATGATGTCAGGTCTTGATGCAGTTAAGTACATAAGACAACCAATCATAGATCTGTAGAGCTTGACATCCACAGCTTGTCCATCTTCATCCTTGCCTAAGGGTTTATTTTTATCAATGGGTGTGGTGGCAGGCCTGAGATTTGGAAGGTCAAATCTTTTAAGTATGTCTGCAACATACTTTTCTTGATTAATGAAGATTCCATCTCTTGTTTGTCTGACTTGAAGACCCAAAAAGAAAGTTAATTCTCCCATAGAACTCATTTGAAACTCCTTCTGCATAAGATCTTCAAATTCTTTCACCATAGACTTCTTTGTGGCTCCAAATATAATATCATCCACATATACTTGGACTAACATAATATCTTTCTTATCCCTCTTGATGAACAAAGTCTTATCAATTGCTCCTCTCCTATAACCATGTTGTAATAGAAAATTTGAGAGTCTTTCATACCAAGCTCTGGGAGCTTGATGAAGGCCATATAGTGCCTTGATCACTTTGTAGACTTTGTTTGGATGTGCAGGATCTTCAAAACTAGGAGGTTGTTTAACATAAACTTCCTCAGAAATTGTGCCATAAAGGAAAGCACTTTTCACATCCATTTGGTAGACAGGAAATCCCATGTATGATGCAAAGGCAAGAAATAACCTTATTGCCTCTATCCTTGCAACAGGAGCAAACACTTCATCATAATCCACTCCTTCTTCTTGGCGATATCCTTGTGCAACCAATCTAGCTTTATTTTTGATAACATTCCCTCTTTCATCTCTTTTGATTCTGAAAACCCATCTTGTACCAATGACTCTTTTGCCATCTGGTAAATCACATAATACCCAGACTTCTTGAAGCTTGAATTGTAGAAGCTCCTCTTGCATGGCTTCAACCCAACTTTCATCTGCTAAAGCTTGAGCTACCTTCTTGGGTTCTTCTTGAGATAAAAAGCAAGCAAACAGGCATGTTTGTTGATCCTTGTGATTCATCCTGTTTTGTTTGTAAACAAAGCTAAGTAAAGCAGTATGTTGCTTAGAAAGTCCTTTAACTTTGTTCCTTGTAACCACTCCTGAAGAGGGTGATCCAATAATGTTACTTTGAGGATGAGCTTTATGAACTCTCAATGTAGGAGTTGGTGGTACTGGAAGATCAGACTCCAAGTTAGTAAAATCAATGCCTTCATTGGAGAAAATACCTTCTGGATTAAGCTCATCATCAACTTCTTCTAATCCAGGAATGTTAGCATTAACTAAATCATCATCATCAACATTGGAATCATCAGCATTGTTCCAATTTGATTGCTCTAATACATCAGAAGTACTGTCAAAAAGATCATCAGTACTTTGACCAAAAGTACTGTGAACAGTATCTTGAAATTTACTCTTTTTCTTTGCAGCTTCATAAGCCTTCCTTTGTTCATCTTCATAGGATTGTGCTATAGTTTCTTGAAAAAGCATCCTATTAAGTTCATCTTGTATGGCTTGATCTTCATCAGATACTGTATGAGTTGGTTGAGCAGTACTTTGTTCCTCAACAGTAACTTCAGGTTCTTTGTCAGGAACTTCTTCTGGTGTAACATTGACTCCATGAACAATGTACTGTGAATCATCTTCTTTGTAATTAGCCTGATTCTCTTCTCTAACAGGAACATAATTCATAGATGGTGTGAACTTGAGATCAAGATCAAACATCCAATCAGGACCTTTACCTTTCTGAGTTTCCTTATCTTCCAAAAATTCAACATGAAGACAATCTTGTACCTTTTTGGTATTCCTGTTATAAACTCTAAATCCTTTGCTATTTGTACAATAGCCCAATAAATATCCTTCATCTGACTTACCATCAAATTTTCCCAGAGAGTCAATGGTATTTAGAATAGTCAGAGAGCAGCCAAAAGGTTTTAGAAAACGAATGTTTGGTTTCTTTCCCATGAGTAACTCATAAGGTGTCTTCATCTGAGGTTTAGTTACTGAAACTCTATTCAACACATAGCAAGCAGTACTTATGGCTTCAGCCCAAAAGAGAATAGGTAATTGGGAATCTGCAAGCATTGTTCTAGCTGCTTCTATCAAAGTCCTGTTCTTTCTTTCTGCAACACCATTCTGCTGTGGTGTTCTAGCAATGCTAAACTCTCTCTTGATCCCTTTCTTGGCACAGAATTCATCCATATGCTTGTTCTTGAATTCTGTTCCATTATCACATCTAATACCTCTTACTTTGAGTCTTAATTGATTTTCAAGGGCTACTATCAGGTCATGGATAGCATCAAAGGTTTCATCTTTGAATCCCAAGAAAAAGACCCAACTAAATCTGCTACAATCATCTGTCACTACCAAGCAGTACTTTTTCTTGTTTAAACTTTCTACTGAAACTGGTCCAAACAGATCCATGTGTAGCAACTCTAAAGGTTCTCTAATATCTCTTTCCCCAAGCTTCTTACATGAAGCTTTATGTTGTTTACCCTTCTTGCAAGCCAAACATGAATGATCAGTCTTGAATGTTTTGGAAGGTAAACCTCTAACTAAATTTCCTTTGACCAGCTTGTTGATGTTCTTAAAATTAACATGACCTAGTCTTCTGTGCCACAGATGTGCTTCTTCCAATGATGCCTTTGCTACTAAACATGTTGCTCTTCCAGCAGAATTGAGACTCTTTAAGTCTAAACTGTATACATCATTGGTTCTTGGTACTCTCAATGTCACCAAGTGATCATCAACAAATTTGAACTCAGGGGAGAGAATGAGACATTCTGTATTAGTAAACAGAATTGGATACTTCTTGTCACAAATTTGAGATACTGACAATAGGTTGAACTTGAGCTCCTTCACATATCTAACATTCTCAAAATCAATACATCCAGCCTTGATTGTTCCTTTGCCAGTGATTCTTCCTCCATCAGGATCATTACCAAATGCAACTCTTCCTCCATAATATGCCTTAAAATCTGACAGGATCTCCTTGTCCCCTGTCATGCTGCCAGAGCAACCACTATCAACAATAATATGATCTTTAAGCTCCTCCTCTGGGTTGCCCTGCACATAAAAGAAAAGGGTTAGTTTCTTTTAGGAACCCAAGCCATTACTGACTTGTGTTCCCCTTGTGGAGTGACATACTTGAATTCCTTCAATATGTAATCTCCACTGGTTTTAAAGGCATGGTCAATTATTATTTGAGTTGGTCCCATGTCTTGTGTTGTAATATCAACAACACTCCCTGTTTCACCCTTATCTGATGAAAGTACTTCTTGTTCCCCATCAGTACTTTCTTTCTTAACCCAATTTCGTTTGACCTTAGGTTTCTCTGATCTAGGTACTCTGCTTGAGTTGTAAGACCTTTTATATGAATTGAATCTCTTAGGTCTTCTATGTGAAAAAGTGCTAGCAGTACCATGAGTGGGTGAAAACTTATCAGTCCTTTGAGAAGGTACTTCTTGAGACTTATCAGAGTGTGAAGGTACTGGTGATTTGGAAAACATTCTTTTCTGGTGAGGGTACCTATAGTCTTTTGAGAAGTTACTATGGTTGACCCTATTTGAGTGATTCCAAACTGGTCTAGTCTCTCTTGCCTTATGGGTGGTAGATCTATTCTTTGGAAACTGACTTAAGTATTCCGAGTGAAAGTCACAGTGCTTAATCAAGTGATCAGGACTATAACAGACATAACATAACTTTCTCTCCATATTCCCAAATCCTCTTCTATGATTAAAAGGTTTCCTATAGTCAGCAGTATTTTGAAAGGTTTCTCTTGGAGGTACTGCTGAATGTCCAGCAGTACTTTGAAAAGTTTTTGGAGATACTGCTTGTTTTTGAAAAACTGGAGGAAACTTTTGATCATTACCCCTTTGAAAATCATTCTTAGGTTTCTCAGAACTAAATTGACCATTAAGCTTCTTCCTAAACTCTAGGTTGTCTACACCATAACGAGAAACATCTGTCCTAAGAGGTTGAAACTGACCAGTGGGTGGAGGAACTGAGTGATACTCCTTATCTTTCTTAAACTCAGGAGGTGATTCACTAAGTGGTTCCTCATTCCTAGATGTGTTTTCTTCTGAGCTTGTAAGATCATCATCACTAGGTGGAATCTCTTCCTTAGCACTAGGTGGGGTCTCTTCCTTATCACTAGGTGAGGACTCATCTGAACTACTATCTTCACCATAACCTAGTCCAGCTCTACTGTTTATTACTCTTTGTTTTTCAACAAATTGAACATGTGATAGACCAGCCTGTTTAATACTACCAAGTTTTTCTAACAAAGTATCTTTTTCCTTAGTAATCTTTTCTAATTCAGACACCTTACATCCTAACTTCCATTCACTTAATTTCAATTGGTAATCTTGTTGCTCATATTTTTCTGCCCAAGCCATTTCATTATTTTCATGTGTTAATATTTTGGCTTCCATTGACTCTAAAGTTAATTGATAACCAGCTACCTCAGACCTAGCTGTTCTACAATTATCTCTTTCAGTCACATATTCTTTAAGCAACTTTTGATAAACATCATTACACTTAGAGCATACCTCAGAGACATTGGATGAACTTGGTGAAGTAGCTACCATAGCAATCTGAACAGGTTCATCTTCATCCTCCATGCTCCAGTCAAAGCTTCCAAGACCATCTCTGGATTCCAAAGCAGCATATCCAGGTTCCTCATCAAAAGCTGTGCCCCAATCAAATTCTTCCATTGCAACCATAGAATAGGTTACAGGTTCATCATCAAATTCAGCACTCCAGTCAATCTCTGCTAAATTTTCTTGAGCCACCAAAGCTTTTGGTTGTGATTCAGTAATAGGAACCTCCTTTCTTTCAATCTTGGGTTGTTCAATCATCCTGTTTGCCTGATATTTTGCAAACTTGCATTCC
Source organism: Artemisia tridentata subsp. tridentata (assembly GCA_021014915.2). Taxonomy (NCBI): domain Eukaryota; kingdom Viridiplantae; phylum Streptophyta; class Magnoliopsida; order Asterales; family Asteraceae; genus Artemisia; species Artemisia tridentata. The sequence continues at coordinate 421,671,802 of CP139505.1, forward strand.
CTTGCAAAGTGTCCAAGCTTTTGACAATTGAAACATTCAATCTTGGATTTGTCAAAAGTAATACCTTGTTTGGCTTTGAAATCAATTCCCCTTCCTGTCTTGTTCATGAACTTCTTGATCCTAGCAGTGATCATAGCTACTTGCCATCTTATGTCAATTTCTTCTAAAGCATCTTCTTCAATCTGCAACAAGTCTTCTTGATAGGTAACAGGTAAAGTGGCTTGTTGTGCAAAGAAAGAACATACAACTTCATCAGAATTGGTTTTGTTTGTTGGTGATGGGTTGGGAGTAGTTGTGGTTGTGCAAACATGCTGTGAATCACCAACAGTACTTTGAGAAGGATAAGCAGTACTTTTAGTGGAAGTACTGCTTCTGTTTTCAGAAGATACAAAAGCTATGTTGTGAGTTTTCTGTGAACTGTGACCATTCATCTCTTGCTCGTACACTTTCAGATTTTTATAGAGATCATCAAAGTCCATAGACTCCAATCCAGGTTGTCCTCTAATCATAGTAGCAACCACATGCCAGACAGATGGCAAACTCCTTAAGAACTTCAAATTTGCATCTTCAACAGATACCTCTGCTCCATATAGTTCTAGCATACTAAGTAGATTTTGGAATCTGTCATAGGCAGCATCAAGACTTTCTCTTTCACCAACAGTGAAGGTTTCAAATTGCTGCTTCAATAAGTTTCTATGCATCTTCTTTGAAGCATCATTACCTCCAAATCTTGTCTTGATCGCAGCCCATAATTGTTTTGCATCCTTAGCATCATGGAACTTCAGTAGGTGACCATCAGGAATAGCAGACAGCAGTATGTTGAGAGCCTTATCTTGATTTCTCTTTGTAGCTGCTGGTAAGGGTGGTTGAGGTGGTTTGGGTTGTCCTTCAATTTGTAGAGGTTCATCAAGAACAACATTACCATTGACAATTACATCCCATAGAGCATGGTCAGTAATAGCAAGGTACTGTCTCATCTTCATGCTCCAGAGATCATATTCTCCCTTCTTGATGATAGGAATTCTGAGTGAGGTGATGGATGGGATAGGTGCAGCTTCAGTCGACATTGTTGAGGGTTTGTTGATAAATCGGTTTTAAGGGTTTCTTCTTAATCAGAGTCTCCACACAAGCTCTGATACCACTTGTTGGATCGATATACTATGACCAAACTAACTTGTAGCTTGTCTACGGTTTAACAACTTTGAATGAATTCAAAACTATTAATAGTGAAACACTGATATACTTTGCTAAGTATGCGGAATCTACTTCAACAAAGCTAAGAAGAATTAATAAACGACTTGAATATTATTAAAACCTTGAACCTGCTTTCTTACACAGATTCACTAACAAACTCTAAACTCTAATAATCGTATATCACTAATCGCATATATTCCTCTCTCTAAACACATATCTCTAATGCCAACCTAGGGATCCTTTTATAGGCACAAGGAAAACCCCTAGTCGGTTTACAATACTTGAACGACAAGTAAATTCTAATTATAACTCTAATCTAATACGAACTTTCTAGAATTACACAATAGTCCTTAAACTATTTGCATAGCAGTCCTTAAACGAGCAGCAGTACTTTAATTGAACAGCAGTACTTTGACTTGAGTAGCAGTACTTTGTCTTTTATAGCCCAACATAAGGCGTTTGAAGGCAGCTTCATGTTTTGTCCAACTTTTGGAGAGTCGTCCTTTGTATACCACACCAAATGTACCTCTACCGATCTCAAAATCCTCACTGAAGTCTCTTGTGGCCAAGTTGATCTCCTTAAATGGAATTCGAATATCTTCTAGCTTTTGAAATTGGAGTCTTCGTATTGTAGTGGTAGAATCAGTAGCTCTGTGCTTCTGTAATTTAAACACAACCATTTAATTTAGAAAAAAGATTTAACTATTTGGCTAAGAACAAATATATAATGTTTTGAGTTCAATGTTCTAAACTTCATGATTTCTGGCTATTTAAATAAAAATACTTACTTGAAAGTACAATGCTTCCTCAATCTTTTTGACGATCCTATTCATCGACAGTCGTTCCTTGATGTTGTAACTAAGGCATCTGTACGCAGTTTCTGCAAATGTTTGTAAGGAACGACCATCAGTTTGATCTCTTAAATTGGGATCAATTAATTTATCCATTTGGTTGTCACCATAGTGACGATGGACCTCTCTTATCAGATCAGGTTTCCTACTAGCAAAGTCTGCTCTCTGCGACATCGTAATTAACCCACACAAGATTTCAAACATTACACACCCAAAAGAGTACACGTCTACTTCGGGATTCACTATATAACTGTGCTTGTAAATGGGATCCATGGATTTCTTAAAAAGCTTGATTATAGCACTGTCTGCAGGCTCCCAATTTTTATCAGACACTTGCTTATTTCTTGGGACAAATATTGACAAACCAAATTCACTAATTTTGGCTTCCATATTCTCATCCAGCAATATGTATTCACTCCTGACGTGTCTGTGTACTACTAATCTATTGTCATCCCAAAGACCAGAGTGTAGGCACCTAAGTCCTCTTGCAGCCCCTAGGCAAATCTTAAGGCGTTGTTCCCACGGTAAGCAGCGTAGTTTATCTTGGTCTTGGAGATGATCACGAAGGCTACCATTGATAGAATGCTCGTAAATTAGAATCTTATCTTCTTCTTCATCACAGTAACCAATGTATGGGATGATGTTTTGGTGGTGGAATCTGGATACTATATTAAGCTCATTATAGAACATTCGCCTGTTTAGATCACTAAAGACAAATGCTGACTCAACGAACTAATAAAATACTTTTTTAAGACAACTGTACGGTTTGGCCATCGTTCAGATAGTTCGTTTATGTAAAGGCTACCAATGCTACAAGGTGGGAGAGAACTACTTTCATAATTTTCCTTGGCCAATTCGATCTCTTCTGATGGAATATGAAATTCTCTTAGGTTTTGATATTCACGGCGGCTTCCTTTGACAGAAATGGCTTCCTTGTTCTGCGAATATAAACTGATTGATTATTCAATTTTTAACCCTTATACTTTATAGTGCTAGGCGTTATTAATACAAATGTTAAAAGAAAATGTAAATTGCGCCCCCCCCCCTCTAATACAAATACATTAGAATTTGGCCCCACTAATAAAATTTGTCAAATTCCGTCCCTTCTTTACATTATACTTTGGCCCCACTAATAAAATTTGTTAAGTTTCGTCCCTTCTTTACATATCAAAACACTAAAATTAAAATTTTAAACGTAAACATTAATTATATCATCATAACTCACTTTCGATTATATTAAGTTGCACTTTAATGGAGTAATAGGTAAAGCTGATATTTTGCATTTCAATAGTTACGAGGCGATGTCAAGCCCGTGCGTTGCACCAATTGTGTCAAAGTGTTCATAGCTTAATGGTTGGTATTCATTAGGTTTACACTATAAACTAATTACTTTACTTGTCTATACAATCAGCGACAATCAATATAACCTTGCTTATGGATATCCGCAAGACAGCAGTAAAAGTTTATAGTGCGTTGCACCAATTGTATCCAAGTGTTCATAGCTTAATGGTTGGTACTAATTAGGTTTACACTATTTAAAATATTTACTTCACTTTAAAAGAGTACATGTGAAGAGGTTTTTTGCAAGATGTTATAGCGTAATGGTCGGTACTAATTAGGTTTCCACTATTTACTTTCTTCCGTTATTTTTTACTTTCTTTCGTGATCTCCTCGATGTCGTTTTGTCAATTCCGTGTATACATCAACTTTTATATAGTGAATATATGCGTCAATTTCGTCCAAGTGCACAACCTACTCACCTGTAGCTTTTAATATTGTCAGGTAACAATTCTATTCGTCCAACAATTGAGATTTCATGGTTTTCTACAAAAACACTCACTAAGATATAAAACTGTAAACATTTAAATCCCAAATACACATTGCACATTTGTTAAATTGGTTGGTAATTATGTTTTCTGTATTTATTTATAGTCGATTGTGTTGTAACATAAATTCATTTGATTTTTAAATATGTTTACAGGGAAAAGTTAATTAAATACGTATCTTTTAATGTAAAATATATTACTCTTGGCAGTTGGCACCATTATAGGCCTATCTAAAACCCCATCAACGAACCAACCATGGCAAACCCACCAGAACTCTCAATCCGTCCTTTCGAGCTCACTGATGCCGATGATTTGGCTTTGTTATTGGACCATTCACGTGACTCTATCATGTAAATCACAAATATGCATATATTGGGCCTCTAACTTAACCAATAACTTAGTCCAACACAAACTCAATAGATCTCACTATACAAAAGTACTTGCCCTAATTCACTTCAAACACAACCCTAATTTTTGGCTACCCCTCAACACGCAGCCACACACACACCAAACTTTCTTATTTCTTGATTGCACTCCTTTCATTCTTTTGAATCAACAAACGAACCCCATATCCACTTTCATTCTTTCGTTGGTTAATTTATGCTACGAAATCAAATAACAAACTTAGATCTTTCTTCTCCTTCTTCTTTTCGTTATGATAAAACCGAACACCAATATAATACTTGGACCTTTTCTGCTACAAAACTGAAAAAGAAACGAACACCGCGATTCTCTCTTTTTATTGTGACTTCAAGATCTTGATATAAGGTCTCGGGTAGGTTTAATTTTGTTTTTTGTTTTTGATTTTGTTATTTCGAATCAAAGAGAGATTATAACATAGTTTTATAAATCTTATCTTTCTTTTTCGGATATAAAAGAAGCTAAGCTTCAAAAGATGGACCGACTTCTCTTCGTGTTTCGATTTTAACTGGTCTAAGATGTTGTTGTTAGATACGAAAGAGAAAAAAAAACTGAGATATTTTATTATTATTTGTTCGTTTCGAGTTGTGGCTGTGTTTGGAGATGGGATTTTTTGATGTAGTTGATGTTGTTATTGATTCTGTTCGAGTGGTGAGGTGGGTTTAGGATTTGTTGATGTTGTCGATTTGGAGAAAGGTCTCGTTTTTTGTTTCGGATAAGAGATTAGCATATTTGTTATTTCTAACAATGATAAGAGATTAGCAGATTTGTTATTTCTATAATCTTTTTGTTTCGGATATCAATTGAAGTTTAGCTTCACAATAATGGATCGATGATGATGTCTTTCGTGTTATAGACCTTCAAAGTCAGATTTGATTTTGTTACACATGAAAAGAAAAGCTGAGATCTTGTATTTATCATTTATCTTAAGTTATAAGATCTATGATGAGATGATTCTTTCGTTTGATTGACCTTTAAAAGGTTTGATATTTCCTTGAATAAAGTGAAAGAAATAAATCTGAGATCGAGTAACTATTTTCTTCTCTTTTCGTTTTTGTGAGTTTTTGTGAGTGTTACCGCCATTGGTGGGGTGGGGTTGGGTGGTGTGGCGTGCTAAATCAAATGAAAGTGGTCTATTTATACATAAGAATGCATAAAACATTTCTAGAACATTTCTAGGGGATATGTATAGACCCTTTTAATTGCATCCCTTTTGTGTTCCATAACTGCATCTTTCATTGCAACCATTCAAGCTGAGTTGATCATACACGAAAATTGTAATTATTTGGTGTGTAATGTCTTGTTTGTACAGTACATTTCTTTGTGCACAAATCCTCTTCCACATTAAATTAAGCCATTGAATCTTTATATATATTAGATTTGTGTTCTTTCATATGTTATATTTAGTTTTATTATCATCGTTTCAAAAAAATTCGAGAAAAAATTATCTGAAACTGGTATAAGCAAATGCAAACACATAAATTAGTGGCTTATAAGTTAGTTTTGACAAATGGGTAGCTTAAAAGAAAATAAATTAATATTTGAGTGGCCTCCCAATACATAATCCCTATTTTTACCTCCATTTATTTCCCTTTATTGTTTTGATAACGTATCTAAAGATTTTAGACAGTAATAATCAAAGTGATAGCGTATAGGACCTCCAGCCCAACTGGCTAATGCCCATACACACTAGACTCAACCCAAACATGGTCGAGTCTGACAGAAGGCCTAGGAAACAATTCCCAGGTACCATCAAGACAAACCATGCATGACGAACTCGTCCAAGCAAACAGCGCGCCTGGCTATCTCGCTACGACCGTTAGAGGAAGCACCGCAGGCTCCCTTCATTTTCAACCCCAATGAGCGCCACGTGGATCATCTTGGGACCACCAGTACCGGTGGATAGCTGACACAACCTAGTGATGATATTCTCAAGAAACCCTAATCTAGGGCATGGAGGATCAAGAAGATTAAAGAAGGTGTTCCGTGCAGCTGAAGAAAGTAAAGAAGCTTACTGCTAGCATGATTAACAAGTAACTTTTACTTAACACCCTTTTAGGTGTTAAACGTAGGTTATATCACTATTTAGAAATCCTATGCACAGGGATTTTGGTTTGCACCATTTTTTGTGGTTACTTTCCGATGTGCATGTTTCAGCTGTGTAGACGACCACCAGAACCCTACAGAATAAAATGGATTCAAACAATTGCGAAGGCTCAACAATAAAATGGAATAACATTTTATAATGTCTAAAAGACTTATAAAAAATAATCACATCGCCCTGAAAAGGGAACATCGACAAACTATTTGAAGGCTCAACAATAGCTAAACGAATTAGCCAAGGTTTTTAAGATCGGGATCCTACATAGGATCGTTTTCATCTTTGCAAGATCGTGATCATAAGATCGGATCGGGATCCTAAGATCCTACTATAATGTTATTTTTTAATGAAATTTGTAATATTAGTCAAATCTACAAATTATTGTAAATTATAAACATGAAATTATATGAATGTCTCACGGAAATGTTGTCCTAAATTATAAATATGAAATGTTTAAGAAGAAACACATGTTGTTTTTTAAATTATACAAAAACATAAATCATAAATTTGTAGTTTTTTAGTTTGTGGTTCGAGAAAAGTAAGATCGGATCGGAGTAGATCTTAAGATCTTATGGTCAAGATCGGGATCCTATAAGATCTTAAGCTTATTAAGATCCTACGTAGAATCCGGATCGTTTTTGCTTTGTAGAATCGTAAAATCATAAGATCTTAAAATTAGGATCAGGATCTTAACAACTATGGAATTAGCGTCACATTCTTGGACAAAACAGTCGACGTTCCTGGATAATGATCCCAGGAACAAAGCATAAAGAGACCTTGATCTTTAACAAGCAAACGTTGGTTGATCAACAGTTATTTCTTCTCAAAACTGAAATACCTCCCCAACACCTAGCTTTGAGACATCCGCAATGGATAAAACTTTCGATATAACTATCGAGGAAAGCCAACATAATCGCAGGCAAGAACTGCCATGTTACAACCTCGGGACCCTCGAAATAATAGCCAGGCACGGGGATCCATGAAATCCTTACAAACGTGAATTGAGCCAGAAACAATGATCCCATATGTGACCCATAACAAGCATACTTCACCCTCACCTGGGAGACAACAGTTCACGTCTCTCAGGGTGCTTACATTCTTTCTAATTAATGCATAGTGCTGCCTAGTTAACGACAAGAGGAGTAATGAAGAGTTCTTATTCGAGATCAAGGGGAGAACAAATCAAGAAGGGTTCTCGACCTTTGGATTTCCATCCTAATAGAACTTAGCAGTTCAGTTGGATGATTACGGAAAAGCATCATGAAAAAAAGCCTAATTATGCTAATCGTAACAAGAACCGCCAGGAAACCTTTAACAAAGATGAACTAATATCTCCTCCTGAGAACGACCTTTTGAGGAAGATATCAGGGGATACAAAAAGCTCAATACTATCGTACTCATACAAAGAGTATTCGACAAAATAACACACTCATCCACCTATACTTGGAGTCTTCAATATAAGGTAATAAAACCCCTTACTTGGGAAAATACTCGAAAAACTCCAATCTAGACGAGTGGGAACAAACTCAACTATACTGATATACTCAACCTGAGCTTTGAGAAATACGCTTTTGACAAAGCCACAACCAAAGGAAAGCTCGTATGCTTTGAAACTGGAAAAAGGTTTTTGTCAACTTTTGCAAGTAGAAAAACTCCGAACTCACGAAACATCAAACTAAACGCAAACTTTTGTTACTCACACTCTTCTAAAGAGACTTCAAAAGGAAGAGATACACTTGAACAAAACGGTTTAGGGTATGCCCCTTTTATAGGAAAAAATAAATGGGGGCCCAAATGACACGTTTCCAGAGGCTCTATGGAGTCAAACAGCGTTGAACGCATGAACACTCATAAAAAAGTAGCGTACTTCAAAGCGTCAGACTTTAAGACACCAGAAATGGCTAATCGACAGCCTGCAACACAAATCGAGGAAGATCTCACCATCTCCAGTCAGGAGGACCCTGAATTTACTAAAGAGAGAGATAGAGAGACTATTTTCGGCTAAAACAAAATCTCAGGCCACGTGAAGATTTAAAGCAGCTCAAGCCTGGGACAGAAAAAGCTTGACAAGTACTTAATCCTTGCAATAACTCTTTGTAGATACTAGAAACGAAAAAGGTTGTACATGCATTCAATATGCGACACTCTTGGAAATGACCACAAATCTTCAAAACAATCAGGTCATAATAATCAACCTTGATGCCCCACATTTCCAGGCAAAACAAAAGCAACTTAGCCTCCCTGGACTCAGGAAGTCATATTAGGAAAGGCCCATGGCGCCTTATCTCTTGAAAAAGAGTCTATCATCGCATTTTCTTGAAAATAGTCAAATACACTAATCGACTGGGGGGACTTGATAGTGTATAGGACCTTCAGCCCAGTTGACTAAGGCCCATACATACTAGACTCGACCCAAACAAGTTTGGAGTCTGACAAAAGGCATGGGAAACACTTCCCCAAGTAACATCATGACAAACCATGCCTGACAAACTCGTCTAGGAAAACAGCGTGCCTAGCTATGTCACAAGGACTGTTAGAGCAAGCACCACGTGCTCCCTTCATTTCCTACCCCGATGATTGCCACGTGGATCATCCTGGGACCATCAGATTGCCTTTACGGGTACGCATAACCCTAAATGTCTTCATATAAATACTTAGCCATTTCCCCAAATTAGCCAAGCCAATTCACGCCAAGCCATCCCTGGAAAACCTACACCCAAGTCGATTATTCTTTCGGATAATTGACATACTTCAACCCACTCGACTCGTCAGCGTTACCTCAACTCGTGATTCCGATCACACTTTGGGGTCTTTACCGAACGTGGGAAAACAAACGGTCGACCACCCCAAACCATCAATATGTATCATAAGTAAACACAAAATTACGTATTACATGAAGTTATTTGGGTCTCAACTGTGATAACGAGCGTATGCGACAAAAAAAAAAAAAAAAAAAAAAAAAAAAAAAAAAAAATGAACAAGTTATTATTATTGATCTTGAATTTTGATCTCGTCACATGGTGTGGTTTTCTAACCCGCAGATGTGAGATAAAAAAAGAACATTATTTTTCTAAAGATCAGATGGGTGAATCCTAGCAATCTATTTTTTCATCAAACAAAAAAAAACTCATTTTCCACCTTTAAAAAAAAACAACATATCCTCCAAACGGCAAATCTTCAACTACGAAAAATACACTATCGCGACGAGAATTAACTTATCTTTCTACAGATATGCACTTCTATATACTTTCGACGATTTTTTTTCTTCTTTAATTTCCGCCCAAGAAAATCACACGTGATTTGTAAAACCACTTGTTATTTGTTATTTTTCTAATTTGTAAAATTACGGCCCATAAAATCACTTGTGATTTGTTATTTTTCTGATTTGTAAAATCACTTGTGATTTGTTATTTTTCACAAGTCACATGTTTTTAAAGTAATAAATCACATGTGATTTTTGGAATCACATGTGATTTTTCTAGGCGAAAATCTTGAAAAAAAATCATCGAAACTATATATATGTGCATATCTATAGAAAGATAATTTAATTATCGTCGCGATGGTACAATTAATTTCACGTAACGATTAACGGGTTGCGGAATATTTTAATTAAATAAAAAAGATAAACGTGGGTTTTTTTTTTATTTGTTAAAAAATGATGGCCAGGATTATATAGTTTGTTCTTTAGATAAAACCTGTTCCGTATAGAACTTTTGTCAACCCGAAATATCTTTTGAATCCGACTTTTTTTTTTTTTTTTTTTTTTTTTTTTTTTTTTTTTTTCGTTTTTTAATTAAACACTTGTACATAAATGATCTTTAAGTTTTTTTTATAAAAAAAATAAAATAAATATTAATAATGATCCTAAGATGTACATATTGAATGATGCATATATAGTACTTTTTCGTAACCGAATTCGAATTTGATTCAACCGAACCGAAAACTAAACCAAAAACCGAACCCCTATAACCGAAAACCGTACCGAATAACCCGAATTACATAATTTTAATTATTTTTTCATTTAATTATATATATTTTTAGAACAATTTTTTTTCCAGGATTAAATAATGTTATATTTATACTAAAAAAGAGTTTTAATGATTTTTTTTTTTTTTTTTTTTTTTTTTTTTTCATATAAATACATAGAAAAAATCTATATTTATGTGAATTTTGATTTTCGGTTCGGTTTTCGGTTTTCATTGCTAAAATCATATCCAAACCGATAACCGAATATTTAGTTCGGTTCGGTTCGTTTTTGACCATTTCAGTTCTGTTACGAATTCGGATTAATTTTTTTCGATTCAGTTCGATTTCGGTTTTTGGTTACTGTGAATATTACTCGATCTGCGAACCCCCTCCTTTTTCGCATGTATAGTACTTTTTCGCATTTTGTTGTATGACATCATACTGAATGATGCATATATAGTAGTTTCCGCAATTTGTTGTGTATGAGACTAGAAACTTTCAGGTGGTTAAATGAAAAAGAGACTTACATGAATATCCAATGCATCTTTAATTGTCTTGACGAGCGTATCCATTGTAGGGCGATCCTTGATGTTGTAACTAAGGCATTTATAAATTGGCTCGAGCTCGAGCTCGAATATTTTTTTGTTGTTCGAGCTCGAGCTCGAAGCTCGTTTAAAATTTTTAACTTTTTTTTTTGTAATCCTACAATAAACTAATTTTCAAGCTTAAGATACTCGTATAAAAGATCTGTTAGACTCGCTTTTTTATAAAGATGTCGTCACTCACGTGAATTGGACTAGGTTTGTATTAAGTAGCTCACACAGGGACTACTTATGTGTAATAGGCAAACTAGTGATGTAAAAGGGCCTATAAGTACCCACATGACTCTCCATGTGGATGTGTGGGAGTATTGTTTCATTTCATTTGTTTCTTTTAATAAAGCAAACATTTGACCAGGATTCTCTCCACCCTCTCACTACTCTCTCTCTAGAAAGATGAACATCTTCATCTTTCACCAAATCCGGCCACCTGAACCACGAAACATATGAAACTAGGTCTCTACAATTGGTATCAGAGCAAACCTGGGAGATTCTTGGTGAGTTTACTAATTTTTGTGGTTCGATTCAAAGTTTTAGGCTGTTTTTATCTTCATTTTAGTCATCCGAAAATTCGTTTTTTCCGGTCATCGGAATTTATTGCCGTTTCATATGATAAAAACGGGCTTATTACTGGTCTTATGTATCCTTGATGGTCAAAAACATCTCAAATCCATGGTCATACGAGGTTAGATCACGTAACAGTTCTAGCTTTAAGGTTTGATTGAGCTCGTTTTTGTCCTCTAAATCCGTGATATGTGATAGATCTGATGGATATACGGTTGAGTTTTATGCTCAAAATGGGTTTTATGGTCAGATCTGGGCAGAAAAAGATGGTCGGAAAATGGTCGGAAAATGAACAGTGGACCTCAATTATTGGACTCAATTATTGCTGCAAATTCGATAAAGGAGTTGACTTTTATCGCATTTGCCATTTTATCGCATTTGAATTTTATCGCGATTAGATGTTATCTCGATTGGGAATTATCGCAGTTGGGGTTTATCGCACTTGAGATTTATCGCATTTGGGCTGTTATCACACTTGAGATTTATCGCAAATGGGATTTATCGCAGTTGGGATTATCGCAGTTGGGGTTATCGCAGTTGGGGTTATCGCATTTGGGATGTTATCTCGTTTGGGATGTTATCGCGATTCAGTTCTTTTGAAATTGAGAAATATGTCCGATTATAACCTTTCCATTTTCATACCCTTCAACTTAGTATCCCTTCCACAAAAAAAAAAAAAAAAAAAAGAAAAAAAAAAAAGAAAAGGATAATAGTGAAAATTGGCGGTAAAATTTAATTTTTTCAGGTGATTAAACGTTCGATTTTTATGCGAGATTCAAATTTTGGTATAATAGTGAAAATTTTGGCCCAAAATTCAAATTTTTTTGTCAAAATTCGAATTTTTTAGGTGAAAATTGACGACAAAATCTGTTATACTCAAATTTTTCTAGCCTTCTTGTAACGGCATTTCGTTGTGTATTTTAAATTATGTCAAAAAAAAAAAAAAAAAAAAAAAAAGGAGGGATATAGGGTTACCATCGCAACAATCACGGGGATACATCATTCACGGCTAATATGGTTAAGAAGAATGACTACGGGAGAAGAATGGTATTATTGATTTGATTTTGAAGTGACATTTTTCGTGCATGTGTACTTATTTATCTCAAAGTCTAGAGGTTGGTTGGATGCATGACTTGTTGAGATACTTGTTTGGGCTCTCATGGGTGTAGTGATTAAGTCTTGGATTATCTAGTTTTCATAGGTCAAGGGGAGGATGGACGAAGACCTAGTTAACTATCAAAACTGAGATGGAGTACTCAGTGACACACAAAGATGTGGATAGTTCAAGAGATGTTTATATACTATTAAGGAAGGATGGATGGGTATATGAAACGACCTATGCTTTAAGGAGTTACGTTGTAGTGCTCAGTATAGGTTCTTAGTCACATTATCGTACAAGATTAAGTCACATTTGAGGGGAGGTGTTTACTTCTTGTTCAAGTTGGTCATATCGGGTTATCTCCACATGTGGTCATTTATTAGAAGCCGGTGAATTTTACGGTTGGTTTGGGAGACGTATTGAGAGTATTTTTTAACATATTCTCACAATAATTAAGCCTCGACGGGTTGTCGACGTGCTATCATGGATTTAGTATTGCTTCAAGATCAAGGTACTCCAAGCCATGTACATTATTATATGATGATTACGATGAGTCGCAATCATCAGGAGGGAGAAGTACGCCCTTAGGAGGGAAAAGGTGATGCGCGTGATGTGTCGTTGCGGTTTAGCAGTTTTAATGCCTACTCAAGTTTTAAATTTATATTTAGCCGACTTATCAATAACACACACACTTAACGAGCAGTGTACCCGGTCAGTATGAATATAATGGTAAGTAGAGTGTCGATCACTAAGAGTGGAACGTATTATCTAGTTATTCTAATCAGTATTTTAATATATTAAGTTAGCTATACAATCTAATCTAACGCAAGGGGGTTCAGCCTGAGAGACTGGCACGATTTGGTTGCAATTAAATAATAGACTAAACCAATAGGCACGAATCAGCAAGTAGCACACACGTACACAGATAAATACTCGAGACAATAAGAGGGCTGTCCTTATGATAAGTAGTTTGTCACTTGTTTTATTGCTAGTGTTATATGAAGTGTATAGTTCGATGCAACGCACCGAGATTAAGTCCTTTCTCGTTGGTTCTAATCTTATCGGCGAGTAAACCCTTAATGATTACTTATGACTATCCCGTTTATCTTTCTCCTACTTTTCTACAGACCATAGAATACATAGGCATCTAATAAACAGGCGAGGGCAGAGGCATGGCGACCCGATCAACGCTCAGCTAGACACAGAGGTTATCAATGCACTAATAAAAGTCACCAATGACATCAACATATAAACTTTAATTAATGAGAAAGCAGTTTTAAGGGAGTGCAATCTTTCCGTTGTCACATTACACAAGCCACCAATCTTGATGAATTAAAGTTTACTAACACAATAAAACAAAACTACTTATTGAATTAAACACATGCAGCACCTTCTTACAGCTCTTGTATCTTTGATTTGGGTGTGTCTTGTGCTGCTACCTTGACTGAATTTGTCCTAGGTTTCTGGTCTTCGGTCTTCTGTTATAATATATGTCCTTTGAAATTCGTCTGGTCTTGGGGTATTTATAGTTTCTGTCTGAGGGTAAGATGCGGCGCATCTAGTAAGTAGATGCGGCGCATGTACTTAACTTCACGTGGGGTCCAAGATTATAATATTCAGGAATATTCGTACACCGCCAGAAGATGCGGCGTATCTTTATCTTTGGATGCGGCGCATGTCCTCTTGAATCTTGGATCGTATCTGGTGAGATCTTGATAGCGATGCGGCGCATGTCATGAGTGAGATGCGGCGCAACTGGAGCAGATTAGTCTTGGTCTTGTCCATTTCAGTAGACTCTTCACTTTATGCATGTTTTGCTCCATAATTAGTCCAAAATCGCCAAGTTTCACCAAATGCTTGTTTTCAACTGAGAATTACAAAAGTAAACGATTAAGTATCAATCCTCATACATAATATAGTAAAACAAGTCAAATTAATAGGATAAATGATAGTAATAAAATGTACTTATTTGAGTTCATCAAATATCCCCCCACTTGAACTTTACTTGTCCCCAAGTAAACCTTAGATTAAAACTTATGAAAATGTATCCTAAAAGATATTAGGATGTATTTTTATATTTAAGCATGTATTCATCTTTGTCATAATCACACAACCAAACACTTAACAAATTAGAAGTAAAATAAAATATTCTGATAAAAGCAAATCTAATCGTTTAACTGTCCAGTCGTGACGAATATTCTATCATAAGCTTGGCAAGTATACACATCTCCTCCACTAAAGCTAAGAAATAACAAGTCTAAAACGGTAAAAAGGGTTTTGAGGTTTAAGGGTTAATCATTCTTAATCACTATCGATCTCAAATTCCAGAAAAGGCGACAAAATCACAAATACATGATCGAATCCACGAACACGATACTTGCAATTGCTCAAATCCTTAACTCGAATAGGCTAAAGATAGGTCCAAACTTCACCAATAATAATATATCAAAAAGGGCGACAAAATCATAAATACATAGCCGAATCCACGACTACGATATTTAAGATTGCTCAAATCCCTAATCTCAATAAATCAAAGGTTTGGTTGGATAAAGAATAATAGGGTATGGATAAATTTTGGGATATAAATTGGTGTAAAATGAAAAATAAACAAAACAAATAAATTAAAATCCTAAGTGTGGTTAATCACTATCCCAACCATCCCATGAATAAGACTCATATCATTAAATAACTCACGCTTTAACACTTGAAACACACGCTTTAGGTAGACACGAATTATACTCAACAAGATCTTAATCAAAGAATAAACCTTAGTTGACGTTCCCATAACTGCCAACTCCCATTCAATCCATAGATATAGTACAACAACTAGTGGTGATATCGACCACTTAATACAAAACTTTACATAAGTTGGTTAAAAAACAAACATCCAACTCTTCTTTTTTCTTTTTCTTTTCTCTTTTTTTTTTTTTTTTTTTTTTTTTTTTTTTTTTTTTTTTTTTTTTTTAATAACATAAACATAGATGTGTAAAATTTCACCACATCACTATAATGATAATTCTGGATAATTTTTCCATATTTTTCATAACTTCAGAAATAACTATAATAGCGAAAGTAGTAAACACACAAAAAATAAACTCAAAGATATACAATATTTACTTTCACTCCAATTGCATTGTGCAATTTCCCGACCTAACCATAGATAATGAATTACGCACGCGAACACAGGTAATGTAAGGAAACTCACTTTGCCTATAGCAATTAACCAACCACGGATTCTAATCTACAGGGTAGGCTAAGGTTTAAGGTGTAACGAAACATTTTAACAAAGGTGTAAGAAACGAAAGGAATGGCTCTGAGTGTTTTTCTAGGGGTATCTTACTCTAAAAATGAGAGTAACAAAAGGGTTTATACGGGAGTTAACTAACCAGTGTAGTTAGTTAATAACACATAACATATAAAGGCTATTTGGGTGTAATCCTAGAAATTTACCAATTTAGACAAGTCATTCCAATTATATAAATAATACTTATTATGGTGGTCTCGAATAGTATACAAGCCAAGTTCTAAAGTTTACAAGTCACCGGCACACTCATAGATTTGTGAATTTTGAAAAATCACAATTTTGAAAATAACGTCATGTGTGCAGCTATGCAACTTAGATTTTAAACAAAAACATGCTAAAAATTTTAAATTTTATATATTAAGCACATTTTAAGCATATTTTGAAAAGTTTAGGACAAGTGAGTGTTAAGTGTTCTAATTCTCCAATCCCCCCACTTAAGTTAAACAACGTCCTCGTTGTTTGTATAAAAGGTTAAAAACTGGAAAATAAAAGAATTAGAACTGAAAAACTCCCCTGAGATTTGCTCGGTATGATCCTCCATTAGTGTAAGAGCAAAAATCATCTTTCTTGTGGATTAGAACGTTTAAGCTTCATAATCGATGTATCCACAGGAAATGCAGGAATCTATAATACCACCAACACTTTAAAAACACACCTAAGATAAGAAAGGTTCAACTTGCATAATACATTAGTAGTTAGGTAAAAATAAAACATAAAAAATTAAAAATTAAAATCATCAGGTCAGTCGATGCGCCGTATCTTATGGAAGAAGATACGCCGTATCGAGCCTGGAATAAATACGGATCAGAATAATAGATGCGCCGCATCC
The DNA here is from genome assembly GCA_021014915.2 of Artemisia tridentata subsp. tridentata. Lineage (NCBI taxonomy): Eukaryota > Viridiplantae > Streptophyta > Magnoliopsida > Asterales > Asteraceae > Artemisia > Artemisia tridentata. Next base: position 421,688,555 of record CP139505.1, read on the forward strand.
TTAACCAGGGATGCGCCGCATTAAAAATAAACTGATAAAAAGTTTAAAGTTCGAAAATAAAAAAATGCAGAAAAATAAAATAAGATATGACCATTTGCATGAGATGCGTCGCATCTCAGAATTGAGATGCGCCGTATCCTCTGCGGCCTGACTGTAAAATAAAACTAAATAAAGGATAGGATGCGTCGCATCTGTTTACCAGATGCGGCGCATGTGGTTACCAAACAGACTGATAACAGTCTGCTGTAAAATGACTCGTTCCACGGTTTGATCTCTCACGTCCTCTCGTACCCTCATGCTGAACTTAATGCCAGTCTTCATCAAATATAACAAGAAACATAAACTGAAACATTAAATATATACACGAGAATAGTGATCAGTACAATCCAAAAAGTAATAATAATATGTGGAACAATGTCAGTAAAATCAAGAGAGTAAGATCAAGGGTGAGCGAGGTCGTCTGGATGGGTCCCGAAAGTGCTGGCTCCATCAGTCCTAGGGCGGACTCTGCGCTCGTATGCACGTGTCACTCCCGCAACATGAGTACCATCTGAACGGGTGTGGGTAATACCCTGCTGCTCCAATAGTCTGCTCACACTCATAACCAACCACTCTGAGTCCCTCCTCAGGGCTCTCAACTCTCCCTCGACTGCGTCAAGTCTCTGACCCATGGTGCGTACAGGGACTGGTGGGGGTACTGGTGCCTGCGGCTCCTCCTGATGGGCTGGAGCAGCAGCCGGAGGTCCCTGAGGGCCTCCCTGCTCCGCCTCTGGTCCTGCAGCTCTGGCGGGCCCTAACGCTACCCAAACGTACTCTCCCATGGCCAGCTGGCATATCCCAAGTCTGACCAGATAATCCCTGTCAATGACCGGGAGACGGGTCACCACAACCTCCAGCCCCGCTGGAATCTCCGCTCCAATGACTCCAAAATGGCGGGCCAGCCGAGAAACAAAATGCCCGCCAGTCATCTGGCTCCTCCGATCTCTCCCCGCAGCAGATCGGTGGAGGTAGTGTGCCAAAAAGTGGGGGATGTTCACCGACAACCCCTCATCCATGCTCCTAAGGAGGAAGAGGTCCAGAGTGGTCACCTTCTCAGGTGACTGACCCCTCCCAGCAATAGTAAGTGCAATCAGCCTGTGGCACAGCCTCCTCATCGGCTCCCTGATCAAAGTGTATGAGGGGGTGGAAGTAGTGATATCACCCCCCGAAGAAATCCTATCCCAGTAATCACTGAACAATCCTCTGTCAGGGACCGCTCGCAAACTATCATCCCAATATCTATCAAACCCATCTGACTCAAGCTCCTCAGCTGTATGCAAACCCATGGCCAAAATAAACTGCCTCATCGACATCTGCCTATGCACTCCTCCTAACCTGAACACCAGAGTGTCAGCTGTATCAATCTCCAAATCCGTCTCCCTGTAATGAATCGTGCTAAAGAACTCCAACATAAGCTCCCTGATAAGAGGCTCATCGATCCTGAACAGTCTCTCCCAAGCACTAGACCTGAACACCACCTCCTCATCATCTCCAGCAACAACCATCTCCATCCTATGCTGTAAACTCTCAGCAGCATGCCCAGCTCCAATCAATCCCACATCATCGAAATCCAAAGCCTGTACCCTGAATATCCTCCTAAAGTAAATCGACTCAAGTCTCCGTAAGTAGTCCTCCAAAGTGCCAGGGGTTAGACCCATATCCTCGAATCGTAACCACTGGTGTCTCTGTGCTGCTTCTGGTAGTGCCATCTGAAATAAATTTTCAAAGTTAGTAAGCAGTCTGCAAGATAGGTAGATACGGCGCATCTGATTTAATCAGTGCGGCGTATCTGCATGAAATATAAGAGATGCGGAGCAAGAGTTGAGATACGGCGTATGTAGATGCGTCGTATCTAGATTAATCAATACGGCGTATCTAGAATTTTATTAATTTGGAAATAGGTCGTTACGCCGCATCAGTCAACCTAGATGCGCCGCATCTAAAAGCATATCAGTATAAATAAAGGGGATCAGGTAGGCTTATCAAGAATCCGTATCCGTGACGTAAACTATCACAGTATCATATACTCCGTATATCAGTTCTAAAGGCTCCTTACATTCTAATAATCCAACTTCCCGCTAAATATTCAAAACCGAATTCATTTTCTCAAATTTTCGTTCAAATCAAACTAGCCTAGAAATTCGATTATTAACGCAAGTTAAGTACGGGGAAGATCATCTATTACTAGCTCTAATCATATCTATATCATTTAAGCACAAATCGAATTAATCACATAAACCCTAATTTTCGTATTAACCAAGATTAAATCGAAATTGAGTAATTACCTTAATTTGATGATTAGGAGAAAGATTCTAGATCGGATTAAAGGTGGATTTAAGAAGGATGATCGGAATTAGAGTATAACTTTTAGTGTGTGAAGTTCTTAACTGTGTGTGTTTATGCGGTAAAGATTTTAGATCCGGCGCATTCCCGTCGTATTTATAGGCAAAACGATGCGCCGTATTGAAAATTGGGATGCGCCGTATCTATTTAATTTCGTCTACTAGTCAATGAGTCCTAGATGGTCAGAGATACGGCGCTTTGGATATTTAGATCCGCCGTATCGCTATATTAGTGAACGAAATTTAGATGAGGAACGTACCTTGGCCTCCGCAACACGATTCTTTATACATCAAATTGGGGTAAAACGGTCACACCATACGATATAAATGAATTCAAAATAAGAGCAATAGGTATAAACGTTCTATTAATATTTGTAATCTTATAGTTTAGAAGATAAGGATTTATTCCGAGGTTAGGAACAAATATCGTTTTTAAGCATACAAAATTAAGATTACAATTTTAATCAGACGTATAATATGGATAATAAAATTGAGATTATGATGTAGAGAACTTCCCTTTGGGTTGGTTGAATAATCGAAGAGGTTTCGTTTGATCACTACAGCTTGCTTCTCTCGGTTTGGTTCAGAATGTAATCTTTCATGGTGATGCTTGAGTCATCATTTATCCTGAAAATAAACAACTTGCACACGAGAGTAGCGGACCAATCAAAGTAAATATCAAAAATCAACTATATTTATCAAATTATAATCGTCGTATTAACAAAGGTTAATGCGCCGTATTTTCGTTACGTTTCAAAATATAAGATTTTTTTGATTCAGAAGATGCGCCGTATCGATAAAAATCGATGCGCCGTATCTGTTTAATAATTCGCAAACTGTTTTTAATTAAAATAATAGATACGCCGTATCTGCTAAAGCAGATGCGTCGTATCGCGTTAACGTTTAGAGAGAAAATTTTTTATCAAAAACAGATACGCCGTATCTTGGGGAAAAGATGCGTCGTATCACTTTATCGCTTAGAAAATTTTTCTTATTAAAAACAGATACGCCGTATCTTGGGGAAAAGATGCGTCGTATCGAATTAATTAAACGCATTGTTTTTTATAAAAATTGAACGCAATACGCCGTATCTGAAAAATCAGATGCGCCGTATCGTTCGATTTAGCTCAATACAACGATAGCAGAACAGAAAAATTCGAAAAATAAAAACAAATAAAAACACACGAAAATAAACACAATTAAAAGCAAACAAATAACACACAAAAACAGAAAATATGCAAAATAGTACAATGAATGCAAATTAAACTAATACACAACAAAATTAGCGGTTAGATAAAAAAAATTAAAACCTAATTAAAACACTAATCAAATTAACAGATAATAACAATTCACTCCCCGGCAACGGCGCCAAAAACTTGATGCGCGTGATGTGTCGTTGCGGTTTAGCAGTTTTAATGCCTACTCAAGTTTTAAATTTATATTTAGCCGACTTATCAATAACACACACACTTAACGAGCAGTGTACCCGGTCAGTATGAATATAATGGTAAGTAGAGTGTCGATCACTAAGAGTGGAACGTATTATCTAGTTATTCTAATCAGTATTTTAATATATTAAGTTAGCTATACAATCTAATCTAACGCAAGGGGGTTCAGCCTGAGAGACTGGCACGATTTGGTTGCAATTAAATAATAAACTAAACCAATAGGCACGAATCAGCAAGTAGCACACACGTACACAGATAAATACTCGAAACAATAAGAGGGCTGTCCTTATGATAAGTAGTTTGTCACTTGTTTTATTGCTAGTGTTATATGAAGTGTATAGTTCGATGCAACGCACCGAGATTAAGTCCTTTCTCGTTGGTTCTAATCTTATCGGCGAGTAAACCCTTAATGATTACTTATGACTATCCCGTTTATCTTTCTCCTACTTTTCTACAGACCATAGAATACATAGGCATCTAATAAACAGGCGAGGGCAGAGGCATGGCGACCCGATCAACGCTCAGCTAGACACAGAGGTTATCAATGCACTAATAAAAGTCACCAATGACATCAACATATAAACTTTAATTAATGAGAAAGCAGTTTTAAGGGAGTGCAATCTTTCCGTTGTCACATTACACAAGCCACCAATCTTGATGAATTAAAGTTTACTAACACAATAAAACAAAACTACTTAATGAATTAAACACATGCAGCACCTTCTTACAGCTCTTGTATCTTTGATTTGGGTGTGTCTTGTGCTGCTACCTTGACTGAATTCGTCCTAGGTTTCTGGTCTTCGGTCTTCTGTTATAATATATGTCCTTTGAAATTCGTCTGGTCTTGGGGTATTTATAGTTTCTGTCTGAGGGTAAGATGCGGCGCATCTAGTAAGTAGATGCGGCGCATGTACTTAACTTCGCGTGGGGTCCAAGATTATAATATTTAGGAATATTCGTACACCGCCAGAAGATGCGGCGTATCTTTATCTTTGGATGCGGCGCATGTCCTCTTGAATCTTGGATCGTATCTGGTGAGATCTTGATAGCGATGCGGCGCATGTCATGAGTGAGATGCGGCGCATCTGGAGCAGATTAGTCTTGATCTTGTCCATTTCAGTAGACTCTTCACTTTATGCATGTTTTGCTCCATAATTAGTCCAAAATCGCCAAGTTTCACCAAATGCTTGTTTTCAACTGAGAATTACAAAAGTAAACGATTAAGTATCAATCCTCATACATAATATAGTAAAACAAGTCAAATTAATAGGATAAATGATAGTAATAAAATGTACTTATTTGAGTTCATCAAAAGGAAATGGAGAGAGAAGTACGGCTTATTACCTACTTTGATGCAATTACTTTGTGAGATATGTTAATGCTCCCGAACGACAACCATTGTGCTTACAGTCTCCGCTGCGTGGTTAAAAGGCTAAAGAGTGTTGTCGATTCAGGAGGGAGCAGAAAAGAATAAAGGGCTCACTAGTTAGGAGGGAGTAATAACCTAGCTAGTACATTATAGTTGAAGTTCAGAGCTACAAGGATGTGTGCCGTCAGCACCAAAGATCGAAGCTGCGATCTTTCGGATTAGAGAACTTCAAGTCTGCCAAAGAATCTAGACTACAGAGACTCTGCACTTCAGCAAAAGTTTATTATTGTAATTTACTTTGTATTGTTTATAGGTCTCATTGTAACCATTCACTTGTGACGACATCTTGGAGGGAGATTGTTAGACTCGCTTTTTTATAAAGATGTCGTCACTCACGTGAATTGGACTAGGTTTGTATTAAGTAGCTCACACAGGGACTACTTATGTGTAATAGGCAAACTAGTGATGTAAAAGGGCCTATAAGTACCCACATGACTCTCCATGTGGGTGTGTGGGAGTATTGTTTCATTTCATTTGTTTCTTTTAATAAAGCAAACATTTGACCAGGATTCTCTCCACCCTCTCACTACTCTCTCTCTAGAAAGATGAACATCTTCATCTTTCACCAAATCCGGCCACCTGAACCACGAAACATATGAAACTAGGTCTCTACAAGATCGAACTTGATAGACTCATTTATTAACACAATCTCAAGCTCGATACCTTGTTTACAATTAAAAAAAAAAGTGTTCTGATGCTCAAATTAAAGTTTATGTAACTTATAATAAACACTACCTTTGCATTTGAAGCACAACAGTGTATAATACTCATACTTATATTTTTTATAATTTTGAGTAAATGTGGTTCCTTATGAAAATTAAAGTGGATCTTTGTTTTATAGTGCCCATATTTATTCACTTTTCTTATTATTTTCAATGTGGGATGCTTTTTCATCTTTTTTCTTTGAGTAGGCAATATACAACTACTACACAAAATTTTTAAAACATAAATTTTATATCATTACATTTTCTATTATAATTATAATTCTTAATTAAAAATTATTTAATGAGCTTAATTAAATTAAGAAGAGAGATATAAAAGCAAAGCCCAAAGAGTAAGATTGACATAACTTTGAAAGAGTATCTAATCAGAAGCTAACAAAGTTTAATATTTTCATATTTATTGTTTTGAATTAAAATTAAATTATCAATACTTATTAAAACGTAAAAATAATGTTAGAGAAAAAGTTAGATGTTTGGCTCGATTAGCTCGTTCGACTCGTTAAGCTCGACAAGTTCGATCGGCTCGTTCGACTCGAGTAATTAAACGAGCTTTCGAACGAGCCGAGCCGAATCTTTTGTTCGAGCTCGAGTTAATCGAGCATAATCTTTTGTTCGAGCTCGACTCGAGCATGACAATATGTAGGCTCGAGTTCGAATTAATCGAGCTCGAGCTTGAGTAGCTCGTTAAAAGCTCGGATCGTTTACACCCCTACTTATATTGACAACTAGTAGACCCATGAATAAAATAATAAAATATCATAAACAATTTAGCCGGCCTAGCCAGTAATTAAGTCCATTATGTCACATGCATGCAAGTTGTAATTTGTTAATGATTTTCTTTCATTTAAGACAAAGATAATATACTCAATAATTGATTGCATAATATACTCAATAATTGATTGCATGTTCCAATAGTCGTCTTTATATATTTTCTAAGAGGAGGAGGTACCCGTAAAGACTCCTCCTAGATATCCTGAAGAGAATTTTAGGCGAAGGTATCGTATGAGTTCTAAACTTTTTAATAAAATACTCAACGATATTTTAAGTTATGATGTTCATCCTCTTCCCGAGTACTTTAATTTTTTTAGACTATGTTACGATGCTATCAGTCGTTTAAGTATTGGTCCTATTTTGAAGTGTACATCCGCCATCCGCCAACTGGCGTACGGCAGTGCGCCTGATGCGTTTGATGAGTACTTGCAAATTATTGAATGTTGTTCACGACAATGTTTAGAGTATTTTACTAAATGCATACATATTTTACACGTTGAAAAGTATTTAAGAAAGCCCACTTCAGCGGATATTGAAAAACTATATGCATTGCATGAAGAAAAACATGGACTCCCAAGAATGCTCATGTAATGACTAAGAAACACTATTCAGGAGGTCGGGGAAGCTCGAAATAAAGGTTAAACATGGTAGAATTAGATTAAAGAATGGGGAAGGTGTGTGTGTTTACTAGAGAGAGAAAGAAGAGAAACACACACACCCCCCTTATTACAATGAGACTTCCAACCTTCCTTGTTGAGACAAGGAAGATATTTATACTAAGAATACAAGCCTAACTTAGCTATAATGACTAAACTAGTCCTTGTACATATAAAGATATGCAATTCCCGACTATGACATAACTTTAAGGCTAACAATCTCTCCCCAAAGTGATGTCATACGGGAATTGCTTACAATGTTCCCTACAAGTAAAATTCAATACAAAACATGAGCGCATCAGCCCTGAGATGGTCTTCAAACTTCATTACTTCGTTCAGCTTGCAGAGTCTTCTCAGCTGCTATTTCTTTACTTGCAGAAGAACAATGTGAGCAAATCTAATTAGGGATCAATTATGACTTTTTCACTCTCCCCTAATTAGTGCTCTCCCCCAAACTGACAAACTTTCTGATGAATGCCTGAATTTGAAGAAGTCTTTTGATAATTAAATGCATTACGTCTTTAGTCTTCTAACACGCAGCGGAAAATGTAGAACATACTGTAGACTCGGCCTTCTTCAAGATTGTCCATTTGGGGGAATAGAGTATCAATATCTTCATCTCACCAAATGTATCCCAGTTACGTCCTCGATGTACACATTTCTCTCCCCTGATGGTTACGATTCATCGAAATCAGCATAATGATGTATACGAGAAGTATTAACTGGAAGCACTTTATCATTAATCGTATCAGCCCGTGAGAAGATGTAGATAAACCCAATCTACTAATAATACCATTTGAAGTTGTCTAACTCTTTATCAACCCCCTGTATCAAAATCCAACCAGCTAGTAAATGACCACTCTATGGAGACAACCCAATATGACCAATCTGAGAATGAAGTAAACACCCCTTAGATATGTGACTTAATCTTGTACAAAAGTGTGACTAAGAACCTATACTGAGCACTACAACGTAACTCCTTAAAGCATAGGTCGTTTCATATACCCATCCAACCTTCCTTAACTGTATATGAACCTCTCTCGAATTATCCACATCTTTGTGTGACACTGAGTACTACAATGTATCTCCTTTAAGTGATAGTTAACTAGGTCTTCGTCCATCCACCCCTTGACCTATGAAAACTAGATAAACCAAGACTTAATCACTACACCCATGAGTGCCCAAACAAGTATCTCTGAAAGTCATGCATCCATCCAACCTCTAGACTTTGAGATAAATAAGTACACATGCCCATGAAATGAACTTTAAACCCAGATAAGCAATATCGTACAAAAACTCCGTAGTCACAAAAAATCTGATACTAGCCGTTGTCATTTGTTTGTGATTCTTGATCAGGATCTTTTAAGCTATACGTGGTGATTTTGATGGTGTAGACCGATAATATCATTTATGATTTTGGTGTGGTGAGTTTGAAATATGCCATAAAATTCAATTCTAAGGATACACGAAAAAATTGAGTTTTGAAAATTTTTACGCCAAATTTCACCGAAAAAATTCGAATTTTGACCTAAAAATTTGAATTTTGGGCCAAAATTTTCACCATTGTACCAGAATTTGAATTTAGCGTAAAAATTGAACGTTTAGTCGCTCATAAAAATTAAATTTTACCCAATTTTCCTGCCAATTGCGATAGAAATTCCAAACAATTTCGATAGAATTATTTTATTTTATTTTTATTTTTTTTAACAATTGCGATAGAAATTCCCAAGCAGAATTGCGATAAACCTCTTAAGTAGAATTGCGATAGAATCCAAGTCTGATAAACAATTGCGATAAACAATTGCGATAGAGTCCACTTCAAGAATTGCGATAGAGGAAGAATTGCGAAAAAATGCACAATTGCGATAGTCCTCAGAATTGCGATAAGTGCCAGACAATTTCGATGGACTTTCACAATTGCGATAGAGCTCCAAACAATTTCGACAAACCCTCAATATTATCGAAATTCTTACAGAATTGCGATAAACCCTTAAATCCAGAATTTCGATAGAAGCAAACAATTCCTATAAACCCTCAAAATTGTCGAAATTCTTACACAAGAATTCCTATAAACCCTCTTTTATCTAAATTCTTATATAAGAATTTTGATAAAGATGCAATTCGATGAAGATTCAACCGCAAGTCATCAAAAACTTTGAATCCCTTTTCCACCAACAAATTACCTCAAAAGCCCACGAAAACTTATAAAGATCAAACCTTTATCGCCTATTTTACTTATCCACTATATTTCGATAAAAGATCTAACCTTTTAACGATATAACACTAGATTTTTGAAGATAAGATTCGATGAAAAACTACCAAAACTCACTAAAAATCAAAGTTTGGAGACAAAAGTTGACGTTCTTTATGGCTGATGAACAGTAACCGAGATGAAACACACCACAAATCACACTTTTTCACCTCAAAACACCACGATTCGCCCCTGGTTAGCTCTGATACCAATTGTAATGACTAAGAAACACTATTCAGGAGGTCGGGGAAGCTCAAAATAATGGTTAAACATGGTAGAATTAGATTAAATAATGGGGAAGGTGTGTATGTTTTCTAGAGAGAGAAAAAAGAGAAACACACATACACACCTTATTACAATGAGACTTCCAACCTTCCTTGTTGAGACAAGGAAGATATTTATACTAAGAATACAAGCCTAACTTAGCTATAATGACTAAACTAGTCCTTGTACACATAAAAAATGCAATTCCCGACTATGACATAACTTTAAGGCTAACAGCTCGGGAGTATTGATTGTATGCATTGGGATTGGAGAAATTGCCCAAAGGCCTTACAAGCTCAATTCAAAAGACGTGATCATAAATACCCAACTCTTATGTTAGAAGCGGTTGCGGATCAAAAATTATGGATTTGGCATGCATATTTTGGTGTCCCGGGGTCAAATAATGATCTTAACGCGTTGAAAAGAATCATGTATTGTTGTATAATGTTACACAACATGATATTGGAAGACGAAGGATTCGAAGTGAATTTAAGAGATTAGTTCGTTGATCCAAGGCCGAACATTCCAGAGACTTGGACCGAAAGATGTGATTTACATGTTAGAAAAAACAAAGAACTTCGAGATAGAAAAGTGCACGACGATCTTCGACAAGACCTTGTGGAGCATGTATCGAACCTTAATTACTAGTTTGTAATTTTTATTTCTTGTTTAAGTATTATGTTTTCTGTTTTTATGTAACTTTTTTTTATCAATGTAATTTTTTTTTTAATTTAATGAAGTTTATTTTAGTTTATTGATATTGTATATGTTTTATTTTATGAAAAAAAAAAAAAAAAAAAAAAAAAAAAAAAAAGACGATGGCACCACATTTTTTGGTGCCAACGGTAACGGCCAGAATGTGGTGCCATAGAGAACTTTGCTGACGTGGCAACACTTTTTTGGCTATGGCTTGAAGCCATGGCACCACGGTACCCACCACACTAAACGAGAGTGACTAAATGAGGTCGGATCTCAGGGTTTAGTCTCTTACAAAAAATGTATCAGATAAGTAAACTGCCAGAGTATTCTACCCCATAAACATCAACAATTTCACTATTATATGAGAGACGATTTTGTTGCTGAATTTTTGGGTGTAGCAGCTGACTCGGTTTCTTCTAGTGGAATTAGAAAATGTTCAAGGTTCACACCAGAAGAAGGCATTGTCTATAGTTAAATTAACGGGAATTAAAAAAATTATCATTACTTGTCATATATGTTACTCCCTCCGTCTCAAAATAATAGTCCATATTTCTATTTCGCGATGTCTCAAAATAATTGTCTACTTTCCTTTTTAAGTAAAACCTAGAGAACTTTGTGGGAGAATATTTTATTTGAGTGGTTGAAAATTAAAGTGGCCCAACTTTTATTAAACTTTGTGATTTTTGTCTCCTGACAATTATTTTGAGACGGAGGGAGTATAATTTTAAATGTTTTTTATTTATTTATTAAGACATAATCGTGCACACAAGTCTAAATTGCCAAAAGTCGTCTTTGCTTAAATTAACTGTGATTAACAAATTATCATTACTTGTCATGTTATAATTTGTTAATGATTTTTATTTGTTTATTAAGACATAATCATACACGCAAGTGCCAAATTGCCAAAAGTCGTCTTTGTATATTTTTATTCTATTAACAAATTAGTTGGAAAACTACACCGAGTTATATAAAGGGATGTTCTATTAAGAAAATGAGACTTGATAATAATCATAGAGCAAACAGCAACAAAACTTTTCCATAGTGGTTGGTCGTAACAAGAAAATTTGGAGTTAAAGCAAATACGGAATACTTTTTCTTTTAGAGGAGCGAAAAGGAACGGCTCGAGGGAAATTGAAATGCGTTTGAAGTGAAAAAATAATAGCTAATATAGGCTAAGTGTTTACATAAATATTTGTTGGTTCTTCCATTCTAATGTCTTAGTTATATAATTTGCCATTTTCGGGAAACAGACGAAATCTTTAGATACAAATTGTAGTTTGTTAATGATTTTCTTTCATTGAAGACAAAGATAATATACTCAATAATTGATTACATGTTCTAATAGTCGTGCTTATATATTTTCTTATTCTATAAACAAAGTACACACATTTATATAAAGTCATATTGTATCAAAATGACATTTGGTAATAACCAAAAGGCAAATAGAAAGAAGACTTTTCCATAGCGGTTATAACAAAATATGAATGGTAAACCACTTATTAGTACTTATTTAAACGAGTGAAAATGAGGTTCGATTCCAGGGTTTAGTCTGACAAAAAAATGTATTAGATAAGCAAACCGTCTGCTTATTCTACGTACCCCGTAAACATCAACAATTTCACTACGAGTGGAATTAGATGTCACAGTCATAAAGTTGGGGCAATTAGGTAATATGATAGTTAAGTAAGGGTCGTTTGGTAATTTAAATAAAATCTTTCTCTAGTAAAATATGCTCCTAGAATTCAGGGACATGGGTTAGCAGTTGTTGCAAAACAAGTTTAACATCATAGAGAACCAGATAGAGGGAGTTATGTGGCTGTCATCTCAAAGTTTATTTTGTTATTAGTCTTGTTAAATTGTGTCTTTAATTTCAGTGACAAATCAATGAATTCCAGTTGTGTTGTTTAATTTATCATTCAGTAAATTGTAGTCCGAGTTGATACCGTTACAGTGGTATCAGAGCTATCGAATCCTTGGCCAATGGCGGAGGTGTTGTAATTTTAATACATGAGAATCATAATTAAACAATAACATCAAAGTAAACATGCGGAAACGTAGGAATAATAATACATAATTAATTAACCGAATTTAAATGTATGCGTACCTTAATGATTCTAGCAAAACAAGAATCAATCCAAGCAATAAGAGTGATGAACCCTAATTAGGGTTTATAAGTGGATTAATGAATTACCCCTTACCGTTTTGTAATTCAATCCAAGATATTAACTATAGTGAGTTAATACCACGTTTTTGTACACGCGTACTATTAGCGATTCGATGTGAATGCTAGTTCTTGAATCACAACTAAAGCATGAAAACCAACAAGGTTTTGCTTCGTATAAAATAAAATGGGTCGAACCATTTTATTTTCTATCTATCGATTATTCATACAAGAATGAGGAAAAGCATGAATATATACATGCATGCACATGGCATGACATGCCTATCGTGTTAGCATGCATGACATATCTATGATATAGCTAGTAGATATCAAAAGTGGTAATTCACGGTTCATAAAATATCTAAAGTAAGGGTGTGTGTCGCATTCTTTTTGTGAGGCTAATAGGGTGTTTATATAGCCCTCAAACTTGTTCACCAAGTTAGAGTCTATCACCTCCACAACTTCCACAAAACGACACTCGGACCCCTCCATTCCTTTTCTTGTTTTGACCGATATTAATCAACACCCCATGGGTTTGGTTTTCATACTAATAAGTCCCTCATGTATAAGTTAATTTATTTGTGATTTAATAATTAAATATAACTATTTATATATTAATTATTTAACATCGATTCTCATACGTAAAGTGTGCGATCCCGTAGTCTCGAGTTCGATCCTAACACACAACTACTAAATTATGTCCACAAAACTAACAGCTCCCACTTTGACATATTTTAATAGTGTGATCACATCGGTTGGCGTCTAGCAACACGCCGATGCCTCTAGTACGATCTCGAGTAAGGTCTCCTGAAAAAACCTTTTAATGATTCATCATTATTATTATCCTTTTGTTACTAATACCACGTTAAATAAAGATATGGATCTAATTCATTCTTTTTTTAACTATTCTGTTTCTCATTGTTTGTGATTGAGCAAGATTACCAAATCTTTTGAACATATTCAAGGGAGATCTTGGGCATGGCCACGCCAACATCTTGTCAACCCTACGAGGGCCCAACAGTATTAAACTCCAAAATAAATTTGAATGAACAAATTATATCTTGACTACAAGCATAACCTATGAATTTTGTAACAATTCCGAAAACAATCCTTATGACTACCAGTTACGTATAGCGTTAAATTGTTCCACAGAATGCACTACATTCATAACAGTTATCTGATATCTCAAGTATGAGGATAACTATTCATGATTTACTTAATAACAACATCCATAAAGTAACATCATGTAGTTTGGGATAAGTCCTATATTCAATTCATTGAATATCATGTGAATTTGGCATGTCAACGCATCAATATAATTCCGAGTATATTATACCAAAATTCAGATTTGTCTTAATTCAATGATATTCTCATATCATTAATTGACAACGAACGATTTAGAATAACATAAGTTATTCATGAATTTAAACATGCAAACATATGATACAATATATTATAAATAAAATCAAACATACCAACTATTTTAATTCATTATAATAATTGTTTAACATCCCTTATCCAAATACTAAATAGATCAATGCAAGAAAATTCTAGTTGATGAATTATGTCTCAAGCTATGACAATCATACTTGTTGACAAGAAATAAATCAACCAACTTTGATCTATCAGAATTTTGATAATACTTATTTCAAGAATTCAACTGGTGAAGTTCTTGTATGTGTACATTCAAATAATTTGATAATGCCACATAATATTTCATAAAGTGTGTGACAACCTCAATCACCAATTTATGATTATCAAACTTTCAAACATTTTTAAAGTTTAAATTATTCTTATTCTTTTAATATATAACATTAGTACAGATTTGGCCTATGGTCACACCAAAAATGTGTGACTATATGCATATAGTCACACACGTTTTTTTGGGTTTGTGTGACAAAAAGTCGCGCCACCATAGGTGCTATATGGTCACATTGTTTAGTTTGTGACCGTTTTCATTGAAAAAGAGTGACCAAAACCCGAATATGTGTGACAAATTAGGCACAAGTTTTGTTGGATTAATCATTTTTGTGTGACTGTAAACACTTTATAGTCACATGACAATATAATAAATGTGACGTTTGTGATGATTTAGTCACACAACGTGTGTTGTTTTTTTGGAGTTAGTCACACACAATTTAAAAAACAGTGGCTAAAAGTGTGAATAAGTGTGACCATATGCTGTTTAAAGTGAAGAAATGTGTATTTTGTGTGACTATTGTTCATCTAATGGTCACTTGAATTTTATGTTTGTGTAGCCTTTTGTAATATTTAGTCACACAAAACATGTTTGTTTTGGGTATTTAGTCACATACAATTAAGCAAAAAGTGGCCAAAAGTGTCAATAAGTGTGACCATATGCTGTTTAAAGTGAAAGAAATGTGTATTTTGTGTGACTATTGATCATCCAATTGTCACATGAATTTTTTGTGTGTGTGGCCTTTTGTAATATTTAGTCACCCAAAGCATATTTGTTTTGGGTATTTAGTCACATACAATTAAGCATAAAGTGATCAAAAGTGTTAATAAGTGTGACCATATGTTGTTTAAAGTGAAGAAATTTGTATTTTGTGTGACTATTGATCATCCAATTACCACATGAACTTTTTTTTTGTGTGGCCTTTTGTAATATTTAGTCACAACGAATTAAGCAAACAATGACCAAAAGTGTTAATAAGTGTGACTATATACATCTTTTAGTCACATTTAAGAAATCAATATATATCAAAACAAATTCAAATATATATCAAAACAAATTCAAATACAATAAAATTGGAATGTATATAACTGAACCAAATATAAGCAGTACTAACTATATGAACCAACAGTACTAACTTATAACTAACAGTTGTAACTAATACACTAGCAGTACTAACAATTGTAACTAACACACTAAGCAGTACTAACTATATGAATGCAAGATCTATCTGATCTTCCTGCTTCAGTCCATAATTTTTTATGTGTATGTATGTAGCCTGGGATGCAGCTCCAAGATCCCTAAGTTGTTCCTCGGCCAACCCAGCTTCACCTGGAACACTATAGACAAAAGCATTCAAATCCAAAATGGACTGTCAAAGTAGAACACGCCTGCCAACCTGCAACCTGCAAATCAGTGAAACAATTAGCGAAACGATTAGCGCATTGTGATATCTCAAATAGCCGTAGACTGTCAAAGTAGAAGCAAAGAAAAATGTGCGGCCTAAAAAACTCATACCTCATAACTAGCTCATATAAACGATAAAAACTAGTTTCAACCGTAGGCTTCTGAATACCAAATTGCTAGCTTTATACCTTCAATGTGGACCCAAAAATAAGGCGCAAGACAAACTTCACTTCATGCACCTTTGCACGCACAACCTGGTGTGCCTATTCCTAAAACCTAGAATTGACGCGCTGCTGGAAAATCTAATATCAAAAGCGAAACAGTTAGAAATTTCATTAAAAAATGCCAACATAAACAAACTATTTGAAATTGAAGTGTTAAAACATAAATACTTAAATAGGTACACACTCCTCACAGGAAAATACATCAGTGAGACAGAGACCCTTGGTTTCTCAATTAGAGAGTACTAAATTCTTAAGATGTACCTTTGGTTTTAGAGACATTGCTTCTACAACTTCAACTTCTTTAGCTTTTGACCTCTCAAACCATTCCAAAATGCAGCTGCATTTACTACTTTCTTGCCTGGCAACTGGAGCTCCAAGATCTGAAAGTCACGAGATTAATATAAGCTGCAATCTTTAATAAATAATTGACATTCAGAGTTTCTTGAGAAAATCTATATGAAAAACTTTTAAAAAATCGTGTACATAATTGAGCACCTCAAGAGCTGTGTGCCCTCCACATTGTATGATCAGTGACCCTTTCCTGAAGGTCACCTCCTCATCATCACTACTCTGAACATCATTACCATGATAAATTGTAATACCCGAAATTTTAAAACATGCAAAAAGACCAAATTACCCTTGAAATTTAAATTTTACTTATTAATTAATTAAAATACCGAATAAATCCCAAACGCTTGTAATCAAGTACCAAATGAAGTAAAATAAATTATACTTGAACATTTTGACATTTTAAGTGTTATAAAAATTATTGTAATATTTATTTGACCGGTTTATATATTTTATACTAAATACATATTATTTTCTTAATTAAAATCTAAACTAATTATAAAAATAAATACATATAATAAGAGATAAATAGGAAACAAAATTTTTACCTTATCACAACACACAAACCGACTTCCCATGCCCTCCCCTATATAATATATCCTGTCCCTTTATTTTTTTATAATATACGATCCAAAATAAAACCCTAAAACCGATTAAACATCACAAAAATCCCTTCGATCGTGTAAGACTTTCTGGAGCAGAAACTATAATTTTCCTGGGTTCTACTGAGTCTATAGAAGATTAGAAAAATAGTGGTTCGAATTTAGGAGGCTTGGTTCGTGCGTTTTTTATTTTTCTTACTCGATAAACCCTACCGAGAGGTAAAGTTTTCTACAGCCTGTTCGATTGTTTTTAATTCCTTCTGATATTTTTCTAAGCTTGTTCATGTCCTATATAATCAGTATAAAATAGCCAAAACATCCCATGCAAGCTAGGTTGATCGTTTGAAATTATTCGAACCATATAAACCCTAATCGAACTAAAACCTTAAACCGATTGTGTATAATTTTATGGAGTGTGTACATATTTTTAGTAGATCACATATGAGCCTAGTAACACTAGAAAAATTCTATTTGAATTTATAAAAGCTTAGAACATCCTAGTTTGAATTATCTTGTAATCGGATTTTCAAAGAAGAGTTTTAAAAACTAAAATAAAAGCGTACGAGCTAGGGTTTGACATTTTGGGAATGTTATTGATTAATTAATGTTTATTTAAGGCTAGATAATGATTGCTAATGATTGGGTAAATTTAGGTTAGGGTTTATACATGTTTTGGGTGTTAACGATTGGGTTTTTAAAACATAAGGGGTTGTTTTGTAACTTTTTAAACTTGAGGGATATTTTTGTAACATGTTCTGGGGCTGGGGTAAACTAAATAAAATATAAATTAGGGGTCTCATTTGTAAAAGTTAGGAATTAGAAGGTTTAAATGGCAAATTATTAAATTTGAAATTCGAATTGTGAAATAAATAATTAGAGGGACTAGTTTTGTAATTTCTGGAAAATATAGGGTGGTTCGTATAAATACTTAAATGAGGGTATAATGTGTAACTTTTAATAATTAGAGGCTTAATGTGCATATATAATCATTATAAGAGTTAAATTGTATTTTAATAAACTATAGGGTTTAAATTGTAAATGAAATTATTTTAAGGGACTAATTTGTAAATGGTTAACATTAAAGTACTAGAGTTGTAATTATGGATAACTTATGGGCTAAAAGAGTAAATTATAGTATTTTCACTTTAAACCTTATTCTTTTATATATTTACATTTAAAACCCTAAAGTATGCAAGTTTGTCATAATAAACCCTAAAATATTATAAGATTATAAAAGAAACCCTAATTCTATTATAATATTAAAGTAATGACTTAACCTAAAGTTATGATACTTAAAACCTATTAATTAAGGAAATTTTCTATAAAAAGATGGAAATGTACTTAAAATGGAAAGATAACTGAAACCCTTGTAATTTTGTCCTCTACTCCTTAGGTTCGAGGAAGGAGTAATCTGATCTCTATCAGTTTTTGTCTTTGTTCGTGCTTGCTAATAAGGTACAGATATTCTGCCCTTCTTGTAAGGAGCCTTCGTTTCTCTTGATTTTGTATTTTGATTCGTTTAGGATTTCCCAAGCCTTTGCTATGTTCCCTTGTATTGTGAACCTTAGATATGACTTCGTTGACCTGAACCTTTTGCTTTGAATCCTTGCCTTGAACCTTTGTCATGAACCCTATTATGAACCTTGCCATTGAACCTTGACTTAAATATGGATATGACCTACTTGAACTAAAGCTTGAATTGAACCCATTGATATGTAAACACGAACTTGAAACTTGAACTTGACTTGTACACTTGACCTTGACCTTGACCCACAGTTTGAGACTACGAGCCATACTAGGCATGAGGGTTTCATGTCCTTGTCATTGATGCACCAATGACTTGACTTTTTGGGTAGGAAAGTGATGACCTATCCCGTCCCTGCCTTGACTTGATATGTGACTTGCACGTGGATGGAGACATTGTGGCAGCCTACAGGGGCGTATGGATGCATCCTAGATT
The DNA here is from genome assembly GCA_021014915.2 of Artemisia tridentata subsp. tridentata. Taxonomy (NCBI): domain Eukaryota; kingdom Viridiplantae; phylum Streptophyta; class Magnoliopsida; order Asterales; family Asteraceae; genus Artemisia; species Artemisia tridentata. Next base: position 421,707,574 of record CP139505.1, read on the forward strand.
TGTACTTGACTTGACTTGACTACTTGTATTATTTAGTGATATGATGGGTGTGTGCGATACACATCATTCACTCTTGGGAGCTTGCAACTCCACCCCTTGGAGGTATCCCCTCATATTATACTTGGCATACCGAGGTCACCCCTCCGTATACATGTATACTTGTTTACTTAATTGATATGATATGTTCTGGGCTCGTAGAGGATTGCTGTTTTACCTTTACCTTTATGTTTACCTTTACCTTTTTCATTTTAGTTTACATTTATCCATTACCTTATTCCTGTGCCTTTACTCTTGATAACCTTTACTACATTTACGTTTCGTAAACCTTTATTACTGCTTGTTATCGATATATCTGTTCACTGAGCTCTCGTAGCTCAACCGCATTTTCTTTTCCTGCGGCAGGTATTTAAGCTAGGAAGCTGGGTTTTGCTTTGGGATGAGAGCAACTTTGAGTGAAGCATGGACCTTAGTACCTTAGTTCTACCATTTAAATTTTAGACTTGTTATGCCTTGATTGGCTCTTGAATTGTTAAGTAATTCATTTATTTCTTTTCATTGTCTTGTTGAACTTGATATAAGTCTTGTTGGCTTATTATCTTTTGGTTTAATGTTAAGACTTCCGTTGTTTTATTATTGCTTGTTCTGATGAGAAACCATATTATTGTGACATCTTTGCCCTTGTCGGGTCGGGGTGTTACATAAACTCTAGCTGTGTGCCCAAACAGCCTGTAACAACAAGACCCATTTAGAAGTCATGTTTTCCATTTTCTGACTCACCAAATGGGGTACACAACATATAATGAAAATACTAAATTCTCAAAATAAAAAGTAATCTAATACCTCTATCACCATGTCCACATCCTTAAAGCTTTCATAGTCAAGAACACCTTTGAGACGAGACATAGTTTTCTCAAACTTTTCTTGAGTCAGTTTACCTTTCTTAACGCTACTCATCAGATTGGCTGCAAATATAATATTTAACATCAATACAAAAGTAATTAACCATATATTAGGAGATCAAAAGTTCGTACCTTTGACTCTGCCTAATCCACCTTCTAAAAACTTCTGATTGACCTCTTTTAAGACAACTTCAAACCCACTTTGAACAAGAGCGGTTGCTATTCCCAACCCTATTAGACCTCCTCCAAGAATACCACCTTCTTGATTTGTCTTGGCTTCAGACCCCTATCAGTCACCCCTGGTACCTGTTAACACAAACATAACAAATATTAATCTTTACTCAATTTGACCATTCAACACTTGGATTTCATACAAGACCCCTCCTGTTTACATGGTGTGTGGATAAACCATGGGCCCACAAGATAGCAAATGGTCAAAAAATAGTAATATACAAATCAGTTTTATCTCATTTCTATCATCGTATTTTCATCCAGTAGTCAAAGTTAAGGAAAAACGTTACTGGACATTTTAGAAGACTATGACCATAATACCGTTAAAGTGATGACGCTTGAAATGACCTGGGTGAAAACATTTTGAGTGGTATTATGGTCTATCTTTATGGAAAATGGATATAACGTGCAAGTCCAAAACAGTTATGGATCTCTAAGTAGCCTTGACAAACTTAGTAGACGACTTGAATAAATCAAATCAATCTAAGTGAGACTCAAACACTTTGTTAATGTTAATGCGGAATCTTAACACAAACAATGAAGAACACAATTCGATCAATAACTAACTTCGTATTAACTTTTCAATCAATTCGTACGTACAACTCTTACTCAATTACTCGTGCTAAAACTAATGCCTTAAGGTTCCTTTTATACACCAAGGAAACCCTAGATACAAAACGTGTAGAATGATAAACATATCTCTACTTAAGATAACTTCGTATCTTTTACTAACTTATAGCTAACCGACTTCCTAAATATCATGACCAGACTTAACTTCTAAGTCAAACAGACTTAACATAAGTCAACCAGACTTAACGATTACATAGACAGACTTAATGAACAACCAGACTTAACGATGTAAGTTACCAGACTTAATTCTTCTTTTGATAATTCCCAACAATCCTCCCCTAACTTGATCTTCATACTTCATGAACTTCAAGTTCTTTCAATTAAGCTTTCTGAGGATTGAATTTTGAACACTTTGAATTATCTGAATCTCTTAACTCTTCAAATCTTGAACTTGTTCATCAACTTTGATCGTGATAAGCTTTCCATCATCTGACCTGATCTTTTCAGCAACCATGACTACTTGTACATCAAATTCATGTTAAGTTTCATGCTATTCTCATCACATCCAGGTGTGTTAACTCCTGTGAGAGGTGAATCATTAAAAAGTTAATGGATTTGAAGTCTCTTTACCAATAGCCATCACTACTGGAGTAGCCAATGTTTTGGTGTGTAAGACCATGGTACATTAATAACCATATGATTTTTAGCAAACCATCAGCTTATCAACGGATTTGTTAAGTCTTTACCAAAAGCCGTTTGCTTTTAGACTAGCCAATTCTTTGGTGGAATTGCACCTCACCTTGGTGAATTGATTACCATTTATGGTTTTTCCACAGCCTTTAGCGCAAGCCATAACCTTGTGGGCTAGTCAACTCTTCACTTATCTCATATATGGTGAGTTGAATACCATACAATTTTTGGCAAATTGTCAGCCATAAATGGATTTGAGTTATCTTTACCAGAGTCGTTTGCTCATGGATTAGCCAGTCCTTGTGTGGATTAGACAAGGTGGACTGATAACCTTTTGTTGTGTTAGTGCTATGCACCTCCACCAAGTAGGAAGTTCCAATAATCCTACTTATCAACTCATGAAAATTCTTTCAAACATCCTTAAGCTACATCCTTCAAAGACTGCAGCTTTATCAAATCCAATAGTAGCTCATATCCTTCATCCTTTTTATCAGCATACAACTTCTTGCTCATCAGTTCCTTGCAAACACTGGATGATAAAGGATATTCCACCTCTGCAAGCATATAAATATCAACATTCTTTAATGACACACAATGTACCTTGCAGTTATGAAAATATCTCTAGCTGACAATATTTTGCTCCTCAGGAATCTTCCATACTACATCAGACTCAGCTGATGGCTCAAACATTACTTTCAAGTTCCCCCAAAATACTCTCTCATGTTCTTCCTCAGGTGTGCTATCTCCATGTTTGATGTTCACCAACCTATAAAGCTCTTGAAGATCCTCTCTACTTACATCATGTAGAATAGCAGCAAAATTCATATATACAATATCAGAATTATCCTCTCTTATGACTTGATATGCAGCTCTTTGACCAGTCTTGAGTATTTGATAATTTGTTATCTTTGTTGGTTCTTTTGAGCTTTCAACAGTTCCCATAGTGATTCCTTCAGATGAAGGTTCTTCCTCTGATTCTTCTTCTTGAACTACCTTCTTGTGTTTAGCTTTCCTTACCACACTTTTCCTTCTTTGAAACACAATAGGCTTTTTCACTTCTTCTTTCTCTTTTGATTCCTTTTCAATCATTTTCTCAGCTTCAACCACTGGTTCAGACTCTATCACTTTCTTCTTAAAACAAAACTTAAGTGAATCCTCATAATCAATAGGTCTGTAACCTTGATCTCTCTCAAAAGCATTTTGAAATCTACCTTCAACTTCCTCATATGACATTCCTCACATTCTCTCCCATTTTAAATGCATCATATTCTTAAGATGCATCTTCATACTATGCATCTTTTCCTGTTTAGACATCTTCTTAGGAATCTTGGTTTTCTTCTGAGTCAGTCTTATATAATCCCCCAATGTCTCTTGATCTCTTTTCTCATTGATAAATTCAGCAAGTCTCTTAGCTTTTTCCTCAGTAGATAACCCCTGAATTGACTTAAGCTCTTCCAATTTGGCTCTTATTTCTGCATCCTGTTCAAGCATAGACATCAATGGATCATCTGACTCTTCAGCCAAACTTCTTGCATATAGTGCATCTTGCCTCTTTTGTTCTTCCTCTTTTTCCTTGTCAGCAAGATCATGTGCCTTAATCCTCTCAATCTCAGCCAGAGTTGCTTGTTCTGCCCTTTCTTTTCTTTTAGACCTTTTTGGCTTTGAAGTTTCATCCACAACTTGCTTCCCTTCCCTTTGTGTAGCAGGTTGCTCTTCATTACCAGAATTAACTTCATCACCAGGCTTTTCTGCACAACCAGACTTATCACTTGCATTACCAGGATTAATTTCACTACCAGGTTTTTCACTTTCTTCAGCAGACTTTGCATCAGACTTTTTAGTTTCTTCCTCAGCAGATAGAATTAACTTTCTCTTCTTTCTATCTTGTTTAATCTTGCCTAAGGATTGAGCCAAAGTCTCTGCTGCTTCTCTTGTCTCTGGACTGATAGTGGTGACATTTTCTTGAGCTGGTGTTTGAAATATGTTTTCTTCTTCCAAATACTTCCCCTGTTTGGAAGAATTTTCAGCTTCACCCTCCTGATCATCAAATTGAACACCCTTTTGCTTCATTATGTTTTCCATTTTCTTTACCTTCCTTACAAGAGTGATCACAGCTTTACTTAGTTCAGTGTTGGACCTTTCCAAAGTAGCCACCCTCTTTTGTAATTTAGGTACCAAGGTAAGAAGGTTGTCCACAGTCATTGATGAATGTTCCTCCTCCTGTGCAGGACTTGGAACATGTGGTTGTTCAGATGATGGCTGTGGGGTAGGTGTAGGTGCTCTTACATCAGATGGTGAAGGACTTGGTTGTGGTGATGATGTTGGGGTAGGTGTGGGTGTGGAAGACCTAGATGATTCCTGTGCTTGTTCCTCATCAGTTTGCACTTGTGCAGCTCCAGATGTACCTGCATTGTTAGTACCAACAAGCATAGCAGGAAGAAAAGGTCTATGTGCCCCTTTAAAACCCCGTTTCATATTGTCAAAGATTTTTGGTGTAAAGGCCACACCGATATAAGGCTGCACTCTATTCTCAGGTTCATAATTCAAAATCATTTGCAGAAATCTTGGATACATCAAAAAATTTGGTTTCTTAGCATTTGACTCCATGCCTTCAAAAATAAGTTTTGAAAAGTTAAACTTCCTTCCAAGTGATAGACAGACCAATGCAGAAGCAATCTTGCTTCCAAATTGATCCCATCCACCACTCTTGGGACTTAGGCATTGGAGCAAATGATGTACTAAAAACCTCCACTGTGGTGTAAAATGGCTTTTCCAAAAAGTAAAACTTCCATCGGTAGGATATATACCCTATGGTTCTCATTCCTTCCAAAATATCTTGACTGGGCAAATCAAATTCCCCTGAAGCATCATCCAAGTGGAGACTTCTCCTAATGGATGCTTCAGTTACGGTAAAGTCAATGGTGTCTATTGTTGCCCTTAAGCATGGTGTCCCATCATCAAGAGTCTTAGAGGTAACCGACCCCCAGAACTGCTTAACAAGGGACATGTAAATGGTAGGATTATGAATCAAAGAGTAACTAATGTATGAACCTTTTAAGAAATCCACAATCTCCTCGAAGCCTGCACTTTGAGTTAGTTTCTTCAAGAATCCAACTTGGTTGTGCTTGTCGACAAACTTTAGTGAAGCCATAGATTTGTGAATGATGTAGGTCTGGTTGATTCGAATGTTAGGGTTTGAAAATATAGCGTAAAAACAGAGTCTTTTGCCGAAAATAAAGATGGTTAAAATTGGAAGCAAATAATGGATAAAAATGAGAAAATATGATCAAAATTTATCCTTATATACTTCTCTTTACCGAAAATTGTGCAACGGTAATATTTTATTTAAAAAATCTTTATTTTAACTGACCAGGCCTAACGGTAATATTTTTACACTAACCGACTTAATAGGTCAACCAGACCTAACCATTGACTTACCAGACTTAACCAAAGAAGTTGACTTACACACTTCCTGAGTAATAGCAAGACTTCTGTTCATCAGCAATTCATGTATCTCCTACAAATGTGAGTCCCAACACCAAGAAAAACAAAGAAAAATGCAATTTTACAAAAAAATAAAAATAAAAAATAAAAAATAAAAAAATAAATAAAAATAAAAAAAATCCTAAGATTATTGTACAAGTCATCTGTGGTCATTAAGTCAACTTCATCCTTCATCCTCATGGTCATTGACACACTTGACCATTCTGGTGGTAGTGATCTGAGGAACTTGTGGTTGGCATCTTCATCAGATACAACAGCTCCATGTGCCTCCAGTTGTGACAGAAGAACAACTTTCTGATTTTGACACACCGAATGCCTCAAATTGCTGTTTAAGAACAGTTTTCTGCATCTTTTTAGAATTGGCATTTCCTCCAAATCTCTTCTTAATAGCTTCCCAAATTTCTTTGGCATCATTCATGTTATGAAATTTTCTCAGATGCTCCTTAAGAAGTCCCATCAATAGCATAGTTTTGGCCTTCTTCTCTTTCTCAACAGCACGTATCTCTTCAGCAGATACTGGTGGTAGTATTCTGATTGCTCCATCTGTTTCAACTGAAATCCTTTTCTTCGAATTTCCCTTTTGAATAACCTTCCAAACTTCACTGTCAATATACTCCAAATAATGTTCCATCTCCATGGCCCATATGTCATATTCTTCTCTTTTCAGGATTGGAAGTTTTATGTTGGATATGGTTGTAGTTGAGGGAATAGGTTGTGATTTGGATGTGCTAGTTTCAGGTTTCTCTTCTTCATGAAGTGCCTTATCATCATCACTGTCATGATTGGATAACTCATCATGCTTAGGAGAAGTCTCAGACATGTTGTAGGGTTTCTTTGTGTGAATTAGGGTTTAAGAGTTTTGTGTTTCTTCAACCTCAGAGTCTCAAACAGGCTCTGATACCACTTGTAAGTCCAAAACGATTATGGATCTCTAAGTAGCCTTGACAAACTTAGTAGACGACTTGAATAAATCGAATCAATCTAAGTGAGACTCAAACACTTTGTTAACGTTAATGCGGAATCTTAACACAAAAAATGAAGAACACAATTCGATCAATAACTAACTTCGTATTAACTTTTCAATCAATTCGTACGTATAACTCTTACTCAATTACTCGTGCTAAAACTAATGCCTTAGGGTTCCTTTTATACACCAAGGAAACCCTAGATACAAAACGTGTAGAATGATAAACATATCTCTACTAAAGATAACTTCGTATCTTTTCCTAACTTATAGCTAACCGACTTCCTAAATATCATGACCAGACTTAACATCTAAGTCAAACAGACTTAACATAAGTCAACCAGACTTAACGATTACATAGACAGACTTAATGAACAACCAGACTTAACGATGTAAGTTACCAGACTTAATTCTTCTTTTGATAATTCCCAACATAACGAAAACTATGTACTACCAGATGTGTATATGTCTAAGATGACCGCTTGATCCAGACCATATTCTAAGATGTTTCCACCTATGTCATTGCAAGTATCATGTCTTAAAGATGTTTTGGCCATATAGAAAAAGGACCAACGACTACCATATAACATTTTTCACAACTCCAATGACTATAATGGACCAGACCAAAAACCGTCTAGACATGCTCCCCACAACAAACCATCTAAATGGACACTTTGGACAGCCTCCTCAAGCTTTACCATGTCAGTCTCATCATCCCAAGGCTTGACATCCATAAGGACTGAAGACTTGCCAGCTGATAACATAACCACAAACAAAAAAGAAAATATGAGTATGTCAGCAAACAAATCAAACTTTGTAGATTGGTATAGTTTTAGAGGTTGCTATGATTGAAATTAACTCACATTCCTTCTTCTTTCCTGATGCCTTCACTGCAGCTCCACGCTCTTCAGTAGCCTTCTTCTCCTCTTCGGTCTCCTCACCAAAAAGATCTACATCGCTGTCGTCATCCTCATCAGTTGCAGCCTGAAGATAATACATCAAATTAAAACTTTATTAGAAAACAAAGTGCATAAATATCAGATATAAGATGATAAAATCTACAATGCACTTACCTTTGTCTGTTGCATCTGCTATAGTCTGCTACAGTCTGTTCTACAGGATTGGCATCCTGGATAACCTTCCCGGTTTGTTCTGCTGCATCTGCTACAGTCTGCAACACAAAAAAATCAAAAAGTAAATATATTAAAGTCTAGTCATAATCCATTTAGGCCGTCACACAATTCTAACACTAACTACTCCGTAATTATTAATGAAATTATTCATGATTTAAAATACAGAAAATACAGAATTGATATTGAGTACCTTAGCAGCAGAGTAAATAGGCTCAGTATCATTACATCACCTATTGCAACCCATGATTAGTTATGACTTGTGTTAACCCAATATGACCCATTAACCCATTGCAACCAGTTAGAATCTGTTATGACCCATAACCAGCTAGATCAACCATTACAACCCCATTTTACCCACTTTAATGATATAATGTTTCTAGGTAGTTATTATACATAGACATGTTTACTCTTTACGATATATGTGTTTTGCACCTGATATTGTATTTCTATCCTGGTAAAGTTTACATAGTTCTTGCAGAATGCTAGACTGTAATTTTATAAAAACTTATCTGATTATTGTATACCGTCTCTTGTAATCCTGGCGGCGAACCTCCACCTTAACACCTTTGAGAGCTCTCTTCATCTGAGAGTTAGAAAATACCAGATAAGAACCTATGATCATTTTCATCTGAGAGTTAAGAACCCTAGATAACTACTTCACAAAAATCAATGGCGATTATATACGTAGAATCACAATAAAAAGATAAGCAAAAACTACCTCAAGTTTTCAATTGAACTCATCACAAATCGATCGATTTGTTGCTTGAACAAGAGTGAAACCACAACCTTTCTTGTTCTTGGTGGCGTGAAACGACACGTGAGGCGGCTGTGGAGGTGGTGGTCAGTGGGGAGGCGGCGTGTGAGGCGGCGGTGGAGAGATTAATAAAATTAGGTATTAAGAAGATATGTGAGCTCTGAGAAAAAAAGAGAAGATAAAGATGGGTGGAGCTTGTGAAAAGTTTAGCCAATTTGATTTTGGGTAAAAATTTAGGCGGGGTGATTTGATTTTGGGGAAAAATTTAGGCGAGCTTGTGAAAAGTAGAGAGTGAATTTTATTTTCGGAAAAAATAGTAGTCACTTTTAAATAATATGTGACCATATATGACATTTGGTCACACTGTTCAAGTGTGTGACATATATTTGTCACTTTTAAATGCATATCGTGACTAATGCTTCAAACTTACTTTTCAGTTGTCACACATTTCAAATTCATATGTGGCTAAATTTTCAACAAAAACTAGCAGTCACGTTTAAATAATGTGTGACAAACTTGAGTATATGATTTAGCCACATACACAATTACTTCGTGTGACCATATATGGATTTTGGTCACACTTTTCAATTGTGTGACATATATTTGTCACATATGTATATATATAGTGTGACTAATGTTTCAAACTTATTTGTATCCGTCACACGTCCCAAATTATAAGTGACTAAAAAATCAAAATTTTTTTACCAGATACGTATAGTCACGAAAATATTCAAATGTGTGGCTGTAGCCTCAGATGTAATTCCGAAATGGTCACACAAGTTGGATCAAGTGTGGCTGTTTATTTTATTCTGATACATTTAGTCACACAAATAAGTTATTGTGTGGCCGTCTGAAAAACAGCATGTGTGACTATATCCCATTTTTGTACTAGTTTAATGCAACTATGCTCTTAGTGAGCACAACTAGTTCACATGTCCAAGGATGAAATCCTAACATGACTAGTATTGAGTGTCATCTCAATTAAACCAGCATCATTGTAAACAAACAACAATATGCTCTTTAAAATTCCGTAAACTTGAATATCTATTATGTAATGTTTGATGCCTTACAAACTTTCAAGTTTGTTGGCTATGACAATTTGCACAATAATTGACAAATTGTTCGTCTATAGAATCTGGAAGTTGTTCCAGGCTGAGGATGTAATTCTTTATCCAAACATATTCCATTAGAATAATCATTACACTAGTTATCTAATAACTTTCAGTTATAAATCAACATTGTCATAACATCTTATAACAATTCGTTTATGTAACATGATGTTCATGAAAAATCTTCGACTCATACTTAGATTTCATTCATGTTCTATCTTATTTAAAAGATATGTATCCATTTAAACATTCTAAATGATATATCATGTTCGATTAGATTTATTTACCGCATATGTTTATAATAATAAACACACATTCCAATGTTATATGTTTTATTTCCTAAATCTTTCAAGTGAAGTTTCATTCCAAGTTAGGACTTAACCTATAACTTATATGAAATGTTACTTCCTATATGTTATCCAACATATATGATTTAAGAAAGTAAACATAATACTCCAACTAGCTTTCAGGAATACTTAGGAGTTATCTTATTTTAAATTATAAATCAAAACTTGGATTTAATATTTAAACATAAGACTCATCTCCTAGATGCATGCATTTATCCATACTTGAATTCTTGCATTTTGTACACTTTCAAAGATTATATGAATTCATAAAATTCTTAATTACTTACCATCTTCGCTTAAGTAATTATACAAGAAAGAGTTTTATAATTCATTGTCAAATTTCATATTCATGAAAATAAGAATGACAATTACAATCTTTGAATATTTAATGTGCTTAACAAAGAATATTCAATCATAGTTAATTGCTTAAGTATGATTAATAATCTTGTCATAAGATATGCATTAAAATACGTGTACAATATTGTCCATATGATTTCTACACAAAGATTTAAACCACTAGGGTTACCTTATCTTTGAAGAAACTTATCTTCATTCTCTAGTCTAACTATTAAGAATTAAGATAAACCAATTTTCCAAAAATTGATTATCTTTATGGACAACATCTTTAACATTCATAGTATGAGTAATTTACCCAATTCAATATTTGGTAATGCATCATAATGTAATCCTCAGCATATTAATCAAATATCTGAGATATCCTTGCGGATCTATGAATGAGAATTCCATCTCGAGGTCTATCATTTACATGTTTAGCCTCATCATGATTTTCACAAGTGTGTTTTACAAGATTATGTATCTTGTAATTTTATCTTTTCAAGATAAAACTCCCACTTGCCTTTTGTAATTTATAGACTATCTATAAATACTTAGCAAATAAAGCAACAATACAATGTTCTCTTTTTGGGACATTACAAATACATATTGACAGTTCCTGACATTTAATTTGTTAATAACCTACTCATAAGTAGTTTAACAAATTCAGAACTTCATTTTAAGACTTAATGTGATTCATCACATTCCATAACAAAATGGTGTCTTATTAATCTTCTAGATTGGAGTCTTATTGAGTATATCCAATCCATACTCAATTTTCTAACCTTGATAACTTTTGGAAGAAAAGAAGTCATAGTTATCTTTAATCAAACAATATAACAAGAGTTTGATTTTCCTAACTGAACATACCATAAATATTTGGTATTTCATTAGGATTAATATTGTAAGACAATCTTACAATATGTAAGATAAATATATTTCGTTTGGCTTATCTATTCACCAACTAAGTCAACTTAATGGTATAATAGAATTTTCAAGCCAATTGCATGCTATATAACATAAGTACTTTTTGACCAAGTCACTTTATATCCATGTCTCAACAAGAAGACATAAACTGTTATAATCCCACTATATGTTATAAATCATTGATCAACTCAATGACTTCTTGTATATGTCTTAATTGAAAAACATAACAAGTTGACGTCTTACTTTATTATAAGTCTTGTAACAATTAAAAGACTTCATGTTTATATCTTTACAATGAGACATAAACATGTTTAACTAAACTAATTATGAACACCGTCTCTTGGTTTCAATAGTAATTTCAATTTAATTTATTACTTCACTTATTTTATGTCATTCAAAAATTACATAAATATTCAAATTGAAGTAGTATTAGATAACTTCATTTATTTATGTCATTTCAATAATACATAAATATTTAGTTTGAAGTAGTCTTATTATCATATTGACACTTGTTCTAATAGGTATCTAATTTAGAAACTGCAAATTTTCCAGATACGGTCTCACGTAACATGGATATTTACCTTGTTGTTGCAATCTAGCTAAGCTCTTACATAACGTAAATTGCAACACCAAGTGTTTCTTAGATTAGATGTGAATAAGTCACATTAAAACGTTAGTCTCTTACCTTGCAGTCAAGAGAATCCTTTAAATCATATTCCTATGTGTTGTACCTTGCACACAATAAAGATTTCTCCTACTTGTGCATGGAACAACATCATGTATTAGATAAGCACGTCACTCGTTTGTTTATGTGATCAATGTGATTGTGTCATAGATATTATCATAATTAGTAGATATAGAACCACATTGTCTAGTAAGGAAACGTACATGACTATCCTTAAAAACATAAGTGTCTACTATTGGAAAGTAATTATCTCAAGACATTCTAGAGATAATCTGGGTTACTGCCAAGATGACGAAGCTTGTAGCTCCCACGGAATTACATATCATTACAATAATTCATTATTCAGTAATTACAACACAATGCTCCCACTGGATTTAACAACATTATAAGTGTTTCATAACCAGTAAAAGCAAATGTTGTGCTATTTACTTTCCTATACATTTGAGAAAACCCATATGTAACAATTACTTAGGTACTAAAAGAATGTATTATACTTTGTAAATGATGGACTATCCATCAATGCAATTAACTTGAAAAATTGGGCGTGCAATTTCTTCCTTAATAGGTCTACCATCCCCACAATGGTATGTAGCACCTTTAAATGGTCAAAACAAAACAACTAGATAAAATATACTAGTTTGTCTTTTACCATTTTGCGGTAATTAGTCTAGCTTCTAATTTAATAACTCATAAAATGTGCAATAATCTTAACTATTAAAGTTTGCTATGAGTTATGTATTTAGAATTTAGACAATTCTAATTTTCCTATCATACCTTTCTCATTCATGAAAAGGAATAGGATTAAGTCTCACGCTTCTCTCATGGAAAGGAGACTAGGTTTACTCTAGCCAAAAAAACCCTACGGGTGTAGATCAATTTACCAATAAAAGAATATCCCACGTTTACGGTTTAATGTTGCATTAATACATTTAAAAGAATTTACAAAATTCAATTTTAGTATTTTCGATAATACAATCTTTAAGAAAATTAAATACCCATTGGTTAATATTCATATAAACCATAGAATTTTCTTAAAGCTAGGATCCTAATTGACATAATTCCATTACATCAGTTGATCTGCTAGTAATGAAAGTATTCAACAAGGTAATTGTCGAACAATAATTGGCAAACAATTTCCAATTCCTAGATCTATATGGAATTTACATTGCCAAACAATATTGCAATGTAAGCATGTTTTATTCCCATCTTATGCCTTGAGTCCAAGCTCTCACTTACAACTCAATTAAGTCTTCTAATTTAAAAAACTGTAAATTAACATAGTCCCATTACATCAGTTGATCTGCTAGTAATGAAAGTATGAAATTTACCTTTCCATTGTAATCTAGTCCAAGCTCTCACATGATGTAAATTACAACTTCAAGTGTTCTTTTATTTAGATGGCATTAACTTAATTTTAAGGGTACTAGTTTTTTATGTTTATAATCAAAATACGTACGAAGAAGCATGCATACATCTTCGTATCATAAGTTTATCAAAACCTTTTTATTTACCAATTTTAAGCTAAGATTAAAGTTTTAATTGAGGTATTGGGTTCACCAATCAAAGAATTACCTACAATTATCGCCCACTATATCCTACTACTGCATGAGTCAAAAGACCCAAGTTATTCGGATAATTACCACAAAGTGGCACGTGGAATTGAGGTCAATTCACCCTTAAGGTGATTTTGTACATAAAATAGTCGTACTTGGTAGCTCCAATTTGATGCACAAAGGAGCGTAGAAACAAAGGTCAGCACGAATTTTATTAAAAACCCGTTCCTGCTTATACCCCTCTTATAGTTTGTCAAAATTGGGTGAGCCGTTCGTACTATTTTTACAAAACTCAACAATCAATTAAAGGTTTATGATTTTAAGTCTTAAAAACATGTTATAAATTATAACCTTGCTAGTCTCGCCTGGGAGCAAATTACCGTGCGAAGCGAACCACTATCGGCACATAAGACTTTGCAAAATTCATAATTTATCACATCAAGTTTCACCATTATTTAGTCTTTTTATTTTCTATTCAAAAATTACCCTTTTTTGCTTAAAACATATTATACAATTAAACAAAAAATAAGTAATAATAAAAATAAACAACTAAATAACGCACATAACTTAACAATTAATTTATGTAAGCAATTAGCCACATGCAAACTTTATTTGATAAAACCTATTAATAATCAATTCTAGGTTTATATTGTATATATTTAACTAAGACTATCACTTACAAAGGTAAGTGAGCCACATGCATCGACGTATCGATTGCGTTAGTCATAATCACATAGCACATAATTGATTACTTAATTTATTGGAGTCTTCCCCAATTCGACATCTATCAATTAAATTACATGTGAAAAACAATTTAAATCATCACATCAATGAATCCATGCCAAACATGCATGTTTTCATGGATTCTACCTAACAATTAGCAAGTTGCCACAAGATCGCATACTAACACATAAACATGTTAATCCTAGGGTTCCTAATCAAATTAAATAACCAAACATAAACCCTAAAAAATAATAAAGGGCAATCGGCCCTAAATTAAAATTAGGGTTCGATTGGATTAAACCCTAAAATCGACCAAACATGTTTAAAACACAATCAAGATTTGTTTTTTATGTGTTTCGGTAATTAATTATGTTGGGAACACGTTTAGTAATAGTTCAAGTATTGGTCATGTATTATAATTATAGGTTGCACGTTAATATGGGCTTTATGTAAGTGTAAAACCTACGGCACCATTAGGAGCCCATGGGCCGTGTGGTATGGTTTACGTTTGTTATCCGTTTTTTAACCTTTTTTTTTTTACATTTTTGTACGTTTTATGTTTGTTATCCGTTTTTTATCCCCTTTTTTTTTTTTTTACATTTTTGTACGTTTTATCCGTTTTTTACGTTTGTTATCCATTTTTTTTACATTTTTGTATGTTTTATCTGTTTTTTATATGTTTTATCCATTTTTTGTATGTAAAAAAACTGTTAAAACGTACAAAAAATGGATAACAATGTAAATAAACAAAAAAAGAAAATAAAAAATCAAAAAAAAGTAAAAAAATAAACGAAAAAGAAAAACGAAAAAACGGTTAAAGAGTACAAAAAAGGATAAGACGTACAAAAACTGATAAAAACAGATAAAACGTACAAAAAAAAGGATAAAAAATGTAAAAAAGCTGATAAAAGTACACAAAAAGGGGATAAAAACGTAAAAAAAAAAGGATAAAAACGTAAAAAAACGGATAAAATGTTCATAAAACGGATAAAAATATAAAAAAAAATGGAAAAAACGTAAAAAAAATGGATAAAACTGTTCAAAAAAAAAAAAAAACGGATTAAAAACGTACTTAAAAATGTATAGAAACGTAAAAAACGGGTAATAACGTAAAAATTGGATAAAACGCACATAAACGGATAAAAACGTACAAAAAAGTTAAAAAATAGATGGGAGAAATAAATGGTTACTAACCCAAAATTTTAGACTGATTAAACATCAATATTCATTAACTTGCAGTTGATGCTAAGCATGGGAGAAAGAAAGTTCAACTACGCATAATAAAATGTGCTAATCAATTACGCCTATAATTTTCTTAATATATAAAATATTGCATTTTATGAGTCTAAAACTTATTTTAATAAATATATTATTTTTTTAAAAGTTTATGAGTCTTTAAAAAATTATTTCATTTTAAGAGATTAATAATGGACGACCAAGGTGTAACAGAAAAAAATATAACAAATTTAACAAATGATAACGTGTGTAGTAGTGGGAAAAGATTTAATTTCTAGTCAATCGTTTATGATATTTTTCTAAGTCAACTTCATTAGAAGATCTAGATCTAAATCTGTATGATGTTTAAATAAGATGACCGGCCATTATTTGTGGCACAATTATTGAATATTATAACAGAGAATATAATTAAATTTATGATATTTTTGTAAGTCAACTTCATTTTAATACGCAAGGATAGATCTAAAGTTCTATATAGTAGCGAACTTGATCAGTTATGTTTATAATCACAAGAAATTAACCATACACAAATTAGTCAACAACACCATGTCTTCATCCGTAAACCTCGAAGATTTTCGAATTCCTCTTGAGGAGCTCACTCGCGCTACCGATAACTTCGATTCTTCAACGATCGAAAATGGTGGCTACCGAGGAAAGCTCTCTCAACGCTGGCAAAACCGCACAGCTTTCATCAAACGATACAACAAAGAAGAGTACAAGTTTCACGAGCTTCAGATAGTTTCCAGGTTGCACAACGAACACATCATCTCTTTCATTGGTTACTGTGATGAAGATGAGAATTACATATATACCGCTTACGAATATTTTAGTCATGAAAGCCTTGATGACTCCCTCCTGCAGACCGATACAGATGTTAGCTTCCGATGGCCAGATCGCCTCAAGATTTGCATAAAGGTGGCGAAAGTGTTGAATTACCTTCATTCGGGTGTTGGGGAGCTCGGTAGAGTAATACACGGAGACGTCAAATGTGAAAATATATTGTGTGGCTGGGGTGTTGTTGAACAGATCATCAAAGTCTCTGGGTTTAAACACTCAAAGTTAGTCCCTTTACATCAGCCGCATCAACATCATTCTTGCCCTGAAGAATTGTTTAAAAAGTCTCACACGGATCCGATTTACAAAGAAACTAACCTCCTCAACGCAGAATCGGACGTCTACTCATTTGGGGTGTTAATGTTCGAAGTCCTGCATGGGACTGGGTCTCAATCTGATGATAAAGACAGAGATGAAAATCTTCGACAACTGATGAATCTGGTGCGGCGCTGCTATGATGAGGGGCCGTACAAATTAGTTGATCCTAATCTACGAGGAAATTTTAGTCATCGTTCTCTCCATATTTTTGCAACACTAGCGTATAAATGCATTAGTTTCAACATAAAGGAACGCCCTAGGATGGATGAGATCATCAAGACGATTGAGAAAGCCTGGGATGTTCAAGTAAGTCTATTCATTTACTTCGTAATTGTTAAACACTATAGAAGTAAATTGGCATTGCGTGACAGATGCACATCAAACAATGATGAAAAATATGTTAGACGATCACCAAATCCATCTACTAAAGAAGATAAGATTTTGAATTTGGAATTAATAATTAGCTAGTAGTATTAAATACTTTTTCCAAAATTAATAAATAGTAGCTAGTTTTTGGGTGTATCAATTTTAAGAGATCCGAAAGAAATTAAAAAATAAAAAATAAATAAATACAAAAAATCTTATCTTCTTGATTTGTATTGGAAAAAGTGTATATGTAAGTAAATATTATAAACTAGTTTTAAACCACCGTACGCGCACGATGTATTGACATAAGTCGTGTTAACATGAATATAGTGTTTAATCGAAGGGTTAAGCTTTTTTACGCTTCATCTCAACTTACAAAAAGTACGCTTAAGACAGGTTAACACAAAGTTCCGGATATCCTCTAACTCTAAAGAGGAATTACATGAGTCGTTTATATAATCTCTTATATTGTTTAACATATCACAGTAACTCGTTGTTTCATTTCAATATTTATATTCCTATCCATATAAATTAATTTAATTTTATAATTATAATAATATTTATAAATATAAAGTCTACGGTGTATTTATCATATTAATTATGTTATTATAAAGTTTTAGACATAAATGAAAATTTATATTTGTTAATCAGAATATAATGTTATTTTACATTCAACTCTTTAAGTTCAATTAATAACCTTCTCTATTTTTTAAAAGTTTTTTAATCGTCAATTTACACCTAATTTTTATAGCTATTTTTTCTCAATCAAATTACAAAATCGAATTTATTACTATATTCGCTCCAAAATAAATTTAGACAAAGGTGCTATTGAGATATTGGGCCCTTATGGTATCTCGTACACATTCCGACGATTGACCGAGCGAATAAGTCAACTTCAAAGTGGATTTGTTGTGCAAAGAGTACGTTATGACTCGTAGCTGCCTGCCTGGTGGGGCGGCTGCTCCGTTGTGGGTAAATAATCCACCTTTTATTTTATGTTGTCTCAAAATAAATGTCAACTTTATGTTTCAATCAATCAAAAGAGATTTTAGTAGGTAAATGTGATATTTGATTGGTGTAAAGTGTGGTTAATGAGAATTCCTAAAACTTTGTACAACATGCAAATGGACATTTATTTTTGAACCGGGGGAGTAATAGTGTGACCAAACCAATTCAATTTTGATTTTCAATTAGCTAATATAAGAAGACTCGATTTTGAAATAGAGCTATCTTATTGGTCCAATTTGCCTGTGCCAAATGACCTATTTTCAATTTTTTTTCCTTTTTTTTTTTTTTTTTTTTTTTTTTTTTTTTTTGCTATATAAGATATTCGTATTTTTAAATTGTAATTAACAAGAAATAGTAACCCACGCGTTGCGGCGGGTTATTTTAATATTACTACTATGTACAATTATCTGCTATTATGCACTATGAATAATAAACTTGCTAACATGCACCTACACATTAAATAAACATAATTAAAGATTTTTAGAGTTAATTAAAAAATTATATTTTCTTAGTTGTTCAAGCTTTATACCAATGTGTAATTTAACCTATGTCTAAGTCCTGTAAATCATGTGCTCAACTTTTTCTGAAACAAACATTTCTTAGTTTATAAAAGTTTTAAATTGGTTTTGTAAAATAAAAATCTACTGTACAATTTTTCTTTTTAGTTTCTAAACTTTTAAAGTATTGAGTATCATGGGTTAAGCTATTTTGTCACATCACCGTCACTTCAACATTCCCCTTTTCACACCACACACAAAAATATCCCTCACTTATAACTCAAGTTAAAACACCAATTTTGAGACCCACTAGTTTCTTTTGTTTTTCATTTTTCAAACGGGCTCTACTATACATACCCCCCCTATGATGTCACATCAGGGGATTTTTGTCCTTTATTCTCTTGGTCCCCCCCCCCCCTTTTTTTTATAGTATATCACAGTTTTTTGTCAGTCTTTGTTCCGTATTTGATGCGTTTCGTTTAAGATGTGTATATTATATCCTAAGTTCACTCAAATTTTAAATTTATAAAACACCTTTTTACCGATTATTAAGAAAACACATACGAACAAGTATACTCGTTCGTTTGTAGTATGGTTTGTGGTAAATAAGGATCGTCCCAAGAGACTACGCGTTTAAGATTAAGCAATTTAGATAATAGCAATAGAAATAGTACTCAAGATTGTCACGCTCTAAAGCACTTTAAATAAATAAACAAACAATGGTTTCAAATTAAATCAATCAAACAAACAAATACTTGTTTAGGAACAATGACTAATCGTGATAGAATGTTGAACATGTTTGGGTGAAACTTAGAAGGCACATGTCAATTTTCACAAGGTTTTCTAGTCAATGGGTAATATCAAGAAAATCCATGTTTCTACTAGTTTCATGGGTGAGTCCTTTAGTCCAAACCTCATCCCATTACGCTAGGTCTTTTTGTGTTCAAATGTATGAAAACGATGAGTAGTCCAAACCTTGCTCGAGAGTTTTCTTCACTACTTCAACAAGCTCCCTTATGGCGGAGAAAACCTTACACACTTTCACTTACACCGGTTTAACGACACAAAGCTAAATGTCGAGTTCTAATCGTAGCTAGAACCAATCTCACAACTTCAATCACAACACGACTATTTCACGACTTCCAACAACTTCTTCACAACGGCTTCACGACTTCTTCACAACTTCTTCACGACTTCTTTACGGCTTGTTCACAACTTCTTCACAATGGCTTCACGACTTCTTCACAACTTCTTCACAACGGCTTCACGACTTCTTCACAACTTCTTCACGACTTCTTTACGGCTACAATTTCTTCACTTCTTCACGACTTCTACTTCTTCACTATTTCACGACTTCTTTATGACGGCTTCACAACTTCTTCACACCACAACTACTTCACAACTTTACAATACTTCTAGCCTACTTCTTTACACCACAACTACTTATACACCTTCTTCACTACTTACACACTATACTAATCTAGTCACTTATGTTCACCCCTAATATACACACATTATACACAAATGAATGAATGATTTACAAAGTTTACTAAACTAACAACTTAGGTAACAAGATGATACTAAGTTGTAATACTTCTAATCTTGATTGATAGAAGTATTCTTCTTTTGCACTTGGATGGTAGAAGCTTGGATCACTTAGAAACCAATGCTTAAGAATATATGATCAAAGGTTTTAGAAAGGATTTAGAAAAATGTAAGAAGAGATTTAGAACAGAAGGTTTGAGGTGCAAAAGGTGAGGAAAAAGTCCAGAGATGAACCAGTATTTATAGGCAAATCTGAGGAGCTAGAGGAGCGGGACGGTCCCCTTAAATAGGGGGCGGTCTCCTTAATAATTAAGGGAGCCGCCTAGTAAATTAAGGGGGCCGCCCAAATCCGAACGTTGCTCAGATTTGTCTTTTTGTGGGGAAGGTTTTTCTGGAACATTTTTGCCATTTTTGGTTGAAAATTTGAATTCATATATTTATAAAAGATTAAACATATTTATTTAATACCAAAAATGTTTTTCTAAAAGATATAAAATGTTTGTGACATTTTATAAAAAATCTAGTGATTAAGAAAAAGTTCCTTTGATCATATAATGTATTAAGCATTTGTTTATTCATACC
This sequence comes from Artemisia tridentata subsp. tridentata, assembly GCA_021014915.2. Lineage (NCBI taxonomy): Eukaryota > Viridiplantae > Streptophyta > Magnoliopsida > Asterales > Asteraceae > Artemisia > Artemisia tridentata. The sequence continues at coordinate 421,728,382 of CP139505.1, forward strand.
TTAAGTGATTAAGTTGTAGAAGTGACTATTTACAACTAAATACTTGTTTACGTCATAATCTTTCGTTTAATGATTTTACATTTTGTGATTATCAAAACGTAGAGATATCGAAAGATGTTAATAACGTTTTTAGGCATTATTTATATCAACAATCTCCCCCTTTTTAATGATTACAAAACTTAAACTCATTAAACCCAAAAATTAATTTTTGGACAAGTATTTAGTGAGTTTATATTCACTTCTCCCCCTTTTTTGTAGAATCAAAAAGGTTATGCCGACAAGTTTTAGAGATGATATTTGTCGGGACGAGAACTCCCGCTTGATGTGTACTCCCCCTCGTTTGAGGGCATCAAGGAATCGAGATATGGGATACTTGCAAGAAAAATATTAGAAGCACAAGCATATATATATATCATAATATCAAATATAAGTGCAACAAGCATGGCAATCACATATTAAGAACATGAAACAAAAAATTCATTAAATCAAAATGATTATGTGAAAAACATAATCATTGATACAACATTTATTTTACTTTGAGCATATAATAAGTAGAAAATTCTAAATTGCCAAAGAGAGCCATCAGACTTGCTTGCAACATAAAAACTTGAACTATTTTGGATGGTTGATAGTGGAGTGTTTGAAATGGAGGTGGTTGAGAGGGTGAGAATGTTGGATTAATGGAGGTGTATTTTTGGGTGCATAGATGTTGGAGAGTGTGGTGGTGGAGAAATTGGAGGTGGAGAGTTTGGAGCGGAGCATGTTGGATGAGGGTTTTGATGTTGTTCAAGTGAGGGTGTTTGATGTTGTTCAAGTGAGGGTGTTGGATTAGATCTAGTGAGAAGATACTCAATCCAAGTGAAGTGCTCATTCAATGCAATGGTTTGTTGTTGAAGAAAGATGCAACAAGGACAATTGTTGACATGTTTCTCAACTTGATTCAAGTTGTGGGGTGATGAGGGAGAGCTAGATGAAGGTTGATCTAAGTTGCGTTGAGCAAGGTGTAGAGCAAGAAGAGCACTAAGCTCATGGGCTTCCTTGAGTTCTTCAATGAACTTCAAGTGTTCGGAGGAAGGTGATGATGGTGGAGTGTGGTTGTTATTTGGGATGGATGTTTGGACATGCAACATAAGAGTAACATGTGAGTTGGTAGGAGGTGGTGGTGATACTCTTGGTGGTGGAGACATTTGTGAGCTTGGGTAATCATGAGTGGATGAGGATGGAGATATGGAAGAAGTGGATATTCCAAGAGTGGTGAGTGTTTTGGATGGTGCATTGGTAGGTTGAATGTGAATGAGATTGGGATTGTTGTTTTGGGATTGATCATGCTCTTCATATGAATCATATGGGTGAGATGAAGGTGTATTTTTGGGAGTAAGGATGGATGATTGGTTATGTTTGTGAAAGGGTTCATTAGGGTGAGCATGAGGTTTAGGTGTTGGTTGATTTTGAACAACATCATTTGTTGAGTTGAAGTTATGACAAGTGTCAAGCTTTCTTCTCCAAATGGGCCTTACGGAGATTTTAGCAACTCTTGAAGGCTTGGATCTTGGGTTGTTAGAGGATGACATGTTTGGATGGATGATATGTTTGGATGGATGATATGGATGAGCATTTATGATGGAGAAGGGTATTTATAGTGTAGGGATGATGTGATTGAGGAAGGTAAATTTTGGTGGGTGGTTTAGGACAAAATGTGTTTGTGAATTTTGGGAAGTGTAGGATAAAATGGGCTGAAAAGTGAAAAAGAAAACAGTAACCCGTCCCTTCAGATGGCCGGTCCCCTTAAATAGGGGCCGGTCCCCTTAAAATTAAGGGGGCCGCCTATGGATTTAAGGGGGCCGCCCATCTGCTGATTCCCAGATTACTAGAAATGAGTTTTTGGCAGAAATTTGTAGAAAAGGTTGTGTTTTTGGGTTTAGTTTCAAGCAAGTCCAACTTCTTTTGAGGCAATTTAGGATTTAATAACTTATGTATGCTAAGCATATTCACTAAGCATTTTTATCTAGCATGCAACCTATTCATTAAGCAAGTAATATATATATATATATATATATATGGACAAGAAAACAATACATAACACCAAGCAATTCATAATATCATTTTTAGGAAGATTAATAAGCTAGTTAATTAATCCTAATGAGTGTCTATGTGCAAGGGAATGGGGAGTAGTGATAGCATGGACTTCTAGACTTGAATCAAGGGAGATCTTAATGGGTAAACCATGGTTTTTCAGATTCGATTTAGTTCACTTATAAATGTCATATACACAAGTATAGATGACATATATGAGATCACCATGCATGATTTAAATAGGCGTTTTTAGCATTATTCAACAATGTTTGAGAGTAGGTTTTTATGTGGATGTGAAAATTATTTTTAACGAAATAGATTTGGTTTTACTTCAAAATATTTTTATGAGGAAAAAAAATAAACTTTTCCAATCTTTGGCTTTGATAAACACATAATTATGGACAAAAGTTGGGAAGAAAGGTGGGATGGTAAAACTTGTTAAATAGAAAGGTGGCATATTCTTTTGAAAACTCATTTTTCCAAAATGTGAAGTTCTTGCATAATAAAAAGTAATGTAAAAAAATGGTTATAAAAGATCTCATGCTCAAGGTTAAGACTATTGTCACATGCTACCCTTTTCTACATATCTTGTGATCATAAGAGAGAGATGACTAAATTCTATATGTTTGATGCGAGAGTGGGATATTATGCTAATATGGCTCCTTTGATCACGCTCATTATCTTATTTTAGAGGCATAGTCTATAAGAGTTTGCTTAATCCATAGGTTATATTGTGATATATCTAATCCTACTCCTATGTTGATGATTAATCTACTTTACTTGCTTCATCTACATGAGGTTTCTACTAGTGGTCATGGAAAATTTCCATGTTCAATTTGGGAAGGCTAAATGAGTTCGATAGTGAATACTTCATTTAATACTTAGGGGGCTAACTAACGGGTTTCTAGTTTAATAAATCGTAAAACGAATATAACTAAAGTGTAAAGACAATGCAACCTATCAAACTAACCATATCCTAAGGCAATGATTAATAAAAGTATATGTATGAAGTAACTACTCATGAAATTTAAAAAGAGAACGTACCTTACATCCTAGCTTTTCTTCGTAATATCCCGGATGATGAACGAAGTTGTGAATGATAGATGAGTCTTCAAGAAAACCAAGGTATGAAAGTATATCATAGCAGGCTTCTAACGCCTTATTAGACCGAAGCGGCTTGACCCGAACATGTCTTGTACTTGACTCATTTGATATCTTAGCTTTGATGCATATAACGTCTTTTGTAGAGACTATCACATCTTCATTGCGACCACATCATGCTTTTTCAACAAAGTTCTTTTTGATTTTGACTCTATGATGACATTGGTCGTACTTTGATGAGATGGCTAGAGAATCCTAAGTATCGATACTTCCTTTACATTGTCTTAAAGTATTTGTTTAAAAGATACTTTGTTGACTTCTCTAAATTTCCGATTAAGGAGTAGAGATATCTTCAATAGCCGCACCATAAATATTCCACTACGTCATTAGCTATTTCTTGAGATGAATTATCATGTGAGATATTGAGTGTGATTCAAGATTAGATAATTCATTTGTCTTCACGCGCACGTTTTGAATGTGAGTAGATTAACGTAAGATTGAGTTCCTTTCCTTTGTGCGTTATATCACCTAATCAATTAAAACAGCTTGGTACCCTGATTCTTATGGGTCCGAAATGGTTAGTTGAGGACACCCATTGCATTTGCATGCACATGGTGAGGATGTCGCCAAGAAGTACAAGAATTCCATAACAGTTTGTTTTAATGAACAAACAATGGATTTCTTGACTTATATTGTAAATAATCATTGTAAATAACCTTATTTCTAAATTTTTCTACTGGGTTCTACAAATTCAATTTGTTTTGATTCATTTGTTGATGAGTTATCCGAACTATATCATAAACCAGTTTTATCTTTGAATGGCTTTTGACAACTTAGTAGGTATTTAAGAGATTTGGAACTTTCTTCAAATTTAGCTAATATTTTTGCTTTTTCATTTAATCTTTTAATTTCATGCTTATGTTCTTGACATGTTTTGCATTCTAGATCAATTTCAATATTACTTTCAAGTCTAGACATTTTATCTTCTAAAATTATTTCTTTTTCAAAATTTCTTTCAAAAGTTTTTGATGATTCATGTTTAGAAATGGTTTTTAGATCTATGTTGCAAAAATGTTTAAACTCATTTTCTAGTTTTGAAAATTCTAAAATGAATTGATCATAGCAAAAATGTTCGGTTTCGGATTGTACCTTATTTGGAGTTTTATCTAATTTGCATTCTTCACATACCGGATAGTAATCTTCTTCTTCGTCTGTGTCACTCCATGATTTTGGATTGAGTTCACTTCGAAGTTGATTCACGTAGTCTTCGTCATTAATACCTTCATTAACAACATTTGAACTAGTAGCACATGTATCTATTTTATCTAAATGTTTATCTATTAAATTTTCTAGGACACCTAATTCATGTACAAGATCAAATTCCTCATCTTTGGCTTGACATTTTTCTTGATGAAAGTTTAAGAGATTTTTCCAAATATCATTTGCTGTTTGACAGAAGGATATTCTTTCATATTCAACTTTCGGCAAGGTTTTATAAATAATTATTTTAGCTTTATTATTTATGTCATTCTTTGTTTTGAAATAATCATTTTGACTTTCAAAATCCGTTTTTGTTGGTTGAAAATCACCAATCGAAATGACATGCCAAAGATCTAGATCAATTGATTTCACATAAGTTTCAAATTTATTTTTCCATTCAAGAAAACTATAGTTTTCAAATAGCTGTGGTTTTTGCATAGATTGCCCTTCTAAATATTTGTCCGATTCCATAGATCGATTCAAGTTTTAAAATACAGTATATTTTAAAAATCTTGTTTGACCTGGCTCCTGATACCAATTGTGGAAAACTAGAATGGGGGGTTGAATAGTTTTACGTCTTTTTAATTTATTATAAAAACTTTACTTCCTTTTAAAAACTTAGATTTAAGTTTATATGAAAAATAATACTTTAACAAGGTCATTAGTTATATTTGTATCATTTTAGATTTGTTATAAAAGTTTTGTTTTTATGAATGGAGTTTTAAATTGATCTTTATGTGAAATCAACTTCTAACTAATACTAACAATTCTATATGCCTTTATGTATCAAAGTAATGACGATATAAATAAAGAAGTAAGTAAGAGATGGAAAGATCAAACCGAGACACGAGAGATTTATAGTGGTTAGGCTACAAGGACACCTTCCTTGCCCTACTCCACTCCCCGAGCACACCTTGCTCGAGAGTTTTCTTCACTACTTCAACAACCTCCCTTATGGCGGAGAAAACCTTACACACTTTCGCTTACACCGGTTTAACGACACAAAGCTAAATGTCGAGTTCTAATCGTAGCTAGAACCAATCTCACAACTTCAATCACAACACGACTATTTCACGACTTCCAACAACTTCTTCACAACGGCTTCACGACTTCTTCACAACTTCTTCACAACGGCTTCACGACTTCTTCACAACTTCTTCACAACTTCTTCAAAACTTCTTCGCAACGGCTTCACGACTTCTTCACAACTTCTTCGCGACTTCTTCACGGCTACTATTTCTTCACTTCTTCGCGACTTCTACTTCTTCACTATTTCACTACTTCTTCATGACGGCTTCACAACTTCTTCACACCACAACTACTTCACAACTTTACAATTCTTCTAGCCTACTTCTTTACACCACAACTACTCATACACCTTCTTCACTACTTACACACTATACTAATCTAATCACTTATGTTCACCCCTAATATACACACCTTATACACAAATGAATGAATGATTTACAAAGTTTACTAAACTAACAACTTAGGTAACAAGATGATACTAAGTTGTAATACTTCTAGTCTTGATTGATAGAAGTATTCTTCTTTTGCACTTGGATTGTAGAAGCTTGGATCACTTAGAAACCAATGCTTAAGAATATATGATCAAAGGTTTTAGAAAGGATTTAGAAAGATGTAAGAAGAGATTTAGAACAGAAGGTTTTAGGTGCAAAAGGTGAGGAAAAAGTCCAGAGATGAACCAGTATTTATAGGCAAATCTGAGGAGCTAGAGGAGCGGGGCGGTCCCCTTAAATAGGGGGCGGTCCCCTTAATAATTAAAGGGGCTGCCCAAATCCGAACGTTGCTCAGATTTGTCTTTTGTGGGGAAGATTTTTCTTGAACATTTTTGCCATTTTTGGTTAAAAATTTGAATTCATATATTTATAAAAGTTTAAACATATTTATTTAATACCAAAAATGTTTTTCTAAAAGATATAAAATGTTTGTGACATTTTATAAAAAATCTAGTGATTAAGAAAAAGTTCATTTGATCATATAATGTATTAAGCATTTGTTTATTCATACATTAAGTGATTAAATTGTAGAAGTGACTATTTACAACTAAATACTTGTTTACGTCATAATCTTTCGTTTAATGATTTTACATTTTGTGATTATCAAAACGTAGAGATATCGAAAGATGCTAATAACGTTTTTAGGCATTATTTATATCAACAAATTAGGTACTGAATTAACCCAACAAGCAAAGCTAATCCTACTAAACTTTCAGATTCACTTTAGTAAGGTCATTGCATCATTCTCAAGTTCCCCCAAAGAGAGAATAATATCCATTATTATTATTATTATTATTATTATTATTATTATTATTATTATTATTATTATTATTATTATTATTATTATTATTATTATTATTATTGAGTAAATTGCAAAAAATCGCCTTTCTGGTTTGTTCAAATTGCAAATTTCATTCACGTGGTTTGGAAATTAATATTAATATTAGTTTTCTTAATTTAAAAATTGTCAAAAATATTAAAAAGAAATGTATATTTTTGTAAATTTTCAAGATATAATTCTAAATATTCAAAAATATAGAAAAAACATTCAAAGTTATTTTTGACAGAAGTTTTTTACAAAATTCTTTTGAATATATTTTGACAAATTTTTTGTAAACTTTTTATTAATTTTTTGAGTGAAAATTAATTTTCAAAATATAATTTTCTTAATTCAAATTATATATTTAATATATTTTGAAAGAAACTATTTGTAAAAATTTTTGTCAAAAAATTGCACAATTGTATTTTACAAAAAGTTAAGAAAATCCTTACTATAATTCAAATTTACAAAATTCACAAAAAATTGAATTAAAAAAATTATTACTAATATAATTAATTACTTAAAAAAATGGACTAAATCTGTGATACCCAACAAACTACAAGGATCATCCTTTTAGACATAAGAGGTTATTTATGTCATTTTAACCATATAAACATTCACTTGATGGCCAAACTAACAGAATTATTGGTCAAATGACCAAACCTGTAACGGGTCAAAAACCATATAAAGAGGATCCGCAAAAAAAAGTGTTGGGACTCGTGAAACCCGACACACCACAGGGACCATTTATATAATTAACATAACAAAGTATGTACTTCTAAAAGTATTTAATATATATTATTATTTTATTTATTTTATTAACAAAAGCGTAAAGCTCAGGATATAGGTAAAACTAAACAAACTTAAGCATCCATCATCCGTACGCAGCGCGTGTCTTCTATTTCATCTTTGATCGCCTCCCTCATCGTAGACTTCGCCTTATTCAATTCTTCGACTACTAAACATTCATAAGACAACAAAACTCCATAATCAATCTACTTCTGATATTATATTGATGACAACGTACGCCTTTTCCTCGACTTTATTGTATCCGAAGGAACAAACTATCTTATGTAAAAGAACACATAAGGCATGATTACATACACGACACGCATGGTGTATGGAACTGATTCTAGTCATTGTTTGATGGCTTCGAGCTTCCAAAAACAACATTTTTGATGAGTTTTAACGAATTAAAATTATGTTTGAACGGTACAACTATTATGGTTCTAATTTTTTAATGGCATCCTAGTTGTTCGTTTACTTGGTCCATGACAACTAAGAAGCATAGAGTGAAATCGTCTTCCTCACAAATAAAGCAATTGTCCTTCTAATATCGAAAAAGGAAATAGCATTTTTCGAGTTAATGTTTAAAGGAATATTAAGCAAAAACAATTGGTAGTATATTAAAGAATTGAGGTAATCTTAAGTTGATATAAAAATAACCGGTAATGTTTTCTCACAAACACAACAGTAGAGCCTACTGAGAAACCGAGGTGTTTTTCTTTTTCTTAATTGTGAGTGAACATAAACTTAAGAGGATCTCAATCTTATATTAAATTACTTTTTTTGCAAATTTAATTTCCATTTAATTTAAAAGAGCATATTGATGATTGAAGTTTTAAATATGTGAGTTTTAATTTGCATTCATATATGTGTTAACGTTTGATAATGGATGCGTGTTTGAATGATTGTAATAATAAAAACTATTTTTGTATAAATATTTTAAAAGTACAAATTTTATTAAATTAATTTTAAAAGTACTATGGTCAGTTGCTCACCTAAAAAACTCTTATATGTTTTGGGGTACACTATACAAACCCTCCTTATGGTGTCACATCAAGGGGTTTTGTATAACACAGTTTTTTGTCAGTTTCTGTTCCGTATTTATGACAGTTTTAAACGTTTGACATATTAAACTTTTTATTTTTTGTTCCGCACTTTTAGATTTATAATTTTTTAATATAAATAAAATTATAAAAATAAAAAAATAATAAATAAATAAATTAAAAAAGGCAAAAAATAAAGGGGTCCGGTTTGTATTTTTGGGGGGTGGGGATAGGCGGTCCCATCTCTTTTAGGTGTTTTAATTGTTTAAATAGTCTTAAGTGATAACTTTATTTTGTTTACATGCGAAAAATTAGATGAATGGATCTTATTTTTCTTCTTTGGTTTGTAAAAGATATGGCATCAAAGTTGAACCAATAGGATAAGATGCATCTTACGTGGATTTATTCATTTCAAGAATTTTTGAAAACACTTTCAGTTATTATATCAATAATATAGTATTTTCGAAAATGAACAAGTGTGAATTTGAAAATTGACATTTTCAATTTCATATTACTGTAAACAAAACCAATTAAGTGTCATTGTAATAAGCATCATTGTAAACAAAATCTGGATTTAGCTCAACTCAATTAAGTGTCTAAGCCAAGGAAAATTCAGTAGGTGCCTCTAAGCTAACCTGCGTGTGTTTATTTCAACAGAACAACGAAGGCAGTGCTTTACAGACTGCCCAACGATTCGTAAACAAGTTTAGAATTCCAACAGAAGTGAACGATTACGAAGACTTTCACCCAGGAAATGATTACTTTAACGACCGCGAAGCTTTCTTCGAATACTGGAGTTCTGAAAAGTATTTCCCGACTTCTATGATTCTGCTGATTTCCAACTTTCACCATGAAAATATCACCGCTGCCATTGGTGTCTTAGCCTGTAGGGAAGACTTGATTATAGCTTGGGAGTATGCACTTAATGGAAGTCTTTACTCAAAACTCGAAACCCAGAGTGAGAATAGTTACCTAACATGGGCAGAGCGCCTAAAGATTTGTTTAGGCGCTGCCAGAGGACTCAAATACTTTCATGCAGGTGTTGGGGAGCACAAAGTAATACACGGAGACTTTAAGAGCAAGAAAATATTATTATATGACAATCTAGAAGCCAAAATATGTGGTTTTGATAAGACATTTCTGGTCCCCAGAAGTCACCCAGATACCAATGTCTACAAAGAGGCACAGGGTAGTAAATATTATATGGATCCTATTTACCGTGAAAGCTGCATCCCCAGGGTAGAATCAAACGTTTACTCGTTCGGTGTGGTACTCTTCGAAGTATTGACTGGTGTTCTGGCATGCAACCACCCTGTAGAAGATGAGCGAATAAGCATGATAAATTGGGTCCGACGCTACAATGACGAAATAGACAAGTTAATCGATTATCGAATAAGGGATGGAATTGATGCTCGTTCTTTACATACTTTTAAGGATGTTGCATATAAATGCATTAGTTTCAACATGAAGGGTCGCCCTTCGATGAATCAGGTCGTCAAGAGATTGGAGGAAGCATTGTATATTCAAGTAAGTGTTATCTAGCTAATATTACTAAAAATAATTTACTAAAATTTAACTATGATTTTAAGTTTACCAAAAGCTTAAAGGCCAACCAAGTTTTAATAGACATTAAAGTTATGTTAAAAGATATATATTAATCAAGTTTTTAAACTATCATAAAAATGATTCTCAAGTGCTGATTGCTTTAATATTTCATCTTAACAGACCCATGGAGCTGCTTCTACCATTGCCAGAAAAAATAAAAAACTAGAAGATTTCCGAATTCCATTGAAGGACATCAACTTAGCTATCGGAGAAAAAAGTCCAAAAACTCAGATTGGAGATGGTGGATTTGGTTTCGTGTACAAAGGTCAACCCTCTGAACACTGGCAAAACCGCACAGTTGCCATCAAATGCCTACGTCCAGATAGTTACCAAGGAGAGTATGAGTTCCGCAACGAGCTGAATATAATTTTCAAATTCAGCCATGAAAACATTATCCCTTTCATTGGATATTGTGATGAAGAAAATGAGAAGATTATAGTTTACGATTATGCTAGTAATGGTAGCCTAGATCGTCATCTTGAAAACAAGGAAAAGAGACGTTTCCTGACATGGGAACATCGCCTGAAGATTTGCTTAGGTGCAGCTAAAGGACTCGACTATCTTCACTCAGGTCATGGTTATTGGATACTAATTTATAATCCATGAAAGTCAAACACGAAAGTCAAAAGAGTCGTTTATGTATATGTATAAAGTGTAGGGTCCTAGAATGACAAAGACAAAGTTAGAAACCGTTTATTCGGTTATAGTAGTTAGAAACGTTATGTTAGTTAGTGAAACGTTGTGTTGTTTAGTTGTGTCGGTTCATGGGTTATAAATACCCATAAAACCCAAACCTGTAAAAACTAATGATTGATTATAAATAAAACCTTAGTATATTTTATACTCGATTGTTCATAGAAAGAGATAGAAGATTACTAACAGTGGCATCAGAGCCAAAAGGTTCAGGGAACTAGAGATAGAAAAGAAAGTACCAACGATTCAGGGAATCGTTTTAGAGAAGAAAAACCAAAAGGTTCAGGGAACCAGAGACAGAGTAGAATACTAACGATTCAGGGAATCGTTCCAGAAAAAGAAATAGAAGAGATTGATTCAGGGAATCAATCAAGAGAAAGAAAAAAGAAGAGAGAAACGTACCGGTTGTGCGAAACCACCGCCGGAGAAAAAGAGAAACCATACCATAACCATCATTACCGAAGAAGAAATTGAAACACCGATTAACCACCACCGTTTGATTAGAAGACCGTTTGATTGAAAGAAAACCAGAAGAAGAATAAAAAAAGGGGGCGACCAAGGTTTGCCTAATTGTAGGAGAAAGAAGAAGGTAGCAGAAGCAGCGTGTATTTGGGGATAGAAGGAAGCAGTAGCAGAAGTGGTTTTGTTTGGGGATAAAAAAGGAACGCAGCAGTTTTATTATTGGGTTGTTGTGTTTGGGCCTAAGAAACGCATAAAGGGCCTGCTTACATCAAAAGGGGAAATACAAAATATACAGGTTTTATTTTCAATACCTGTGATCTAGTTTTGTTTTTCTCTATTAGTAGAATAGATTTTCTATTACAATTCGTATTAGGAAAAACGTTTAGAATTGCTTGAGAATTATTGTGATTAGGCAGAAAGTTTAGAAGTATTAAGATTATATTGGTTTAGAAGTTGCGTATTATTATTGTGGATTAGAAAGAAGAATTTAAGGTCGAATATTATTAGAAGTATATTGATTGTAGAGGAAAATTAAATTGAAAGATATGACGGGAGATAAAAACGAAAATAGAGTTGTTTTCACCACATCGTTACCATCATATCAATGCCCCGTCTTAAACAATACGAACTATACATTATGGGCATTAAGAATGAAGAAGATATTATTGGCAAATGGAGTATGGGATTTAGTAGGAGAAGTAAGTTCATCAAAAGAGATTGATGTAAAAAAGGATAGTTCGGCGTCAGCATACCTATTTCAAGGGTTACCAGAGGATTTGCAAATGCAAGTTGCGGGATGTGAAACAGCAAAAGAAATTTGGGATTCACTAAAGGCTAGATTTATCGGGACAGAAGATGTACAACAGGCACACTCGCAACAACTTAAATCAGAATTTGAGAGACTAGTAATGAAAGAAGATGAAACAATAGATTTATTTGCCGGGAAGTTAATGAGTATTATTACAAGGGCTGCTACATGTGGATTGACGTTTGATGAACAAACAAAAGTACGGAAATTACTTAATGCAGTGCCAGATAAGTTTGTACCAGTAGTAGCAACCATTGAAATGGTTGTTGATTTTAAGACTGTAAAGTTGGAGGAGATTATAGGAAAACTTAAGACTTATGAAGAAAGGCTTAAGTTTAGAAAAGGAAGCGAGGAAGATAATAGTGAGAAATTGTTATTCACACGTCAAGGGAATAACAAAAATTATGAACGCAATTATGGAAATGATAGACGAGTAGGTGGTAATCAGACACGAGGAAGAGGCCAAGAAAGATTCACAAGAGATAGAAAGAATGGAGATAGTTATGATAGAAACAAGAGAAACCATGGAGATCAAAACTACCATAGGAGAGACTTTAGAGAAATAGAATGTTATAATTGTCATGAATTTGGACACTTTGCTGCAAATTGTCCAAAACCAAACCGTAGAGAAGAAAAAGCAAACCTTGTGTTCGAAGATGACGAACCAGCACTATTAATGGTTACAAGTAAAGATGAAAAGGAAGAACCGAGAAAGAAAGGAATTGTCATTCCAAAAGAAAAGTTAGAAGATATGCGGTCAGAGATAGAAATTGATTTGAAGAGTAAATTAGAGTTTTGGAAGTTTGAAATGCTTCAAGAGTTAGAGATTGAGAAACAAGAGTTTGAGAAGAAAATGAGAAATAGAGAAATGGCATTTGAGAAACAAATGCAGAGAAAGTTAGAGAACCTCAAGAAGTTGAGAGATTGCACAAGCAAAGAGATGAAAGAGTTAAGATCAGAAAGAGAACAGTTTGAGAAAGAAGACCATGGAGTTACTTTAGACAAGAAACATCTAGAAGAAGAACCAAGTATTGACAAGGGCGAATGCAAGAAGCATCAAGAGACGCCATCAAGATTTCAGAAGGAAAGCCAGATTGAGAAAGACATTAAATCAAGCAACGAGAAAGATGAACCAGAAGATCGTGATACAAGAAACAAATTATTGGAGATGCAAGATTATGAAATGATACAAATGAAGGAAGATAGTGACAAAGGAGACAAAGATGATCGAGATGAGATTGAAGACAAGGAAGAAATAAGTCAAACCAAGAAGAAAGTTCAAGACATAGTTCGTGTTGAAGATCAAGACAAAGAAAGTGGAAACAAGCCAAAGTTCAAAGATAAAGATAATGGAGCTTGAAGATATCGAAGACATGGATTAATAAATTAGGGAGGAGTATTGGATACTAATTTATAATCCATGAAAGTCAAACACGAAAGTCAAAAGAGTCGTTTATGTATATGTATAAAGTGTAGGGTCCTAGAATGACAAAGACAAAGTTAGAAACCGTTTATTCGGTTATAGTAGTTAGAAACGTTATGTTAGTTAGTGAAACGTTGTGTTGTTTAGTTGTGTCGGTTCATGGGTTATAAATACCCATAAAACCCAAACCTGTAAAAACTAATGATTGATTATAAATAAAACCTTAGTATATTTTATACTCGATTGTTCATAGAAAGAGATAGAAGATTACTAACAACAACAATCCGCAATGTGGTGAGGAGAACAAAGTAATCCACAGAGACGTCAAGAGCGGGAACATCTTATTGGATCACAATTTTGTAGCAAAAGTTTGTGATTTTGGATTGTCAAAATCTGGCGCCATAAATCAGCAACATACCCAAGTCTACACAAACGCTGTCGGTACCAAATTTTACACGGATCCAGTTTACCATGAAGGTGGCGTCCTCCGGAAAGAGTCTGACGTGTATTCTTTTGGAGTGGTAATGTTTGAGTTGTTGAGTGGAATGTTAGCTTATCATCGAAGAAGTTTAGAAGGTGGTAAACAGAAACCCCTCATGAATCTCGTCCGCCGCTACTATGATTACAAACCAGACCTGTTGATTGATCGACTGATAAGAGATGAAATTGATAATCGTTCTTTTAATGCGTATAAAGAAGTTGCATTTCAGTGCATAAGCTTCAATTCAAAGGAACGTCCTACCATGGAAATGATCGTGGATCGGGTTGAGGAAGCATTGGAACTTCAAGTAAGTAATTTATTTCAGTTATCTTTTTAGAAATTCTTGTTTCTTAAGCAATTATAAACCGATCCCAATTACAATATTACCAAGTCAATTTATATGATCATGTTCATGATGTGAAAATTGTTTGCTTCTACCCTAAATAGAAATCTTGCAATCTTGCATCATGAACCTTAAATTATTTATTAAAGCTGATGGTTAGCCATGGAACTTTCAAAAAAGTTCTGTATATGTGTCTTACCATTCATCTGGTTCAACTACATTTTGTGGCAGGTAACTAATCAAGGGGATCTTAAGCAAAAGGTGACTGAGAGCTAACTCATCCCGGGATCGTTGGAGCAATTACATCCCCAGTTTCTTGAGAGTTTTATTTTATGTTATGATTCAAAAGATCAGTAAGTATGGGGGCAGGCGGGTTTGTCATCTGCTGCTGATGCAGAATTGGCTGAGCTGATGGATCAGGTGCAGCGGCCTGAATTGGCGGATCTGGGGGACAAATGGGTCTGGGCCGGGGGGGGAGGGAGTGGGGATGCGTTTTCGGTTCAGGCAATTAAGGAGATATTGGTAAAAAATCGGGTGAACTCGACGTCAAGGATCGGGGAATGGAATTCTTGGGTTCCTAAGAAAGTGGGCATTTTAATTTGGCGAGCTAGCTTGGGCAGACTTCCAACAAAATCTGCACTAATGAGGAGGAATATTAGCGTTGGGTCTGAAATATGTCCGATGTGTGGTGAGCATCAAGAAACGGTTGAGCACATTTTTGTGTCGTGCTCTTTGGCTCAATCGATATGGCACTTGATATCACAATGGTGCAAGGTGGGGAATGTATTCGCGTTTGAGTTCCAAGATTTAATCAATCTACATTCGTTCGTGAGAGGATCGAAGGAGTTTAGGAAGGCGTTTCAAGTGGTCTGTTTTACAGCCATTTGGTGTATCTGGAAGGACCGGAATAAAGCAGTCTTCGAGCAGCAGCAGTGTTCGATTCAAAAGATTATCGGAGACATTAAAGCATTCAGTTTTCTTTGGGTGAAATCAAGGGCTAAGGCTCAGCAACTGGATTGGGAGTCGTGGATGGGTTTTAATGTACCTTAGGTGTAACAGTAGGCAATAGTTGGTGTGATGGTTCGTGTTAGTTATAGCTGTAATCTTTACTTTTATTTTGGGTGTATTTGGGCGTATTCGCTAGTTCCCTGCTAGCGTTGATGTTAATAGAAATTTTGTTGGCCGTTCAAAAAAAAAGTAGAGCTTTTGTAATCTTGAATTGAATGAATTGTTGGTTTTGCGTGTGTGTGTCTACTAAGAAAGCATTTCATTTAACATTCAAGACCCAAACTACGTTATGCCAAGATCTATGTAATTTACAATATAACATAGATTTCGGAAAGCCCTCTTCATAACATAATAAATATAAGCCTCCTTGAAAACCAAAATATAGACGAATGAAAAAGAAGAAAGGAGATTTAGGGGCTGTTTGATAAAAAATATGATTTAGCGCTGAATGAATCAAAGCTGCTGAATGATTCTAAGATGCTGAGTGAATCTCATTCTGTGTGAAAATGATTGTTTGATAATTATTCTGAATGAGCAATCTGAATTGCCTTAAATTACCAATTTAACCTTCTGTCTAGTTTTGTACCGAGCAAAATATGTAGTTTGGTAACAAAATTATTAACTCGAATAGAAATATAATATAAAGAAAGCGACATTAGAGTAAACAATAAAATGTAAATAGTCTTATCGATGATATTAATATTATGGAAAAGCTAATTAAAATGTCAGTATAAGATAATATTAAGAAAAGACTAATTAAAATGGTAATATAAACATTAATATTTTGTCTAATCAAAACTTTTGTTGCGAATTGAAATTAATTTCATGTCCCATCTATACAAATAGAATGATGTTGTTTTCTATATATATATATATATGTATATGACCAAACCCAATTCAACATAATTTTAATAAGCTAAAGTGTATCAATAAATTATATATAAGTAAAAGTATAAAGTATGATATACTAATATGATTTCTTTATTGTTTTTCAAATTGAATGATTGGTCAACGTGGGAATCTGACGAAAGGGTATTTTGTGAATGCATGGACCACTGAATCATTTAGGAGCCTATATCACACTAAATCGGTCAGTGTCAAGATTTGTCATACAGTGACAATTTTTTATTTGTCAAACACACTGAGCGATTAATTTTGTAGCACACAGTGCTGGATCATTTCATTAAGGAGTAATCAAACACACCCTTAATGTAGTGAAGATGATCAGATTAGCGATATGAGCACAGAGAGTCGGCCTCACGCACTACAAGAAATAGAAAGGTTTGTCTCGACAATGTAGTGCCAAATCACAAAGAAAAGTCGAGACAAACAGTTTGTCTCGACAAAGTCGACCTTTTTTGGTCGAGACAAACCATTCGACCCAAGTTTTTTGTCTCGACAATTTAATAAAGCAATGGGACGACATAAACGTGGGACCCACAATCCAGTCAAATACTGGAAATGCAATTTGTCTCGACATTTATTTCAATTTTGTCTCGACATTGTCGAGACAAACATTTTTTTATTTTTGTTAAATAAGTTATTTAATAAAGAAAAATAATTTAGAAATTAAACTTTGTCTCGACATTGTCGAGACAAAGTGTAATTTTATTAAAAAAATATTAAAATTTGTCTCGACATTGTCGAGACAAATTGTAATTTACACGCACTGTTCCTTTGCACTTTTGACAAAATGGGTCGAGCTTTTCTTTGTACTTTGGGTCGACAATGTCGACCCAAAGTGTCAAGTATGCAAAAAAAAAATGCAGCAGCAGCCTGCATTTTCAGGTTTTTTCGGGAATTTTTTCCGGAAAAAACCTACCGTTACACCTGTAAGCCAACCGATATCCGCAATACCAATTCGACAATATGATACAATGCCAAATACGATACTAATTAAACTAACAAATACGAACTTTATACAAAAACAAACCAAGATTCGGCAATATATTCTTTCATTACATAACTAATAACAAATAGTCAAATACGATACAAATTAAACTACGCCTACTCCGACTCCTCTTCCTCCTCCCCCTCCTCCTCCCCCTCCTCCTCTCCCTCCTCCTCCCCCTCCTCCTCATCACCACCACTAGCATTAGCATTATCGGGAATTTTGCTCAAATGAGGATTCATTTGTCTCACGTAATGGTTAAGGACCTCATTATTAAAACTAGGACCCGGGTTAGAACTAGAACCCCCGGGGCATGAAGTAGATCCGGGAAAGACAGGCCGATAACAATTGTCAAGGAAATTAGGGCCGGGATTAAGGTTGGGAAATGGGGGAATTGGGGGCATTTCAGAAAATGTGGGAACGTTAATGGGACACGGAGTACCTGGGTTAATGCTGTTGTAGTGGCTCAGAAACTGCCCTAAGAAAGATTCGAGGCCCACTTGTCTGGAGTGCTGATGTCGGAACTGCTGATCGTACTGAAATTGCTGCTGTTGGAACTGAAGTTGCTGCTGTTGCATCTGAAGTTGGACCGTTTCATTTTGCTTCTTCAACAACTCAATCTCGACTTCCTTTTGCCTTAACACCGCTGAAACAGCCTCCTCAGTAGCATAGTTTGGTGCAATAGGCCGATGTGCCGACCTCGATGAAGCTTTTCCGCCGCCTGGCATTTTCCTGCCAACGCCCCTAAAATTTTGCCGGTTGTCACTATGGGCTGCCGCATCGAGTACTTGCTTCTCAGTCATCGGCGGGGCCGTACCGGCTTTAACTTTACCCCACATATCCTTCATCTTCAACTGTGTAAGTAAAAAAAAAAAAAAAAAAAAAAAAAAAAAAACAATTATGTTAAAAAGAGGTAAGTTAAAAAACAACAAGTAACTAAATATTAATGACGCATGTTAAGAGATAAATTACTTACATAAGCCTCCTCGTCCTCTTTATTTTTGAAGACGCCCAATTTTGATGCATTGTTTCTCCTAAACGTCTCCACGAGTTCTTCATTCTGCCCGCTTCTAACCCGCTATACATACAACATAAAATAAATTAATTAACGAGTTATATATAAACATTATATACACATTTGAAAATCAAAAAATTATAATGAGTCTTACGTGCTCGGTTCGTCCTTGTACGAACGACTTCCTCCCTTGGTAGGTTGTATGCTTGTTCTTTGCCCTATTTTCTGCATTTTTTGCAGATCTCTCCATTCGTTCTGGAGTCAACCACCAGTCAACCAATGACTCCCACTCCTCTCGGCTTCTGCTACCCCAATCTTTACATTTCGACGGCGGCGGATTTTGCCTTGCCGTCTCGGGTATCGGCTGTGAGTCAAAGTAATTTTTCTTCAACCTATATTTATGTTTGCGCCATATGTTCCGGAGCTGAAGTTGAAGACCAAGAGATACCCGTTCCCCCACCGTGTACTCATTCTCCCCATCTGTCACTCGCTCCTGGCTGTTTAACCATTCCGCGATCTGGAAATAATTCTGCAAATAAATATAGGCATTTAAATAAACAAACAATTTAAATATAACACGCATATCTAAACGGTCGATAACGATAAGAATACAAATAAAATAAACAATTAATACCTCGAGAGCGGGTAGTATGTGAGCCTTAAGAGGCACAGGAATCTCGTGCCACTCGCAGTCATAGGGAAGTACACTAACTACTTCCCCCAAAAGACTACTGAAATGCGTGGCATACGTGCCCACAGGCGTAAAGGTCAATAGATCATTATTGTCAAAGCCGATCGGCAAAGGACGACTACCGTTCGCTTTATACGCCTTCCTTAAGGACCGATTCGAAGTATTAATCGACATCGAACCTGCAAACATAAGTTATTGAGTCGTGAAAATACAAGTAAAAAAATTTAGTTTTATCAATAAAAAACTTAAAATAAACATCACAATTTCTTACTTGCACAGTAGCCCGGCGTAGTAAAATAGGGCAGTCGTGGTGGATCACCACCGGCATCCCCGCCGTGTGATTGGGGAGCTACACACGCCATCTGTAAAATTACAAGTACAAGAACATAAAATTTCGTGGACCAATTAATACTAATACACACATTCATATAAATATACACATTTAAACATAACATAACATGCAATTTCATTTAAATAAAAGGAACACGTTTAAACATATAGTAACAATTTCATTCAAATTACAAATTAAGAACAATTGTCATCATCCGAATCATCGCTAGATAAAACTTCTTCAACAACAATCGTTGGGTTCACTTCATCATCATCAGACACGTCAACATCATCATCATCAAGGACATGAGCAACGACATCATCTTCATTATTAACAAAATCAGCATCTTCTTCAGCATCATCTGGTGGGGCGTCTACTTCTGTTGATTCATGATTTACACTCAAATTCGCAGACTCCAAACCAGGCAAACCAAGAGACAATGCAACATCTGATGAACTGCTTCCATGTATAACATCTTGATCAGAATCTACCACATCCCGATCCCAGATCTTCCGATGATGAACATCTTCGACGACCTTCCAATGAGGTGGTCGTCTAGCAGGGTCTTCAAGGTAGAAGACTTGTGTTGCTTGTGTCGCAAGAATGTATTGTTGATTTCTAAAAGCATCCTGATGAGGCGAAAAGTGTACCGCTTTTAAGGGGTCATTTAAGCCCTAAATCGTATTTATTTGATCAAATATCGCCCTAAATCGTTCCTTTTGTCATTTTAGGTACTTTTGAGGAGAAATCTGGAAAAGGAGGCATTTTGGACGTTTTTGGAGCATAAAAGTGAAGAAAACGACAAAGTCTCAAGAATCGGCTGAAAGTTACCTTTGACGGCGTCACAATTTACTCTGGACGGCGTCATGCTTTGGCAAGAAAAGTTGGACGTGAAATTTACTCATGACGGGCCAGTGAAAATAGCATGTGAATTCTGACGGCGTCACGCTTTAACTTGATCAAGGGCGTCACGGCTTAAATCATAAGGGGACGGCGTCACGTTCAAGGTTCGACGGCGTCAAGCCTTGATAAGCCAGAATGGATTTTTGAAGAGCTAAAGAGAGGACGGCGTCAAGAAGGTCATCCGGGAACCCTAAAAGCGGCGAGGTGACGGCGTCACACTCCATAAGGTGACGCCGTCAGATCCAAAAATCTATATATAGTTTTCTAATTCTTTGTCATTGGAGAGAGCTTAGTGTGTGGAATTTTGGGAGAAAACCCTAAGACGATTTTAGCTACTTTTTCAGGGCTTTTTGCCTTGAGATCTTCCATGTTTCATTGAAAGATAAGTTATCAATTAATCATTCAATATGTCTATGTGTTGTTTGATTCTATCTTATTCTTGTCTTTTGTTTAACATGTTAGGCTAATTTTATCTTGTGTTTGCTTAGATCTAATGAAACCTAGCTATTGATTATTGGTTGTTAGTGTGTTATTAGTTGTATTGGATGATTGTTTATCTATGTTAGGCTTAAGAAAACTGGCTAACTTCCTATTCGGTAACTTGCTTGAACGTCTTAAGAAACATGAACCAAATGCGTACTAAAGGTTTTTATGGTTGTATTTAATGCACAAGCGAATTCTAGTGATCCCATGTTAGGAGCTTCCTAGCCGGCTCGACATAGGAGTGAAGTAGGAGCTTGTAGAGTTGGGGAAGTAAGTACGCCACCCCACGAATGGTATTAAGGAATACACCCGTCATCCACGCGACTAATACACACTAATTAACCGGTAAAAGATAGTTAGGGAGTAAGGAAATCTAAGTAAACACATTTCTCTACACATAAGTTTCTCACCAAACTTTTCATTTTAGTTATTTTATTTTATTTGCATTTGTAGTTATTTGGGTTAGTTGACTAGCAACTAATTCCGCCCACTCCTTCAAAACCGAGATTTTACTTGCTTTCATAAAATTATAAAAACATAAAAAAGAATCTTCCTCAACCCTTAGACCTAATTAGAGTAGCCTTTCACACCTAACGAACACTATTCCCTGTGGAGAACGATCAATCCCCCGTACTTACCACTACACTATACTACATCGGTCAGGTACACTGCCTGGTGGGGTTGTAAGCCTCTTGAGATCCCTCGAGAGGTAAAACCTGTTGTAAGGTTACAAAACCACGCAATCAAGTTTTTGGCGCCGCTGCCGGGGAATAGTTATTGTTTAGGTTGAATTTTTATTTTATAGGTCTACTCACTAGATTCCTTTCTAGTGAGATTTTTATTTTATTTTTCTAGGTTTTCTTTAGTCTATCTATTTTCTTTGTGTGTTTGTTCGTAATTTCCATTGACTCTTCCGTTCACCATTATGGAGTACGCAAATCCACCATACCACCAACCACAAAGGCCATTCTACCCTATTGACATCTCGAATTTCAAACAATATCGAGATGAACCCATATATGATGCATGGACTCGTTTTAGAAATTTACTCCGAAAATTCCCTCATCATAGTTTCGCTTTAGCATCCCTAACTCAAATCTTTTACAATCATGTCGACCGACATGCCCAAAGGGACATTTACCATATTGCCGGCAGGGATATTAGGGAATTAAGTGCTGAGAAAGCATGGGAAGCTATTGAAGAGTGTGCCCAATATTATTATATAGTAGACAACCCAACAAACTTTAGTACAAGTCAATTGACCACAAATTTCAAGGATCATGAAACAAGTTTGTTTGGGGATGAATATGTTAGTGTTGAGATACCTAAGTGGTTGTCATGTAATGCCATAGTACAAAACAAACACATAGGTGACCTTGATGTGATGGAGGATTTAGCCGAACATGATCACATTGATCAAAAAGACCTAGGTTTTATGATCGATGATGATGAATCTCAAGAAACACATGATGAATCTTTTGGGCAATTTGAATATAGCAGTCATAATATTGAGGATGATCCTTATGATTCGGATATAGAAGTTGAGATGCCTAGAGAAGCACTTGAGATACTTGGGAAAATGTTAGGGTTAGATCCTACTAAAACACATGATGAGGATATAGGTGATCTTGATAAGATGGACGATAGAGTAGAAAATCTAAGACCACCAAGTACCCCACAAGTCCTACCATCATTTGAGGCACATACACCGCCCGTGACTTACCCGAAAGAAGTAGAAGAGACTATAGGAACCCCAATAGAGGTAGAACCTTTGAACGAAACAAAACTAGAAGAAATATGTTTGAATACTTGTGATCACAACCTTACTCTTAGTTCTATGGAAGTTCCTAGTTTTGATGAACCGGAGCCTCAGCCAAAACCGTTACCTAATCTTCCATCCTTAGATGTGAATTTAGGAATTGAAAAAGATCCCGATCCACCCATCAAACCATGTAGTCCGGGTAATGTTAAGATTAAGGTAGTAGACTCTAGGCCATGTGGAGTGGAAGCTAATATAGGAGTGAACCGTGACCTTACATACATACATCACCCATTTATGATTGATCACAAGAAACATTATGGGTTTAAACCGGGTTTATTAGGTCAAAGTGGATTCTTAACTTGGAGTCTCTCGAAGTTGATAGAAGATGATCCCTTTCTAGGAGAAAACTTCAATTCACCCATTGACCCAATTGAACTAAGTAAGGTTATGATGATTGGATCCCACATCTTTGAGCATATAATTCATCCACCACTCTTTCCTCACGTGGCATACTTCCACCAAGATGGTGTGTATCGCTACTTTCACCCACACTTAATCCTAAGTGTAGGGAAAACCTCCCCTATTTTCGTTAAATAAGGGTAGAGTCAGGCTCGTGACTCGAACAAAAACAAGCGCTCTTGGGAGGCAGCCCATGTTTTATTTGCTTTGTGTGTTTATTTGTTTGTTTGATTTTATTTGTTTCCGTATGTATGTTTAATTTTTATTATTATTGATTCATGTTCAAAACTAAATTGTGAAAATGCTTTATTTTGTTTTTAACTTCGTCTTAACTACATATAAAGGTATTTTGCAAAAGATAAGTGTAAGGGAAATCTAAATCGGTTTATTAGAACACAAATGAACATGAATCATAATAATAATAAATTAACATACATATTAGTATTTGTTTGAGTCAAATGCTTGTATCGAGTCATAATGATGTTTTGCAGGATTTCCAGGAAGTAAGGTAAAGGTTTTTCCAGAAATTTTCCGGAAACTTAAAATGAGAATTTTTGTCAGGTCATTTCTGACGGCGTCAGGGTTTATAACCTGACGGCGTCAGATTTAATTTTCAGAAATTTTTGAAAGTTTTGTTTTCATAAAAAGTTTTTATTAAAATCTCCAACTTATAATCTCCAGGAATCTGCAAAATTATCATTCCACAAGCATTATATCCTTATATATATATTTATCCCGCCGTTGTTATGCAGGTTTTCGTGTTTGTTTTCTTAGGTTTAACAGGTTATTTTGGACAAGAAAATGTCTTGGATCAAGCTTATGGCGATGCATTAGTCATGGAGCTTCAACATTACCTTGGAGGAAGATTTAACCGTGTAATTTCATTATCCACCGAGCGAATCAGGGGAGTATTTGATTTCATTCTTTTACTTTATGCTTTTACATCTTGTTATTTGAACATTGGGGACAATGTTCATCTTAAGTGTAAGGGGGGGGGGGGGGGTAAAAGTACGATTTTAGAAAATACTATTGCGCTTGATTTTTGTTTGTTTAATGGTAGATGTGTAATAAAACTGAGAGAAATACTTGTTAAGGTAATTTTAGCGCCAAATTTAAAATTTTTTACAACATATAGGAGTGAAACTTTGATCTTAATGAGCGTCTCACGGATAGGAGTTATATAACTAGCACAAAAAACCGTACCACTAAAAAATTTTCCACCCCCAAATATGTGAGGTTCGCCCCTAGAATTGGTAGGAAAAGCATTTATGCTATGATGTGTGTACCGGTAGCACTTAGATTCTAGAACTTGCGTTAGGACCATTCCAAGGCCACAAGTGAGACTACATTCGTGTAGTTAGATTTACTACATGATAAGAGGCATTAGGATTAACCCATTGTTTTACACCTGTGTTTTTGTTATAATTACATTGGCTACATTGGTCAAGTAATTCTCCCACACCCTTTGCGTTGTACTCATTTTTAGTACACGATACCCCTAGTACACCCCTCAGAGCCTATCTTTTCGTTTCGACCTTTAAGCATTTTACTTAAAGGAAGAATTTGTTACACCCCACTTAAATGTACACCCAAATCGCCTTAGCCTACCTTGTATGCACTCATTTTTTGTGCATTATTGTTACAACATTTGTTTAAACCCAAGTTAATTATCTAGTTGATTACATGGTTGCTAAGTCGAGTCATATCTTTGTACATATTGTTTTGGGACGATTGGGACTCATGGGTAAAGTACTAGTGTAATGGAGTAATGGGGAAGAACATCATTTATTACCCCCATATGTGCTAAATGTCTTAAAAGTACTCCAAGTTTTTCAATTATCTTAATTCGAGTCATTAGATTAGTATTTGTAAAGTTATGTAAAAGTTCAAGTGTAAGGGGAATGCAACGCCCCTATGATGTATTATTTTGGATGGTAGGGCAAAAGTGTATGCAAAAAAAAAAAAAAAAAAAAAAAAAAAAAAAAAAAAAAAAATAAATCAAGAAAAATACAAAAAAATGAGAAAAAGAAAAAAATAGAAAAAACATACGGACTACCATCCCGTTTCATTTTATGTTTATTTTATGTTTTTGTTATTTTGTTATTTCGCTTCTAGCTTAAGATCGAGTCTAGTCTTGGCTTAGCAACATTGTATAGTACATGTAATTGATCAGGATCTTTAACTAGCCACCAGTAAAATATCCTTTATCCAACCAAACCGTGTTTTCCTTTTCCCTGCACCTAACGTTATAACCCATTTAAAAGCCCTCTTTGATAGTTTATCTTTGGTGCTTACGCCTAGTGGAGGAGGTTTTCGATCCTTTCCCAAGCCTATGGTAATCTATTTGCTATGACAGGTAGTGAGAGATATTATCCGTTTTCATTTATGAGATTTATTTTGATGACACTTGAGAGATGTGAGTATCTAAACACTACTTGTGAGGTGCTAGTATGTAATCTCCGTGCTTATTATGATTGAAGTGGAACGAATATTTGTTGTAATTACTTTTATGTTTGCATTAAATGACCCCTAACTTGTATTTTGATTAGAATAAAAGCGCATTTGCTTGAGGACAAGCAAATCTCAAGTGTAAGGGTATTTGATGAGGCGAAAAGTGTACCGCTTTTAAGGGGTCATTTAAGCCCTAAATCGTATTTATTTGATCAAATATCGCCCTAAATCGTTCCTTTTGTCATTTTAGGTACTTTTGAGGAGAAATCTGGAAAAGGAGGCATTTTGGACGTTTTTGGAGCATAAAAGTGAAGAAAACGACAAAGTCTCAAGAATCGGCTGAAAGTTACCTTTGACGGCGTCACAATTTACTCTGGACGGCGTCATGCTTTGGCAAGAAAAGTTGGACGTGAAATTTACTCATGACGGGCCAGTGAAAATAGCATGTGAATTCTGACGGCGTCACGCTTTAACTTGATCAAGGGCGTCACGGCTTAAATCATAAGGGGACGGCGTCACGTTCAAGGTTCGACGGCGTCAAGCCTTGATAAGCCAGAATGGATTTTTGAAGAGCTAAAGAGGGACGGCGTCAAGAAGGTCATCCGGGAACCCTAAAAGCGGCGAGGGTGACGGCGTCACACTCCATAAGGTGACGCCGTCAGATCCAAAAATCTATATATAGTTTTCTAATTCTTTGTCATTGGAGAGAGCTTAGTGTGTGGAATTTTGGGAGAAAACCCTAAGACGATTTTAGCTACTTTTTCAGGGCTTTTTGCCTTGAGATCTTCTATGTTTCATTGAAAGATAAGTTATCAATTAATCATTCAATATGTCTATGTGTTGTTTGATTCTATCTTATTCTTGTCTTTTGTTTAACATGTTAGGCTAATTTTATCTTGTGTTTGCTTAGATCTAATGAAACCTAGCTATTGATTATTGGTTGTTAGTGTGTTATTAGTTGTATTGGATGATTGTTTATCTATGTTAGGCTTAAGAAAACTGGCTAACTTCCTATTCGGTAACTTGCTTGAACGTCTTAAGAAACATGAACCAAATGCGTACTAAAGTTTTTTATGGTTGTATTTAATGCACAAGCGAATTCTAGTGATCCCATGTTAGGAGCTTCCTAGCCGGCTCGACATAGGAGTGAAGTAGGAGCTTGTAGAGTTGGGGAAGTAAGTACGCCACCCCACGAATGGTATTAAGGAATACACCCGTCATCTACGCGACTAATACACACTAATTAACCGGTAAAAGATAGTTAGGGAGTAAGGAAATCTAAGTAAACACATTTCTCTACACATAAGTTTCTCACCAAACTTTTCATTTTAGTTATTTTATTTTATTTGCATTTGTAGTTATTTGGGTTAGTTGACTAGCAACTAATTCCGCCCACTCCTTCAAAACCGAGATTTTACTTGCTTTCATAAAATTATAAAAACATAAAAAAGAATCTTCCTCAACCCTTAGACCTAATTAGAGTAGCCTTTCACACCTAACGAACACTATTCCCTGTGGAGAACGATCAATCCCCCGTACTTACCACTACACTATACTACATCGGTCAGGTACACTGCCTGGTGGGGTTGTAAGCCTCTTGAGATCCCTCGAGAGGTAA
Source organism: Artemisia tridentata subsp. tridentata (assembly GCA_021014915.2). Taxonomy (NCBI): domain Eukaryota; kingdom Viridiplantae; phylum Streptophyta; class Magnoliopsida; order Asterales; family Asteraceae; genus Artemisia; species Artemisia tridentata. Next base: position 421,755,412 of record CP139505.1, read on the forward strand.
AACCTGTTGTAAGGTTACAAAACCACGCAATCTATTGTTGATTTCTAAAAACATCCTTATCAGTCAAAATATGGCGTATGCCACGTTCAATGTAAGAACGCCTAGAGTGTGCCGTAGGGTTATTATTAGGGTTACGGGTGTCGAACCATAAAACCCGGAACAACACAACCTTTCGGTCGCCCAAATAATCGAGCTCCAGAATTTCCTCCAGTTGACCATAATACATTTCTCCATCAGGCCCGGGTGTTGAAACTCCACTGCATTGAGTGGTATGAAGTTTATCGCGCTCATGCACCAAAAACTTCACACCGTTAACTATGCAAGCGGGGTATGTAAATGCACGCGATGAAGGTCCACATGCCAAAGAGAATAACTCGGGACTACAGCTTGGGTCTTTTGCCACGCTCTTTTCACGGATCTACGAAAGAGATACAAACAGATTCAGATGAGCAAAAACTCTGGACTACAAGGTAATATATCTAATGTGTTTACCTTGTGATTGAACCAGGGAGGAAAGCTTGTTTCCACGCTCTTGTTAGGAAATTCACTACAAAAGTTCATGATATTAGAATAAGTCATCGAAAACAAATAACTTAGCAAAAAAAAAGGATTCTTCAAAATATAAAAAAGAAGAAACATACTCTTTGTACGCCTGGATGTCTGCGTCGATTTCAGGACTGTTGTTAAGTATAAACCATACAACTGTCTGCATAACATCTGGCTTCATCTGAGTATCTACACATCTACCCACGGTTTGCATACTGACTGGAACACCTGGAATTTATCTGGTTGTTCAGGTGCACCGTCGTCATTTTTGTCAGGACGATTAAATCTCGTCTCGACATCCTTAAGATAACGCGAGCAGAAAGTTAATGCTTCTTCTGCAATATAAACCCTCCGCTATGGAACCTTCAGGCCTGGCTTTATTTCGGGCATAATTTTTTAGTTTCTTCATGTATCTTTCAAATGGATACATCCACCTGTAGTAAACAGGGCCACCTAGAATAGCCTCATCGGGTAAATGCATAACCAAATGAATCATTATGTCAAAAAAAGCAGGGGGGAATATTTGCTCTAATTTAATCATAACATCGAGCATTTGTTTTTTAGCTTTTTCCATGTCCTGCTGCGTCAAATTTCGAGCACAAATCTGCTTAAAGAATAAGCAGAGCTCGATTAATGGGGGTGAAATGTCTTTGGGTAAGTATTGGTGAACTCCATAAGGAAGTAACCGCTGCATCATAATATGACAGTCATGAGATTTTAGGCCCGTTATGTTGTTATCGTCAGCGGTCACTTTTTTCTTGAAGTTGGATCCAAACCCATCGGGTAGTCTAACTCCTTTGATGAATTGACAAAACCGTTTTCTGTTTTCTGGTGTGAAAGAATACTTTGGATGAGGCTTATCGAACTTCCCGTTTCCTTTATCAACGAGCCACAACTCTTTTCGAACTCCCAGAGTTTTCAAGTCTTGCCTTGCCTTTAGCGTGTCTTTGGATTTGTCGTTCATTAACAAGGTATTAAGCACACTCTCAAACACGTTCTTTTCGATGTGCATGACATCGAGATTGGGCTTCAGTTGAAGAATGGGCCAATACTCCAGTTCGTAGAAGATAGAACGCTTACTCCAATTCAATTCAATTTCTCGATTAGGTTTAGGGTTATCTTTAACAATACGTGGATGTTTCCCCGATACACGTTTAAAGACTTTACTAATTTGAATCATGATTTCTTCATTGGTAAAGTTTCTAGGAGGACGCCCTTTTTCAGGTTTACCATGGAATTCGTTTTGTTTCCTCCTCATTGGATGGTTTACGCGTAAGAATCTTCTATAACCAACATAAGCGATTTTATTCTTTACAGGAAGCGATGGAGTGTCCTGATTACATGTTGGGCATGCATAGTAGCCTTGTCCAGTCCACCCAGACAAACTACTTCGAGCTGGAAAGTCATTTATGGTCCATAAAACCGCCGCTTTCATGTTGAAATGAGTACCCGTAGCAGCGTCTAAAGTCGGCACACCTTCCCATAATTCTTGGAGTTCTTTGATCAAAGGCTGCAAGAAAACATCAATGTCCTTTGCAGGTGATTTAGGGCCGGGAATTAACATCGTCAACATTAAAGAAGTCTCTTTCATACACATCCACGGGGGTGTGTTGTATGCAGTCATATCACAATTTGGACCCAACATTTGGGTGGACCTAGCAAGTAACTCTTTGTACTTGTTATTACTGTTAGGACCCGTTGTTTGAGCTGGTTGAGAACCTGTTGTTTGTGCTGGTTGAGAACCTGTTGTTTGAGATGGTGGAGTTGGGTCATTATTTGCAGAAATATCTTGGAAGAATGCATCCATGTCAATGTGTTCAGGTGAAGGTGGTTGTGGTGTGTTGTTTACTACGGGTAGAGGAAGCGGTTCACCGTGATAGATCCAAGTGGTATAACTTGTGTCAAACCCGTATTGTGAAATGTGTGACTCAAGAGTTTTGAGAGTATGCGGTTTATTCCAAGCGTTACCACAACGAACACATGGGCAAAGAATCTTTTTTGTGATGGGGTGTAAGAATGGCGCACAATACTCGATGAATGCAAAAAGACCATCTAAAAACTCAGGGGAATTACGGTTGGCTATAGTGGTCCAAGTCTTATCAATTGTCATGACTGCGTTGCAAAAAAACAGTTTCAAATAAATGAACATACATATATATACATTTGCAAATAAACACATTCAAACATGAAAAGGCGTAATTATGAACTGTTTTGATTACCTAGTGCAACTATGGAAGGCAATCCTAACCCACTCTTTGAATGCCTCGTCTCATATATGAATGCGTATAACCGATTTACTATTTGAAAAAAATTCGGCAGCATTTCCCCTCAACTCCCCAAATATGTGCATTAAAGACATATTCGTAGGAGTGAAAGGGAAATACTGTCGAATTTCTCTCAAATAGTAAAACAATTATACGCATCCATATCCTAAATGAGACAAAACATTCAAAAAGCAGTCCCAAACAGGGGACTTTCCGAAATTAATTTCTAATAAATTAATTTCGGACGGGTTTTCTATAGGATGATTAATTCCAGATGGGGGTTGTCCGAAATTAATCACTAAAATCCTAAAAAAGTCACATAAGTCTAACAATCACAATAGCATACTAACTAAACGACATATTCACAATATCATACTATGTCAATCGATGAATGACATAAACATATATAATAACAACGAAATTATTTTGACAATCACAATAGCATACTAACTAAACGACATATTCACAGTGTTCATTACTTCATATATAACCACACACACTCCAATTATTAACTGATAGAAACAAGAACGTGGAAAAAAGCATGTATCTCACATTCACATATTACCAAACACACTCCAATTACTAACCAAACGCATTTTACTAAAAAAACGCAACCATCAAAGGAATTAAATTATATACCTAGTTCACGGCTGAAGTAAACGAAGAGAAGAAAAGAGAAAAAGAAGAAAGGCTACTGTCCCGACCCGGCTGTCCCGCGACAATCTCGTAAAATAAACAACCTAAATTAAATAACCAAACTTAAATTAACCAAAATAATTAATAAAAAACTTTAACGACGACATTGTCGTCCCAAAATACATTAACACAGTAAAAAAAAAACCTTTAAACTACCTGTACGTGGGGCGGCTGTGGTGGAGCTCGTGTGATAGATGGTTCACGGCGGCTGTGGTGCCATCTACACCAAAAAAAATTTCGGCTGGTCCTACACCAAAACAAATTTACTTGACAAACCAAAATAAAAATAAAACATAACTTTTAAAACAAACAAAAATTAAAAAAAAAAAAAAAAAAAAAAAATACATATACGAAAGAAAAAAAAAATAATATACGGTTAACAAAAAAAAAAAAAAAAAAAAAAAAAAAAAAAAAAGAACATACCTTTTAATCAATAAGAAGAAGAATGTGGTATTGAAGGTGGTTGTGGTGGTGTCCAATGTGGTGTTGAAGGTGGTTGCTATGGAGTAGATGGCACCGATCTAACTTTTTTTTCTTTTTTTCTTTGTTAAAGGTGGTTGCTATGGTGATGAAGGTGGTTGTGGTGGTGTTGAAGGTGGTCAATTAATCAAGGATTGAAGGTGGTGATGAAGGTGGTGATGATATGCTGCGTTTTTTTTTTTTTTTTTTTTTGGTAGATAAGGTTTGGTAAAGTTTGAGAGAGAAGAAGGGAAGCAGAATATGGTCAATAGTTTGCAAAATGGCACGACAATGTCGTGCCAAATCACCTCCTTTAACTTTTTTTTTTTTTTTTTTTTTTTTTTTTTTTTTTTTTTTTTTTTTTCTGTTTGTCAAAATGGCACGACAATGTCGTGCCAAATGACTACCTCAATTATTATTATTTTTTGGCGGGTGAGTTTAATTTTGGTGAAAATTTTTGGAGTAACCTTTGGCACGACATTGTCGTGCCATAATTATTAGTGTATTTTTTTTTTTTTTTTTTTTAAATTTTCCATTTAACTTATAAATTAAAAATAATTAATATTAAATAAATTAAAAATAATTTAAATTTGTTATAAATTATTTAAATAAATTAAAAATAATTTCAATTAATTATAAATGAACACATTAAAAATTATTTAAATTAGTTCATAAGAGTCGAGATCCCGGCTATCATTTGTTCCACGACATTAAACCGTACGAATTTGTTCCACGCAGAAAATGACAAAAAAAAGCTTGACCGAGGCCAAACGACATTAAAAACGTTTGGTTGTCGAGTTGTTTAGTTTGAGTTGTTTCAACATCAGTTTTCACAACAACAACAACATTTTATTAAACATAAAGCACGTTCAATATCAGTTTTCACAACAACAACAACATTTTATTAAACAACAACAATAACACAACGACAATAACAGCAACAACAACAACAACAATAACAGCAACAACAACAACCTACATACGAAGATTTCCCATATCACCTAGCATGTCATTATAAAGTTCGTGAAATAAGGCAGCTGAATCAATTGTGTGTTTGTTTGGATGCATATACACTTCTAGCATTTTATTGAGTACCATTATCTGGTGATTCAATTTGATGCAGTTTGAGCACTCTGTATTTCCAGGACTCGATGTTGAAGGTCCTGCAGTGTAACGAGTTGGCGTTATGGATGGTGTTGCGGAATGAGTTGGAGGCGTTGAAGCTCCAAGAGAATCGGTCATTTTTGCGAGTCGTTCCTCCTTCCATAAAAAAAAATCGCATCCATACTCCTTTGTCCCACCCTGTTAAAGTGTAAAAACTATTATTTTTAACAACTAACTAAATTATTTATATAACACACAAAAAAGTATGTAATTGTTCAACTTTGATAAAGGACACGCATAATAATGTTTACCACGGGAGTAAGGTTTATGCGATTCTCGCAGAATTACGTCTCCTCGTTTACAAGGACAAGCAAAAGCTTCAAATTCCGCCATCTTCACCATGATAACAGTGTGTGTTTGTGGTATTGAGGTTAAGTGGTTTTGATTATAAGAGGCTCTGAAGTTGTGTGGATAAGATGTTAGTATATAAGAGCAGATCTTGGTGGGAAATTATGGTGGGAAATTTTTGGTGGGAGTATTTTGGTGGGAAAGTTTTGGTGGGAGTTTTTGGTGGGAAAGTTAAGTCTGGTTGACTTATGTTAAGTCTGTTTCACATGCAATTCCTAACCATGGGCCAAGTGTTAACCACAATGTCTCACCAGTCGTAAAGCAGTTTATTAACTCGCTTGTTTCGTTTGAGTCTGTATGAAACGAGCCGAGATGTTTAACGAATGAGCCGAGATGATATGGTTCTACACGAGATGTTACACGAATAAGCCGAGATGACTATAGAGCTCTATACAATGCTAACGACATCAACAACGCACATCACATGCAATTCCTAACCATGGGCCAATTGTTAACCACAATGTCTCACCAGGCGTAAAGCAGTTTATTAACTCGCTTGTTTCGTTTGAGTCTGTATGAAACGAGCCGAGATGTTAACGAATGAGCCGAGATGATATGGTTATACACGAGATATTACATGAATAAGCCGAGATGACTATAGAGCTCTATACAATGCTAACGACATCAACAATGCACATCACATGCAATTCCTAACCATGGGCCAAGTGTTAACCACAATATCTCACCAGGCGTAAAGCAGTTTATTAACTCGCTTGTTTCGTTTGAGTCTGTATGAAACGAGCCGAGATGTTAACGAATGAGCCGAGATGATATGGTTATACACGAGATATTACACGAATAAGCCGAGATGACTATAGAGCTCTATACAATGCTAACGACATCAACAATGCACATCACATGCAATTCCTAACCATGGGCCAAGTGTTAACCACAATGTCTCACCAGTCGTAAAGCAGTTTATTAACTCGCATGTTTCGTTTGAGTCTGTATGAAACGAGCCGAGATGTTTAACGAATGAGCCGAGATGATATGGTTCTACACGAGATGTCACACGATTGACCCGAGATGACTATAGAGCTCTATACAATGATAACGACATCAACAACGCACATCACATGCAATTCCTAACCATGGGCCAAGTGTTAACCACAATGTCTCACCAGTCGTAAAGCAGTTTATTAACTGCCATGTTTCGTTTGAGTCTGTATGAAACGAGCCGAGATGTTTAACGAATGAGCCGAGATGATATGGTTCTACACGAGATATCACACGATTGACCCGAGATGACTATAGAGCTCTATACAATGATAACGACATCAACAACGCACATCACATGCAATTCCTAACCATGGGCCAAGTGTTAACCACAATGTCTCACCAGGCGTAAAGCAGTTTATTAACTCGCTTGTTTCGTTTGAGTCTCTATGAAACGAGCTGAGATGTTTAACGAATGAGCCGAGATGATATTGTTCTACACGAGATGTTACACGAATAAGCCGAGATGACTATAGAGCTCTATACAATGCTAACGACATCAACAACGCACATCACATGCAATTCCTAACCATGGGCCAATTGTTAACCACAATGTCTCACCAGGCATAAAGCAGTTTATTAACTCGCTTGTTTCGTTTGAGTCTGTATGAAACGAGCCGAGATGTTTAACGAATGAGCCGATATGATATGGTTATACACGAGATATTACACGAATAAGCCGAGATGACTATAGAGCTCTATACAATGCTAACGACATCAACAACGCACATCACATGCAATTCCTAACAATGGGCCAAGTGTTAACCACAATGTCTCACCAGGCGTAAAGCAGTTTATTAACTCGCTTGTTTCGTTTGAGTCTGTATGAAACGAGCCGAGATGTTAACGAATGAGCCGAGATGATATGGTTATACACGAGATATTACACGAATAAGCCGAGATGACTATAGAGCTCTATACAATGCTAACGACATCAACAATGCACATCACATGCAATTCCTAACCATGGGCCAAGTGTTAACCACAATGTCTCACCAGGCGTAAAGCAGTTTATTAACTCGCATGGACTTTGAATGTATATTTTTTTTTAAATAAAAGTTCTTAAATTAAATATATTTTTTTAATTTTATAAAAGTATTTAATTATAAATATAAAGTTTTTAATTTTAATTATATATTAGAAAAGTTTTAATATTTCTTTTAAAATAAAAACTGAATTAAAAAGTTTTTAAATTAAAAAAAAAAAAAAAAAAAAAAAAAAAAAAAAAAAACTAATTTTGGGTCGACATTGTCGACCCATAATTTTTTTATAATTATTCTAAAATAAAAAAGCGATTTAAAAAGTTTTGAAATTAAAAATAAATATATGGCACGACATTGTCGTGCCATTTTGCATATTAAAAAAGTTTTAATCTTTTTTTTTGGCGGGTTCTTTTAATTTTGGAAAAATATTTTGGTGGTAAATTATGGCACGACATTGTCGTGCCATATTTCTTCCCATATATTCTTTTTAAATAAAAACTAATTTAAAAAGTTTTTAAATTAAAAAAAAAAAAAAAAAAAAAGTTTATGAAATTTGGCACGACATTGTCGTGCCAAACTTAACGGATGTTTGACTGATTTTTTTGTTGAAAGTTTTGTGGGCCATTGTCAAAATTTGGGTCGACAATGTCGACCCAAAGAAATTCCCCGTGCCAAACCTTTCCTTTTGGTGTAGACAGTCGGCCTGACGGCCCTTTTTAAGAACAAAAACAACTGAATTCACTTTTCACTTATTAAGACATGACAACAGCACTACAAAGCAACTATCAAGGTAGTGTGACACCGGCCCGGCCCATAGTTCCTCCCCTGCTTAAATAACATAACATTGTTTATAGGAAGCATATCTAAAACTAAATTCCACTCGAGTTCAAAATTGCAATTTTAAGCAAACCACATAAATCATTTATGTAAGGAAAATTTAATAGTTAAAATTGTTGAAATGACCGTCATCACTCGATCATTTTCAAATAGATTGTAGGCATTTATGCATGCTCTTTTTTAATTTATTGCATTTAATTTTATACAATGTTTGTCAAATTAGTTGGAGTTACGAGATCAGGTTAGTTGGAGTTAGCAAATATCGTATTTATAAACGAATGGAATATATATTCTTTATCTGTTCTCGAGTATAAAACGGAAAGAATAGAGATGGAAAGGGAAAAATGAGTGAAGTAAAGAAGAGAGAAATAAGATTTTTTTTATTTTTTATCTTGTGTTCCCGAGTTAGAAATAAAAGAGAATGAAGTAACAAAAAAGAGCTTTAAAATCAACTTCACTCAATTTCATCCCAATTTGGGAAGTAAATTAGGAGAGTAATTTTGATGTAATTTACTATCCTTTACTTTCCTCTCCCCTCCTAAAAAATCTCAGGAACACAATTTTTTTTAATTACCATCTCAAACCTTTTCCTTTCACTCCAGAAAATAAACTCGGGAAAAGTAGCGTATATTTGAAGAAATAAATGAATTGAAAATCTGGCATAATGGGAGTGATGCTAAACTATGGGTTGGTGGTTAAAAACGTTAGTTTAACTGCCTGCATTTTCTCCTTATATATTTTTTTATTCCTAGACAAAAGAGAAAAACATTATAGAGTTCAACGCTTGGGAAGACAAGACACAATACCTAGAGTTATGGGTCTTAATTTGCGTCTTAGACTAGTTGTATGTTTACAGAAAAAATATTATAATGACGGGATATTTTTTTATATTAGATCCTTATGTTGCGTTTAGTAATGAAAAAGTTTTCTTAGTTTTCATTTTTCAGTTTCTTGAGAATGCGAATGACGGGAAATTTTTTTATATTAGATCCTTAGGTTGCGTTTAGTAATGGAAAAGTTTTCTTAATTTTCATTTTTGAGTTTTCTTGAGAATGCGAGAGCTATTCTTTCTCTAGAGAACACTTGAAAACGTGTTTAGATAGGGTTTTTTAAAATGGGGAACCTTTGGAGAACTCATAAAAGAAGTTTTCTAAAACTTAGTTATAAACTTAGAAAACAGGTTTTCCATCTTTCCAAGAAAACTTTTGGAAAAAACCCAATTTGAACGCGTTTTCTATTTTCTTAGGTTTATAGGAAAATCTTTCTGTAAAACAGAGGAGTTTTTCATTACTAAACACGCCCTTAGCTTTTAATTCATCCCGTGAACCTTAGAGGGTGTTAAAATACCACAAACCATTAAAAATTGATCTCGTAGCAAAAGGTTTGTAACTAATGTCATTTAAATATGTGAGGCTTCAGGTTCAATTCATGCTAGGTTCAAACAATAGTGAAGTGATCACGCCAACCTTCTAAAAAGAAGAAGCTTTACCTGATTTGAATAAGTGTAGCAGTAGGTTCAAACCATGTGGATTTGTCGATCAAGAGTCGAAAACCAGTGTTTTACCCAGAAAAGAAGGAAAAAAAAAGTTATCGAATAATAGAGCCACCTTTGACCTAACTCAAGTACCAATTTTATTTTGGGTAAATTTCACCTGTTAAATATATTAGTTCAAAAAACAGTTAAGATGTAAGTGAATACCACACAGGCCCAGACTCTTATGGGGTGTGCAACAAGGGCAATGGCATAGGGCCAACAATTTTTGAGGTCTTCAATTTGCATGTCTAGTTTTATATACACTTAAAGACATTATCTTCACCGGAAAGGGATCCGGTAAGAAGAAAAATTAAAATGATAAGAATAAGAAGGATTTTTAGCCACACATTTTAAATATGATGGGGAATTTTAAGGGTAGATGCATCTATTTTTGTAGATGCATCTGAAATGAATGGTTGTGGTTTCTTCTCATAATTCTCATTTTAATTTTTTTCTTCTCATTTGATTCTAACTCTATTTTTCCTTTATAGTTTACGAAAAAAGTAGTCACATCACATATGAGGCTAAACTTACTATAATATGTACAGACAATTACTTATTTTTACATCCCCTGTCATTAAATTATTCAATGTTTGAAGATTTGAGATATTCGAATTTACACTACAAAGATCAAACAACATATTGTTAAACAAAAAAGTTCATGTTTTTTACATAAAGTCATTTTGTAACCATTCTTTTTATGTGTTAAGATAACCGCTTTTCCATTTTTGAATAACAATTGTTTACATATCAATATAACTTTTGTCGTGTTTAGGGCCCCATTTTATATAGATTGCACAACGGGACGGCCCTGATCATCAAGACCTAAATCCGAAGCGAATGGGCAATCCTCAAAAAGATGTTGTGAATCATCAAGCGCTCGATCGCAAGCCGGTCAAGACCTAATTTTGTATGTTAATGTGGATTGTGATCTAAATGGAACAGGTTGTATTGTATGGATATGATGATAAGCAAACATGTGATCATTCGTTGATAAGCTATACCAAATGCCACCATTTAACTTGTTTAACTTTATTTCCATAAGATAGAATTAAATTTGCATGTGAGTACGTGAGCTTGCAACAAACAAGGGTTATGCGTAAAACACATGCTTTTGGTTGGTTCGTATGTACCCTCATCCATTTAATTAGTCGCCAACATTCTTTCACATGCACTTTCTCTCCATTACCAGATTATCTATAAAGAAAAAAACATATAACGTAACTTTCATTATTGCTCACTTAACAGGTGCCCTTGAGCACTAATTTGTATATGATTAAAAAAAAACAAATTATCATTAATAGATTTTCACATTTAAATTAATACTCGTAATTTGTAAATTTAATTAATGTGCATCAAATTTTTATTCCTTAACTAGAAAATAAGTTTGAGTTTAATCACCTTGATTAGTGTCAAAAGAGAGATTGTTAGACTTACTGACTTGAATATGAGTGGTTCATTAGTATATCTGAATATAAAGCGTTAAAAGGAAAATTAGACCACATATCCGATTAAGGGAAGTTTTTTCCGATTATAGGATATATAATAGTTTAATCTCGTTGAGTAGAAGCTCTTTTTTCCCGACCGCTTTAACGAGAAGGTAGATTTGTTTCTAGATCTCGAAATGTGTCGGATTGCGGTCAGCAAAGGTGATGACATTAAGAAGGTTTTGCCTTGAAACGTTAAGATTTCCACCACAATAGGACTTGGTTCCATATGTCAACGGCAATCATGCGCAAAACAAAAACATGATCATCCGTTTCCATGTTGTTGGGCCCTCGTTTGTTAATAAAACACAAAAATGTAACAAGCTATGACAACTAATCCATGTTTTAACTTTACAAAGATGTATCAACTTGTATGTAAAGATAACATAATAACATTTACTTAGTTTTCAATGTTTAATTCTTTATCATAAATGAATCAAAAGAATTATAAAGTGTGTTGCAGCACACTTTACTAAATGATGGTCTTTGTTATGACTAGAAACCTACCTTAAACACACAACTAATACTACTATTAAAATAAACCGTGACACTCAACTAGAACTAATAAAGATGAAAAGAAAGTAAAGTGTGGATCTTATGATGTAAATTTTACCGAATGTTTATTAGATTCCAAAGAGAGAAATAAAAAAAACAAACAATGAGAGAACACACACAATACACACTCTCACCTATACTAGACAATGAGGCACACTAAAATGAGAGAGTGTGTAGGTATTTATAGAGGATGTGTGTCGCCCTAGGTGACAAACCCTTGGCCTTGGTGGGCTTTATGTTGGACTTGGACTTTTGTTTATTACTTGAACATTACTTAACAAAGTCCAACACAAGGCCTTTACATACTTAACTATCTTACACGACACACTATTCTAAATAATACAAATGACCATCACTTGACTAAAAATATAAATGCTAATTCATATGGGGTTTTATTGAATCTTGGATGGATTAGGGATCGGTTCTGAGTGAAACAAGCAGTGGCAACAGCATCAGCCCATAAGAATAACGGTGCAGGGGAATAAATCAGCATTGTGCGAGCAGCTTCCACAAGAGTTCTATTTCTTCTTTCAGCTACCCCATTCTGCTGTGGAGTTCTAACAGCTGATGTCTAGTGAGTGATTCCAGTATCTTCAAAGTATGTTCTTAACTCCTGATTAGTGAATTCCATGCCATTGTCAGTTCTTACAATCCTAACTGGAGCTTGAAGTAGAACTTGAATTCGCTTCAGAAAGGTGATGATGATGCCTGGTGCTTCGTCTTTTGACCTCAAAAACCTTACCCATGTATATCTTGAATAATCATCGACAATCACAAGAATATACTTCTTCCCATTGATACTCTCAACTCTCATTGGGCCACATAGGTCCATATGCAACAAATGTAATTTATCGACCGAACTGGGTACGGTTTTAGGTTTATATGTTGCCCGTTTGCTTTTGCCTTGCTCACAGGATGGACATAGGTGATCTTTGGTGTATTTGAATTTAGGGAGACCGGTGACGATGTTGTCTTTGGCAAGATTGGTTAATGTGTCGAAGTTGAGATGGGATAAACGTCTGTGCCACAACCAGGACTTAGTTTCGTCAGCTCTTGTCATGAGACAAATTGGTGATGAAGAGGCCATTTGATTAATGTCGATAGCATAGAGATTGGTTCCACGATTTCCGGTTAAGAGATAATAAACCCGACTGAGAACAGATTATGTCCCAATCCTTCGACATAGTAAACCCGAGTGATTAAGAAATTCCCGAACTGAAGATCTCCATAACCCAGAATAGCTGCTACATGATCATTTCCAAACCGAACTGTTCCCATGAACTTCCATACAAAGTTGATCAGCAGCTTCAGATTCCCGGTCATGTGCTTGGAGCAACCCGAGTCGACGATCCAAAGACAAATTTCAATGACCTGCAAAGAACAGATGGTTTTGTATATGGAAACCGTTTAACATTTGGTTCCATGGGGTTAGAGGTAACAGATGAATCACACTTAGAGACGGTTTCAATTTGTTCTTTTGGAACAATTTCTAATGTGCCATTCTTAAGAGTAAACATTCTACCCGTTGTTTCCATGTGCAAAACTTAATATGGTCCTTAGGCAATATTCTACTAGTGGTTGATCTAGCTAGTTTAATAAGTCTTTTAATATATATAGATTTAGCACTAGTTCCTGAAGGAACCTCTTTCTTAGCAGGCTTATCATTCACATTCACAGATTCAGAAACAATATCATCACAAATATTTTCAGACGAAGATTTCTCATTCATTAAACAAACTGATTCATTACATGCACTTGAAATATTGTCCTTAACATTACATCCAGATGACATATGTTTCTTAATTGAAAGCGATAAATTCCTAGGGTGTTCTTCTACTTCTTCGGTTTTATTCTTGCTTTCACTCTTAGAGGCAGGCGAGACTCTATTGTTCCTTTTATTGCTCCTAGGCTTTAGTCTGCTGCTCCTAGAGGTACTTTCTACTCCTGTAGAAGGTAAGGCACACGCATTAGGATTTATCTTGTTGTCCTTTGAATCAGTTTTAGCATTCCTAGTCTCTTTTGGATTATCTTTCACACTTTTGTCTATCGCCCTATATGTTTGAGATGTAGAGGTAGATGCAGTAGTGGTACTAATCCTATAAAGGCCAGGTGCTATCACATTCGATGTTTCGACAACTGCTTTCTCTTTTCCTTTCACATTATCCTTAGGCAAGGGTGTTGAAATAAACATTTTTGGTTTAGCACTTTTAGTGTCCTCTCCCTTCCTATTTTGACTTTCAAGCTGAGACTTCAATAGATCAATTTGAACTTGCACGTCTTTGTAAGAACGCTCATACGACAATTTGTCATACTTGCATTCTTCTTTTTTCCGATCAAGTTGTTTAAAATATGTTATGTTTTCTTTTTCAATCCTAGCAAATGCATTTTCATATTTTTCAACAATTTCAGAAGTCTCAGCTCGAATTCTTTCATCATCTTCCACAGAATATGTTTGGTAAATAATAGACATAATTTCAGTCGATAGAGCTACTTCAGAGAGAATGTCATTGTGTCTATCCAAAACTTTTATGTGTTCAATGTTTTTATTTGCTTCCTTCACCAGGGATTTGTGGTCCTTGACAAAGTAGGCTGTTTCTTTTAGAAAAGTTCTTTCAACATTAAGAGCAAGTGCATAAATTGCATCAATTGTAGGGTTGATATCTTTTTCAAACATCTTTTGCTGTTCCGAATGAAAACTTGAAAACTAGTCATTTTGATTGCTATTCGTTTTGGATGCCACAATCACTTGAAGCATTTCAATTCTCTTTTTAAGATCATCCAAAAATCGTCTAGCTTCACTTGTGTTACAAGTGTTCTTAGAGGACATTTATACGATGTTAGAAAGATGTTTTGAAACAACTTTTCGTTTTGCGACTGCCACTGGTTTTTTGAAAAACATTGTTGACTCTTTTTGAACCTGATGAACGCCAGAAATTGTGTTAAGCTTATTATAATCAATTGGTCTGATTTCTGGGTTCATTTGTTTCATTTTAACATGACTCTCTTCAGCATGCTCGATCGTTTCATAAGAATCATGAACCTCGGGAGGATCATGTTTATCATTTAGCACACAAGCATTATATAACACATTCTGTTCCTTCTGAGCTTTCTTGAGATAATAAGGGTTTTGACAACCGATAGCCATTTTCTTCATTGTATGTAAAATCGGGTTTGGATCGTTAATTAGCAAATTACTTGTTTTTGCAGAATGACCCGTTTTTACAAGCAAATCCTTCAACTTTTTAATGGTTTCCTGTTTGTCAATGATTTCATCAAGAAGTTCATTTTCTCGTTTCGAAAACCTTGCATTCAATTCTTTCTTTTCTTTTTCAAGATCAGAACAAATTGATTTTTGTTTAGAAAGTTGGTTGGTTAATTCAGAAATTTCCGTGTTTAAAGATTTAATTTACATGTTCAACTTAACATCGAGAGTGTCGTATTTGATTTGCAAATGTTTCTCTCTATAAACAGAATCTCTATAACCAATTTTAAGTTCTGACTGTCGTTTGTTATTAAATTCAAAAGTTGTTCATTCACCTTATATCTCTCAAGCTCAGCGGTCAATTTTTCATTCGCGACCTTAACATCGCGATTGATCTTTTTGACCTTTTCAATTTCAAAACTACTGATGACGTATAGTCCATACCCGGGTCACGAACCCGATTAGTAAACAATACTAACAATTAAGCCCACCACGTATGGACCGCAACTGGACTACCAGTTATGCGACTTGGGTCGACAAGGCCCAAGCCCAAAGTCATTTCCGGATAATATATGGAGTATCTTCTAAATAAAGAGGATATATACCAAATATCCGATGTCGGCTAACACGCCGAGGAGTAGGGAACACGAAACCTACTAGGGTTTCGTGCATATATAAAGGGCATTCCAGCCCTCGGTAAAGGTACGATCTTCAATAAACCCTAACCCTTTACTAAACCCTACATTCGATTACTTACTCTCACGCCGGAGGATAATCGGGGGAGACAATCCCTCGATAAGCCTAACGGTGTTTGTTCTCTTTTCTTAGTGCGCAGGTTCCATCGAGCATTAAGATTCAATTGGTACGAGAATAGAAGTCCTATCAAGGAACGCCCAACTTTTGTATCAACAAGTGGCGCCATCCGTGGGACCCTACACTAAGGATTTTACCAAAAACTAGAATGACGAAACACGGAAGTCATAAGAGTCCGCATGGGAAGAAAACGCAGGACGATCCACTAGGGAAGAAGCATCAAATTGATACGGCTTCTAAGCAGGCCTCTGGGACAACCAGTACGCCTCAAAGCTTAGGAGCGCACCCAAATCTGGTCTTTCCTGCAGTGGAATCGCTTACCAGGATTACCCCCGCTATTACGACAAGTACTAGCGAGATAGAACTGGAGCGCACACCTCTTGCCATGCCAGAAGTGAACTTCACTGAGCCTCCCAACGCGCCTGTACGAAACAAGGATCCAGTTTTGGAAACCGACTCTATCGCGCTAGAAGGAGTTACCTCCGAATTGGTCCCAAGTGACTTCGTATCTCAAAACTACGAAGCCTTGACTGCACTCATGCGAGAGGAGGCAAAGAAGAGGTCAAGCCAAAGTCTGCACGCCAGACTCAATTTTGACCCTAATCCTGACGCATCCCCACCGCGCTACCAAAAGGAAAGACGCGAGAGGGATAGCCGTAAACAACCAGTGTTCGCCAGGATTGGAAGGAAGGTTGTGGACGAGGAAACAGCCGACCTCCAGCATCTGGAGGAGCGTGAAGACGGGGAACGGCGCGCCAATGTCCACGCCAGACTTAGCAGTCGCAGGATCCAAGATAGGCTTGGGCGACGATGCTCCCCAAGCGAAAGCCCCTCAAGTTCTAATTCTGAGGATAGTCGGCGCAAGCGCCGCAGAGGAGCAAGCTCAGATTCTGACGATAGTCGACGCAAGCGTCACAAAAGAGTTCGCTCATCTTCGAGTGATTCCTCGGACAACGAGGACAAAGAAACCGGACACTGGAAATCAAGAGGGAAATACCGCGACCAGGATGATGAAGACATGTCTCTTCCCTGGCGTCGCCAAAAGGTTGATGCGTTTACTAGGCGCATCAGTGACTTTTCTGAGAATAAGAAAAGGCGCATGCCTGCTAATGTCAAAACATATGATGGGACAGGTGATCCTGATGATCACCTAAAAATTTTCGAATCAGCAGCTACTATCGAAAATTGGCCACAGCCTGTGTGGTGCCATATGTTCAACTCCACATTAGTAGGGAATGCGCGCAACTGGTTTAGTAAGCTTCCACGCAGAAGCATTGATGGGTTTGAAGAGTTGCGCAGAGCGTTTCGCTTAAACTTCACTCAAAGGAAGAAGTGCGCCAAAAACCCTGTCGAACTCGCTAGGGTTAAACAGCGACAAGGGGAATCCACAAGCGCTTTCATGGAACGCTTCAAGGATGAGTGCATGAAAGTCAAGGCGTGTCCAGAGATACTAAAAATATCGGGTTTTATGAATTCAATCAATAACCCAGATTTGATAAAAAAGCTAAACGATAAGGTTCCCCTAACCTTTGACGAACTCATGAAGCGCACGAGGTCTTTCGTCCAAGGAGAAGAAGCCGCTGCGGATAGCAAAAAAGGCTATTCGAACCATAGACCACAAGAAGAGTCAAGGAGACAATCCAATGACCAGGGTGGCAATCGTAACAGCCGCAGCAGAGGCTATCGTAACCAAGGGAGTGGAAGAGACAATGATAGATACACACCCCTCACAAAAACCCCAAGGGAGATATTTGTGACGGAGGGTGCGAACTTCCCGAAACCACCACCAATCCGCACCCCAGAGGATAAGCGCATAGGGAATGGTTATTGCGAATACCATGGACAGAAGGGCCACACAACTAACGATTGCGTCCAACTGCGCCAATTGATTGACAAATTGGTAAAGGAAGGAAAGATGGACCACCTCGTAAAAAACATCAGAGAAGGGAAAGACAAACCAAAACCAGTGGCCAAGAAAGACACGCCAAGAGAAAAGACAGACATCATCTACATGATACAGCCATGGCCGCGCGCGACAAGACAGAAAGTTAGTCAGCGTTTTTCTAAGGGAAACGAAATTTCTTTCCCCTCCCTGACCGCGAACAACGCAGTAGTGGATCCACTCACCATTGAAATACATACGGGGGGTCACGACATCCGTCGCATGTATATAGATGGAGGTGCATCCGCCGATATTATATATGAACACTGTTTCAAGAAGCTGCGACCTGAGATACAGAGCCAGCTAATCCCAGCCACAACGCCGCTCACCGGCTTCACAGGGGAAAAAATATGGCCCATGGGGCAATTACGTCTATTCGTAAAAGTTGGTGACAAACCACACTCTACAGTCACCTGGATGAACTTCATGGTAATCAGATCCCCCTCTCCGTACAACGGTATCATTGGGAGACCTGGAATATCATCCATTCGCGCCGTGCCATCCACAGCGCATGGGATGCTCAAGTTCCCAGTGGAAGGAGGTATTGTCACTCTTTACAATACCACCATACCACCCAAAGAATGCAACGCAGTGACAAGTGACGTAAGCGTTGTTCCAGAACAGCGCGCAATTAAAGTCCCAAACCTAACGGTCGCCATTCACCCTGAATACCCGGATCAACAGGTATCTATTGGCGGGTCTCTGTCTGACAAAGGCAGATCAGCTATATGCGCACTCTTGCAAAATAATTTGGATATTTTTGCATGGGAACCAAAGCATATGACAGGAGTGCCACGCTCCATCACGGAACATAAGCTGCAAATCCGACAAGGATATCCTCCAATACGACAGAAAAAGCGCGGACAAGCTCCAGACCGCGCAAAAGCCATCCTGGAAGAAGTACATAAACTAGTAGACGCAGGCATCATGCGTGAAGTGTACTATCATGACTGGCTCTCTAACCCAGTAATGGTAAAAAAGAGCGATGGCAGTTGGAGAATGTGCGTAGACTTCACAGACCTGAATAAAGCATGTCCACAGGACTGCTACCCGCTTCCAGAGATAGACTGGAAGATCGAGTCTCTGTGTGGATATCCCTTCAAATGCTTCCTGGACGCATACAAGGGATACCACCAAATTCAAATGGCGGAGGATGACGAAGAAAAAACGGCCTTCCACACAAGTCAAGGGGTCTATTGCTATACAAAGATGCCCTTTGGCCTAAAAAACGCAGGAGCAACATACCAACGATTGGTAGACACTGCGTTCGAAAAGCAAGTAGGCCGCAACTTGGAAGTATACGTCGATGACCTCGTCATCAAAAGCCATACTGAGGAAGAACTAGTGCGCGACATGGAGGAAACGTTCAAAACACTGAGGAGAATCAACATGAAATTGAACCCCAAGAAGTGTACATTTGGCGCAACAGAAGGCATGTTCCTCGGGTATTTGATAGAACCCGACGGGATCAAGCCTTGCCCAGAGAAGACCCAAGCAGTCATTGACCTCCCCTCACCGCGCACACTGAAGGAGGTTCAGTCACTCAACGGCAAACTAGCCGGACTGAACCGATTCTTATCTAAATCAGCGGACAAGTCACTTCCCTTATTCAAGACACTCAAGAAGTGCACAAAAAAGGGAGACTTCAGGTGGACCGCGGAAGCAGAAGAAGCCTTCCAACAGCTCAAACAACACATAGCAGCGCTCCCAAAGCTTGTCGCGCCCCGACCAGGGGAAGAGCTGATCATGTACCTATCTGCGACCCAGGGAGCAGTCAGCGCAGTCCTACTGACAGACAGGAATTCCGTCCAGACACCCATTTATTTTGTTAGTAAGGCACTCAAGAAGACGGAGATTAACTACACTGCAATGGAGAAATTGGTCCTAGCCTTAGTGTTTGCAGCGAAAAGACTGCGCAGGTACTTCCAGGCGCATCCAATCGCTGTTATCACAGACCAACCCATCAAACAGGTTATATCGAAACCCGACGCATCGGGACGCCTACAAAAATGGAGTGTGTTACTGGGTGAGCATAACGTATCATACAGACCGCGCACTGCAATTAAAGGGCAGATATTGGCCGACTTCATCATTGAGAAGCCGGATTCAGACACTCCACCTGCGACAAGCAAGGAGGAACTTCAAGAACCATGGATTCTATTTACTGATGGATCCTCATGCGTAGATGGATCAGGAGGTGGCCTTATTCTCACCAACCCAGAAGGAGTTGAATTCACCTACGCACTGCGTTTTGAATTCACAGCCACGAACAACGAGGCAGAATACGAAGCACTCCTAGCTGGGTTACGCATCGCAACTCAAATGGGTGCACGCAACCTAGAAGTAAACGTCGATTCGCGGCTAGTGGCTAACCACGTGTCAGGAGAATATATAGCAAAGGAGGAACACATGATCCAATACCTCGAAAAGACCAAATCTCTGATCCAAAACTTCGATAGATTTATCATCAAGCAGGTTCCCAGGAGTGAAAATAGGAAAGCAGATGCGCTGAGCAAGATTGCGTCCACCAGTTTTGCGCATCTATCAAAACAAGTTTTGGTGGAAACCTTGAAAAACAAGTCAATCACAGAGATGGAAATATCCACGGTGATAGAAGAGGAAAATCCTACGTGGATGACACCGATCATTGACTTCATCAGCAAGGGCATACTTCCCCAAGAGCAGAAGGAAGCTCGAAGAATCCGACGCACAGCGCAGCGATTCGAGCTCAGAGACGACGTCTTATATAGACGCTCATTCCTACAACCATGGCTTAGGTGTGTTGGACCTCTCCAGGCAGACTATGTACTTCGAGAGATCCACGCAGGCTCATGCAGCATGCACTCAGGACCACGGTCCATTGTAGCGCGCGCCCTAAGGTCTGGATACTATTGGCCAACTATGCACCGTGACGCACGTGACTTGGTACGGAAGTGCAATGATTGCCAAGTTCACAGACCTATTCCGCGCCGACCACAACATGAACTAACACCTATTACATCGCCATGGCCCTTCTACAAATGGGGTATCGACATCGCTGGACCTTTCCCCATTGCCGCAGGAGGATTGAAATTCCTCATTGTGGCAATAGATTACTTTACCAAGTGGATCGAAGCAAAGGCAGTAGCGACTATAACAGGTAACCAGGTGAAACGATTCGTGTGGGACAACATAGTATGTCGCTTTGGATTACCTGGAGAAATTATCTCTGATAACGGAAAACAATTCCGTGATAACCCGTTCAAAGATTGGTGCGAACAGCTGAACATCACGCAACACTTTGCATCAGTAACTCATCCACAAACCAATGGTCTGGTTGAGCGCGCAAATAGAAGCCTAGGCGAAGGAATCAAAGCGCGCCTGGACAGACACAAAGGTAGATGGGTAGAAGAACTATCACATGTTCTCTGGGCGCACCGAACAACCATCAAGGTTAGCAACGGGGACACCCCCTTCTCTTTGGTCTATGGGACAGAAGCTGTTATACCAGCTGAAATTGGAATGCCAACCATCCGTACTGCGGAAGTTAACGTGGCAACCAGTGACGATGAGCGGCGCATAGACTTAGATCTATTAGAAGAGCGACGTGAACGCGCAGCAATACGCGAAGAGAAAGCCAAGTCGAGAATGAAAAAATACTATGATACCAAAGTACGCAGCACTTCATTCAGACCAGGCGACTTCGTATACCGCGACAATGACTCAAGCCGCGCAGAAGACACTGGTAAGCTAGGACCAAAGTGGGAAGGACCTTACGAGGTCATAGAAGCACTTGGCAATGGAGCGTACAAGCTACGCGACAAGGACGGACGTGAGCTACAGCGAACATGGAACGTCCGCAACCTTAAACGGTGCTATCTTTGAAGAAGGCTACGGCCCAACATGGACACTCATGCGCTTTAGAAAGTGCCCCCAATAAAGATCCATGTAATTTTATTTTTTAAGTATTATCTAGATAAGTATTCTTTTTCAAAACTTGCAAGTATTAATAAAACGTTATAGTTTCTAGCTAACTCCATAACACATTTAACTTTATTGTTTGCATCTTTTATCATCGTGTTTCAATATTGTTATAATCTTGCCTACATGGCGTGCATGCACACACTAAGACCTACGATGGCAGAAAGGATGAGTTAACCTAATAAACAACTCGTTGAGTAAGAGGGTTGCAAACCCATCAACATTGGATCACGAATCCTTGTTAAACACCTTGCGCTCAAGACGTTGGCGCAAGTTCCTTACGCACCCCACGACGGATGCGCAAAAGGGCACACTGTGCGCGTTTAACAACTCAGGAAGTCAAGACTCTTGACTCCTTAAAGTAAAATACGACAAGTAAAATTACAAAAATACATAGACGACTATGATTTCTTTCTCTACAATAAGTTAGACAAATTCAATACACGACTACGGTCATTATTTAAGGAAATTCATACACGATTATGATTCTTCTCTTTCTAAATACGCTTAGACACTTAAAGATATCTTCACGCAAAGATACATAAGTCATACAAGATCTACGAGGTCAAAAGCATAAGTATTTAGAAGTTACAAAAACACTAAGTACAAAAAGCAACCTTTTATTTATAGAATACGTTTCTACAAAAAGACTTGTACAAAAAAGTTAAATACTATATGTACGCCTTAACTGGCTGGAGCCCCCACTCAAAGCCGCTTCCTTTGCATCCGCGAGCCTCTTCAACAACTCTGCATCATCAAGGGAAACAGTGGCCACGCAGACAGGCACACCATCGGATCTAGGCTGATGCGCAGCGCCTATGACCCTGGAAACATGCGCATTTAGCGATCTTTGCAAAGAAATCTCTTTCTCAAGACGGAAAGGATTCAGAATGTCACGAGGCTGAGCAAAAATGGGTACCTTCAACTGCGCTACATCAGGCTTCAAGTAGAAGTCCACCTGCTGATCTGCATCATCCTGCAGATGCCTAGGAAGAGTGAGCCCCGCCATGATCACGCTGATAGGCTGATCCTGATCACGCTCCAAGAGAGCGATATGCGGAAGCTCAAGCTTTTTTAAATCTTCCATAGCAGCAACAAGCTCAGCTCGGGCATCCGCCTTGTACCCAGGGACCTCCGCAAGCGGCACGGTCAACAACTTGTCCTCAGCAAGTTTGTCCGCGGCTAAAGTCTCCCCATGCGCAATAGCACAATCCACAACCTTTCCGAAGGACGTGGTGACATCGGGATGCTCCAAAGTACACATGGCAGCCAGGCGAAGACCATGACTGATCAACCACCTACCAAAATAACACAAGTGTTAATACGAAAGCGGATATAAATATATACAAGTTATAAGGAAATACAACAGCATGTACCTGCGCTCAGCCACAGACTGAACCAAATGAGGATATAGCTCCTCATCATACTCGATGCTAAGCTTACGGAGCTTCTCCTCCTGCATCTTCAGCGCAAGCTCCACGCGGCTGCGAAACTCCTCAATATTGGCAAAGTGCTTGCTCCTATTCTGTTGCAAGTACTTCAGCGCCCGTAAGGAGTTACGCTTCTGACGGTCCGCATGAGCACGCTCCTGCTCCAACTCAGCCATCACCATGACCTTCTCCTCACCCATTTTTCGCGCAGACGCCTCTGCGCGCTCCAGTTCAGCCTTGGAGCTCAGCTGCTCAGCTTTAGAGCTTGCTAACTCAGCCTGCACAGACGCTAACTGCGCCTGCAGTCTGGAAACTTCCTCAGACTGATGCACCCTGGCTTGCGCCACCAGATCGGACTGGCGCACAGCGATGGAGGCCAGCTCCTCCATCACAGAGTCAAAAGAACTTGACTCCCCTCCAACATCCCTGGGAGACAGCGCCTTATGCAAAGAGGAAGTCGCCTTGGGAGGCGCACTTCCAGCTACAATGCCAACATCCCCTACAGGCTGTTCACTACATGAAAGATCAAGAAGCAAGGTTAGCGCACAAATAACAGTCATGCATATGAAAAATCCTAAGGGATTGCTTACGTGGGGGGAGGAGACGAGGACACGTCCTTCTCCATCTCAGCCGTGGACGTACCTCCACCGGACTTCTCAGCATCCACACTGAAGACACGAAGGAACAAAGTTAGAATAAAGTATAACTTGACAAAAGTTAATAACTAATAACTACGATACTTACTCCATCTGCACTTCAGTAAAAGATGGGCTCTTCTCAACCTCAATGCGCGGCCTCTTGGACGAGCTTTCACCACCGCTACTAAGCGCCCTCTTGCGCGTCAGTGAGGAGCTCTCCTCCATTTCACTGTCAGACTCCTCCAAATTGATCAACGCTTCATGGGGAGGAGACTGCGCAGTGTCAGGACCCTGCTGCACAGGAGGAGCCACCTCCTGCAACGGCTCAGCTACCACCACATCAGGGGAGCCTTCAGGATCTGGAATAACCAAATCCACGACGCGCCCTGCCGTCGCCTGCAGAATAGTCTGCTCACCGTCCCCCAGAGGACGCACTCCCACCGCCACGGAACGCGGATTCTCCAGGCGCACAACCGAAAAAAGATCCATCTCTGCGCATAAAATAGACAAAAAGAAGCAAGTTACATAACGTATGGAAAACGAAGAAACGCTTACACTAATAACGACAGTAAGGCGACAGAAGGAGCACCCACCCGTGCCATCCGCATTCAAGAATGTGGGAACTTCCGTCTCATGCTCAAAGTAGTTGCGACTGATGCCCATGTGCACCAGAAACGCTTCCGGATATGGTTTGATCGGAAGGCGGTTCTCATCTATGATCGCCGCATGATCCACGTTATACCATGTCTCAGGGGGGCGCTCATCCTTGGGCAGATTGGCACGGGTGTAAAACGGAAAGTGGGAAGGAAAGACGGCGGCGTCAATCCAAAAGAACTTCTCCCTTCAATCCTTGAGTTTATCCACCTTCTGCACATAGCACTGTAACTTGCCTACGCGCTTGGAGAAGGTAACCCACCCATTTGACCACGTCGCGTGATAGAACGCGCGGAATAAGTGGAGGGACGGGTGTATCGCCAACAAGCGACAGTTCACCTCAAAATTGGCGATCTTCCCAGCACCAATACAATGCAATTGGGAGATGTGGAGCTCGTAATAATTGAGTATATCACTCAAGAGCACGGAAATGGGTACGCGCTGATTCGCCCACTCGAAAAAGCGCGTATATAGACCCACCTTCCCATCGGGGAAATTCGCGATGGTGTCATTTGGACCTGGCACCTCTGGGTGCAGATCATATGGGATAAAATAATCCGAAGTGAACTGCACTAGTTCATCCTCGGTTATGTTAGAATGGAAATCATGAAGTTGCGCTACCATTTTGTGATTCAGACTATGTGCGCACGCGCTATTACCTATGAATTATCGTTCTTGAAAGCAGATTTGAAGATGTAAAAATGGTGGAATTGCGATTTTTTAACTGTGGACGTCACAGTGAATGAGAGGCGGTAGTTTATATACTTTTCCTATCCACCACAGATGAGTGACACGTGTATCCCACTAACTCAAATCGTGTGGCTAGGATAAAGGACGGTACAAGACAAGTGGGCAACCTCTCCATTTCCCAAGGTACCCAAATTGCACTTTTTTGGACTAGATACATGATACGTGTATTTTTAGGCGGTATATTTTTGAAAGCTTCCCGCGTACGCATGAGGAATTAATTCGACACGACTTTAGTCTAGCATCCGCAGGTTTTACCCTGCGCATACTAGACTGGGGGGACATGATGACGTATAGTCCATACCCGGGTCACGAACCCGATTAGTAAACAATACTAACAATTAAGCCCACCACGTATGGACCGCAACTGGACTACCAGTTATGCGACTTGGGTCGACAAGGCCCAAGCCCAAAGTTATTTCCGGATAATATATGGAGTATCTTCTAAATAAAGAGGATATATACCAAATATCCGATGTCGGCTAACACGCCGAGGAGTAGGGAACACGAAACCTACTAGGGTTTCGTGCATATATAAAGGGCATTCCAGCCCTCGGTAAAGGTACGATCTTCAATAAACCCTAACCCTTTACTAAACCCTACATTCGATTACTTACTCTCACGCCGGAGGATAATCGGGGAGACAATCCCTCGATAAGCCTAACGGTGTTTGTTCTCTTTTCTTAGTGCGCAGGTTCCATCGAGCATTAAGATTCAATTGGTACGAGAATAGAAGTCCTATCAAGGAACGCCCAACTTTTGTATCAACAACTACAGTTATTCAACAATGATTCAAATAAAGCACGTGTTTCCTCATCATTTTCAGGATGCTGTGACTCGAAGCCTCCATTAGGATCCATATCTGGAGTAGCCAAATTAGTATTGCTACAACTTGGGTTGTCCATATATGTATCATAAGTGAGATTAAGAGTTGCATGATGCTGTTCATTCTGAGGTGACATATCAAACATTTCATTATTGTGACATGTAGCATTTGGTGGTACCTCAGATATCACATTGACATCATAAGCAGGAGGTGCTTCAGAATCCGTGTCGTATTTAACCTCCTGAAGATTGGCCATGAAAATGCAGTTGGCATCGATATCCTCCAAGTCTTCCATATCATCCATCAAAGCCATGAAATCATGCTCTTCTGCATTCAACTGAAACCCTGCCTTTTGCTTCTGAGCTAAGAGCAATGCTTTCTGAAGATACTCCGGATCTTGCTTCTTTGGCTTGGTGGGACAGTTTCTTGCCATGTGACCAGTACCCTGACAGTTGAAACACTTTACCAAATTCCCTGGATTCATATTCCCAGCATTCCCAGCAACTGGAGCAACATTCCCAAACTGATTACCAACATTCTGATTCCCAAATTTCTGACCCCTTTGATTTCCAACAGCTTGACCCCTCAGATTCTCTGCATACTGACCTATCAGATTGCCTTCATATTGCCCCAGATTACCTTAAAACTCACTAGATGATGCGTATAAATTAAAAAGCTACAACCTTTTTGTGTAAATCTCACGTTAACCCAAAACAGAAACTCAAGAACACGATGGACTATAAAAACACGCTACTATTAATCCTATATTAACTCTAACGAACCACAACTATTTCCTAAATCCTTGTTTGGCGTATTGATACCACTTGTTATGACTAGAAACCTACCTTAAACACACAACTAATACTACTATTAAAATAAACCGTGACACTCAACTAGAACTAATAAAGATGAGAAGAAAGTAAAGTGTGGATCTTATGATGTAAATTTTACCGAATGTTTATTAGATTCCAAAGAGAGAAATAAAACAAACAAACAATGAGAGAACACACACACTACACACTCTCACCTATACTAGACAATGAGGCACACTAAAATGAGAGAGTGTGTAGGTATTTATAGAGGATGTGTGTCGCCCTAGGTGAAAAATCCTTGGGCTTGGTGGGCTTTGTGTTAGACTTGGGCTTTTGTTTATTACTTGAACATTACTTAACAAAGTCCAACACAAGGCCATTACATACTTAACTATCTTACACGACACACTATTCTAAATAATACAAATGACCATCAGTTGACTAAAAATATAAATGCTAACAGTCTTTTTAATGTTTCAAGCATATATATAGTGGAGAATTCCGTATTACCTTTATTGATTCTATTATTGGGAAGAACCAAGAACCTCTTTTATGAAAAATATTAACAACTGTTCACTGCAACTTTACCAAAATTAAGTACTCGTTTTAACACCGCTCTTTTATCTTCGGAAAAGTCCCGCCTCAATAACTTATACATAATTTGAACTTCAAAATATCTTCTCATGTTTGTTCAGACGGACATTTGAATGTTCAAGTTATTTTCATGGCTTGTTGATTCGAGTTTTTAGCGTCTTGTTCAAGTGTTCCTTTCACTATGACACTGCATCACGCAGAGAACATGCTTTCAAGTAGTTTTTAATTCCTTGACGTGTCATTGGTAGAACTTTGCTAAAGACACTTACTGATTTCTTGATCAACGAGTTAATTATATCTAAGCAAATTTATTTTAAATCCATTTAGTAACCATTGGGTACTAAATTGGCCAACACATGTCTTCATCACATAACAAACATCAAATCGTGTGAAGGTATATTTCCAAGTATGAATATTAATCTTCAAAAGAAGTGTGTTGTTCCATCTTGCGGGTTGTCCTAGAGCTGAGTATGTATGATAGGTGATGAGTTAACGCATACCTCTAACAGTGAATAATACCCTTGAAGCATCAATAGATCATTCCCAAGTGTCTTGATGGTCGCATAGATGAAGATCAGATTAGCTGTTAGAAATCGGGGCTAGAATGTGATGATAATCTTGAATATCTTCTCAAATCGTGTATGGTCACTTTTCATATAAAGTATT
This sequence comes from Artemisia tridentata subsp. tridentata, assembly GCA_021014915.2. Lineage (NCBI taxonomy): Eukaryota > Viridiplantae > Streptophyta > Magnoliopsida > Asterales > Asteraceae > Artemisia > Artemisia tridentata. Next base: position 421,783,565 of record CP139505.1, read on the forward strand.
TAGACCTTATTGATGCCTGGTTTTACGAAATCCTTATCGTGATAATTTAAGAAGAAATTAGTTTCTATGCACAAGAAAACTAAGCAAAAACAAAGAGGAATGGTATGGATTTTCATATGTTAAAATGAGACCAAATGAACCTATCAATAACAAATTATTATGACAGTTAAAAGCAGTTAAAGTTGGTTAAAAACTAACAGTCACAACTGTTTGGCTAACAGTCACAATGGTTGGGAAAAGGTGGACAAACGGGTAATCCACTTGGAGCACCAAATATACCATTTGAGTCGGGAAGCTGCACCAAACCCCAGCAAGGGGCGGCCTCCCATCGAACCCAGCCCGCTCACTTGGGTATTTGCTGACGGAATGCCTCACATCAAGGTGACAGGATTCGAACCTATGGCCCTCTGTAAACGGGACCCCAATAAGGGGCGCTGCCCCTTGACCCCTACTTCTTTGTCGTGGTGGAAACATATTAGCTTAAACGAGTGTGCACTTCACATTTTTCTAACTCGCATTCGAGCATGCTTGAATATGAAATCCTATTAGTTTCTAGTAAATTGCAATTACCTAAAATAATCGATGACACTAAAATCACCAACATTAGCTAGTTCTTTTGTTTCATGGGCCGCACGAATGGCTCTTCTCTTTAATTGGATTAGTAAAAATGAATCCGGTTTGGATCGATTATATATGTGATCCTAGATTGACATGTTTAAATCTTTGTAACTCTGTTGCATTTTTTTTCTTGCTACTTGTTATTTTAGTAGAAATTGGTGAAAGTATTTTATTGTACTATATATACAATCATGAATAAGAATTTACTGTTCACAACAAATAATATTATAAAAATTTGTAGAAATTGTTGAAAGTATTATATTCTACTATATATACAATCATGAATAAGAATTCACTGTTCATAAAAAATAATAATATAAAAATTTACACCACTAACTTTTTGTATATCAAGTGATAATTGATCTAAAAGTTGAAGCTTCATGCAAACTAGGATACGTGCAACATCTAAAAGTGAAGCTTCCGTATGGATTTAAGCCGTGCCGCAGCGCGCGGGCTCTATAATCCCCATTATACACAAACATCGACAAATAAAAATGTCAAACGCTGGATAAACACCCGTGTAATTTCGATAAAAGAATTTGTATTAAACAATTCAACTAAACTTTGTCTTTTGAAATTGTGAAATCTTTTGATACACATTAAACATTATAAAAAGGATCCAAATAAAGGCCAAATGGAAAGACATTAATGCTGGCCTAGAAAAGGGCCTTTAAATTCGGAGAAACACCACAAGTTCCATGTTTGAAGATCTCGTTACCTTGCCGTCTATGGATCCTATTCCTACCTGTGTTTGTGTTTCGGTATTTAGATAATGCTACAAACATAACTGATTTTTAGTTATAACTTATAACCGTGATCTTATTTTGTTTTCAGGTAAATGTTACTTAAAAGTTACGTATAAGGAATTTTGGCTAATCATGAATCTGGCTCGAAAACTCGACAAGTCTTCACTCTTCATCATGCATGCACGGCGCACTCAGGTCGAGGAAGTCCGAGAGCTGTTCAAGCTAGGCAAGAAATACTCGAATACAATACCCGAACTAGTCTGTATAAACAAACTTTTCAATCATATGCAAACTTTATATTCATTTAGCATTATTAACTCAAATATATAAAGAGTACGTACAATCATACTCTGACCACAAGAAAACGAAAGCACAAGTAGACTTTAATGCAGTCGACAAGTAGACTTTAATGCACAAGGAGACTTTAATACAATAGTAGTCGAGTAAAATATCACCAAGAAACAATAGTCCACTTTAATGCAGTCGACAAAAAAGAAACCAAGCAAACAAACGCTCGAGCTCTAGTCCACTTGAAAAAGAGAACTGAGAAAAAGAAAATGTAAATTCGTGATCGGACCTTATTTTTGGCTCGATAACATGTTACGAATAATATCGATTGATAATTGTGTTTACATGAGACTCAATACAAATACTATTGTAACACAAATACAAGTACACTAACAAGAAATACCCGAATATTATACTCGAACTAGTCTTTATAAACAAACTCATCAATCATAAGCAAACTTTATATTCATTAGCATAATTAACTCAAATATATAGAGTACGTACGATGATAACCTGGCCACAAGTAAGAACAACTAAACAATAAAATCCAAGTGTGACATCATTTGCAAATTCTATTTGAATACATTGAAATATGCATCTAACACTTATGCCTCAAAAACCTCCGTAAAAGCTAAAAAGATGAGCTCTTTATAAGTCAGAGCTCGGTTTGCTAAATATTTCAACCTTGTGTTTCATTCTTGAGCTCGACTTAAACTCGATAAAAATCAACTCAAACAATCTCGATTAACTAAATAAAAGCTTGTCTTGTTTGGGTAAAGGGTATTCCACCCGGTAAAATATATTACTCCAAAAAAACATTTAAGTACAATGGAATGTGGCTGAGGTAACACATTAACCGCAAGCAATCGCTTGACACAACCAGGAAATCATTTATGACATGTCATAAATGACAACTATTTATAACCAACTAGACCACCAAACCAAAACCAGTATAAAAAAGATACAATTTATGCAAAAAAAAAATAATAATAATAATAATAATAAAACAACCTAGTTAAAACCAAAATCTTGAATTACATCAGCCTTTAATTGTGCAGGAGAGAGGCCAAAATCATCATCATCATCATAATTGTTGCCGTCACCCGTATCCGCTTTTCATTGCTTATAAAGACTCTGCTCCTTACCTCCACTTCCAGAATACAACTTCTCAATGTGATCATCAAAAACTTCATCATTATCGCTGTCAGAAACTAATACATTGCCCACCTTAAAGAATGGGTTACCTACCTTAGTTGAAGAATCAAATTTTTAAAGAAGTTTACCATCATCATCCACAAGAGTAACTTTCCCTTCAATAATTAGCTTTTCAAGCTTCCCAATTTTCTCAACAATATGAGTAGTACTAGTGCTTCCATAATCACCCACAACAGAAGTACAAGGAGAGGAAGAAATACTAGGCTTAGTAGCAGTAGCCTGCTCCTTCTCCTTACTATTCGGATGAAAACCATCAACACCCTCATAACCCAACGAATTCAAACATCAATAGGATTGGAAGAGTTAGTGTCTGTACCCAATTTATCATTAGAAGAAGAAGTCTCTTTTTGAACCTTAGAATCCGAACCTTGCTTGGTAACTGCCGTTGATATAGGTCTCCAAAACTTATGTTTCGGCTTGTTAAGCCTAACACCACCAACACCACCAATGGGCCGAGATTGAGACGAATCAGCCACACACTTCCCTTTATTCTTTCGACTTCTTGCCTCAATGAAGCCCTTTTCATGATTATCCACCGGATTAGACACCTTGGCTGCCACATTAATGTCCTTTTGAACAGTCTCCTTGACACATTTAGGACAATCCAAAAGGGCATGCCCAAATGATTTACAATCAATACAATGAGGAGGCTTCCATTCATAATCAACGTTAATAATTTTCGTAGTAAAACCATTACCTTCTTCATTCGGAATAGCCATTGTAACTTGGCTCTTCAATTCATAATCCGCGTTTAATTCAACTAAGGCACGAACAAAACTAATACGACCACATGACTCAACGCACATAGAACTTGTAAATGCATCTAACATAATAGGTTTTCCTACTTGTGTAGCAATCAAGCTCAAACCATCCCCTGTATAAGCACCCAACGGAACTTTATGCAGTTTAATCCAAACCGGTACCTTGTTAACATCGTTCCTATTAAGGGATAAAGTAAAAGTCCATTTATTAAGAATAATAGGCGAGTTACGAATTAAACAAGGGCCACGCTCCAAAACATGATGCACACCATCCTTGGTAGCAAACTTAAAAAGATAAACTCCATCACCATTTTTCATAAGCTTTTGAAAATCGAACTTTCCCTAAGTACTAGTAACATGACTTTGCACATTATGGAAAGTGATCGTCTTACCAAGGAAGTATCCAACCAAAGTATTTTCATACCGACAAAGTATCTTCTCCATAGCAGCCCTAGGAAGCATCGTATCATGGGATTCTACCCGCTCCTCATTAACTAAAGACCTGAAATTCACCTTCGAAAGAGTGCGAGTAGCATTGAGAATATTGGCAAATGAAGTACATTTAGTTTGATTCTCACCTACCTCAGGTGCAGCCCCATGACTTGTAGAAGCATGCTCCATGTTACCAGCTTCCTACGTATGTGTTGTGCACTTCCCATTATCAATAACAACCTGCTCCTTATGTGAACTAGCAGGTTGTGAATCGCCAGACTTACCACCATCTTTTTTTTTGTGACTCACCGTCGTCTTGTCCATCTCACTACCACTCCCCCCCCCTCCCTTGCCCAAAAAACCACTCTTCATGTTCAAACCATGTAACCCACATCACAAAACCAGAAAATCCGCAACAATATCCTAGTAACAATCGACAAACAAAGCACAACAATCACAACAGATTAGTCACCCTGTTGTCGCCCACAAACAATCGTTTGGAAAGCCACAATCCCGATTCAAGAATAATAAATCAATTAACGATCGATCAGTAACAAAAACCCTAAACCGTACTAATGAAACCCTAAGCCGCTTTAACAAACCCTAATAAAATATGTAAACAGACGTACGTATGTGTTCAACAATCATACACAAGAGCGTTTAACAAACAATTAAGATTCAATAGAACGATTAGGATTTAGCAAGAAAAATAGGTTTAGGGGTTTTTCTATTTTTTATCGCCAGTGGTCACCAAAGGGAGAGAGAGATGTTTTTAGTTTATGAATTCGTTAAAATAATCATGACAGTAAACAGGCTCGAACCCTGGACCTTCAGGTCACACACCAACACCACAACCACTAGGCTAGTTTGGTTTATGTTAGTTAATTGTTAATTGTCTTGTTTGCAACTCTGAAAATTAAATATACATGTCATCATGAAATGAACCTAACAAACACAGTCTTTAAGTTACAAGAAAATGAACCTAACAAACACACTCTTTAAGCTCTAGTTTCCGATTGACAAGACCAAACCCAAGTAAATAATATCGATTAGCTCGATCAGCCTACATTGAATGCTAGAAACCATAACCCAACGTACAATGAGTGCTACTGGAACTTAAACCCTACTCGAGCGACCATGTAATCTCTAGCCTACATTGAGTTCTAGAAACCATATAATCTTCAGATCGATTAGCTAGCTAGATTTATTCCAAACTTTTAGTCTCGTTATAGATCACTAGATATATATATTTTATCATAATAAATTATTTGTAAACTCAATAATACGGACATGTTTCTACATTCATTTAATCCGTTAATTCAGGATCACTCCATGATCTCGTCAAATTCCTTTTCATTTCGTTCTTATTTAACACCTTCTAGTATGGTACAAACATCCACAGCAGCACAAAATACTATATCGTAAACAGTGTGTTGACTTATATCACATTTAATTAAAAGTAAATTTTAATTAATTAAAGTTTATTACTCTTACTAAAAAACAGTTATTAGATGGTAGCTCTAAAATCACCACCCATAAATACCACCCACTAACCCCTTCATATCCATCACACTTTCACATTAACAAAAATGGCTAACCACCCTCCATTTGCACTAACCACCTTCATGATCATGGTTGTATTTGTCGCCGCGGTGTGCTTTACTGGAGCAACCGCGGGGACATACAATGTGAAGAGTCTAGGAGCAAAAGCGGACGGTAAAACGGACTCTACTAAGGCGTTTATGGCTGCATGGAACAGTGCGTGCGGGTCGGTTAATGCTGCAACAGTTTATGTACCGCAAGGACGGTACACGATTGGAGGGTTAATGTTTAATGGGCCATGCAAAAATGGAGCCATCACAGTTCGTATCGATGGAACTCTGGTGGCTCCATATAATTATTTTGTTTTGGGAAAAGCGCAGTTTTGGTTGGGATTTCATGGTGTCCAGGGTGTTACCATTCTTGGTGGCACCCTTGACGCTCAAGGTTCTGGCTTGTGGGCTTGTAAAGCTTCTAAGTCGAAGAATTGCCCTGCCGGAGCCACGGTATTAAGTACTCCCTTTTGCTAATTCAATGCTACAACCTTTTATACTTAGAAATGTAGAAGATAATGTTGAAAAAATGTTAAAACATGGAGTTAATATTTGAGAACATTTACCTAATCAAAAAGTGACAGTCCACATTTCAATAAAAACCGTTCTACAGTTACCTAGATCTCAACAACCTAAAATGTATAGCAGTTATTGCGTTTTATATTCGTGAAATGTTTTATAAAATTTTGTTAGTTAGGAATTATATAAAGTAACAAGTATGCACATTTTTGTCTTAGTGTTAACATATTTAGAGTGACTATTTTATATAAACTTGCATGTATTATTCATTTTGCAGAGCTTAGCAATTTTCAATTCGAATAATGTCTTGGTGTACGGAGTAACTTCACTAAACAGCCAAATGTTCCACATCGTGGTAAACGGTTGTCGTAACGTGAGAGTAGTGGGTGCGAATGTGGTAGCACCATGGAATAGTCCCAACACTGACGGCATTCATGTTCAGTTATCAACCGGTGTAACTATTTTGAACTCGAAAATTAGCACCGGGGATGATTGTGTCTCGATAGGCCCTGGTGCAAATAACTTATGGATCGAAGGTGTCTCGTGTGGACCAGGACATGGTATCAGGTACTAAACCTTTGGGAATCATCTCATTATTTGCCACAAGTTATAAATGGTTACAAATATTTATTAGGTCCTAAATCTTAGGAAATATAATAGAAGATTTATACTCATATGTCTATCTTCCATATATTTATTTGCCGATATATAGAGTTTTTCTAACGGATGCCTTTAGGACAGTACCTGATACATTGCACATTTCGTAATTCTACACTTTAAGTATGTGAAAACTTAAGAAAGGTTAAAAATTGACTAATTTAATTGTTGCAATAACTCAAATTGTTAGGTTTCATTGATTTCGAGTGGTTGTTATGAATACAATATTTGACTAATTACATGTATATTTGGCAGCATTGGATCCTTAGGGAAGGATTTGAACGAACAAGGGGTGCGTAACGTGACAGTAAAAAGGAGTACCTTTAAGGATACAGATAATGGTTTAAGAATCAAGGCATGGGCAAGACCAAGTAATGGCTTCGTCGATAACGTTCTTTTTCAGGATGCCATTATGACAAATGTAGACAACCCTATTGTTATCGATCAAAATTACTGTCCCGGTGGCAACAATTGTCCCCGACAGGTCAGTGTTTTATGGACTAGAGGGTTTTGTTTAAACGTTTTATTTTTTCATAACTTCATTGTTTTTGTTATAAACCCGCTAATTTTTAATTTATTATTTTTTTTTTTTGGTCAACTATTGTAGGGTTCGGGTGTAAAAATAAGCAATGTGAGGTATCAAAACGTGCGTGGGACATCTGCAACTAAAGTCGCAGTGAGGTTTGATTGCAGCAAAAAGAATCCGTGTAGGGGAATCACGATGCAAGACGTGAATTTGACATTCAAGGACAAAAGTTCAGCATCAGCCGCAGCAGCCTTTTGTGTAAACGCAGCAGGAAGAAGTTTGGGAGTGATGAAACCCACAAGTTGCCTTTAGCTAGCGCGACTAATTTGCTTGAGCCTGTGGCCGAAAAAATGTATGTGTTATTCGCCTGGCTTTGCATTGTTGGTTAATTGTTAACTTAATTAGTGGTAGGATTTATTTGAGGTGATTATTGGGATTTTAGTGTTGATTGAGGAAATTCTCAATCTTATGTCCTATTCCCACTTTTGCTGAATTTTTATGTAGGTTGTTTGGTATTTGCCTATTTGGATGTAATCCGGTTATTTAATTATGTGATGATCTAGATGATTATTTAGTTGTGTTTGTTAGTTCTCATATGATAAATGTGCTTGCTTTTGTAGAGTCTTAAACATTGCGAAACATTATTTTTTTCGTATTTGTAAATGTGCAAGGTATATATAAGGTTATCCTCTAAAGATACATTGTCGTATTATATAAGGTTATCCTCTCTAAAATACCTGAATCAAAATTTCTATTCTAAAGATTTCTCTATATTTTAGCTTTTCCGTTCAAACAACTCTAACTTGAATCGAGCTCGAGCTTTAGGAATAACTCACGACAAGCTTTAAAAAAAAGAGCCGGCATAAACTCAAACTTCTCCAATAATAAACGAGTTGAGCTCGTGCATGTAGAGCTCCCCAGGCTCGTTTACATCTTATACACGGGACATAAAAGTGCAAATGGACCTACAATTGTTGATTTGCTCTCACCGATCAATACACAATTCCAGCCCATGTAATTTTAAGAGTCCATCACCTCAATATTATTACAAAGAAATGTCAAGATGTGAGACCCACTGCAAGATCTAGACCTGGGCCATAAATGTACATTCATGTTTAATGCTTTGCCGTTTCGAAATTGATTAAGGGTGTGTTTGGTATGCTGCTATGAATGACAATGGGTATGAGTTTCATAGTAGTGGTGGGTCCCTCACCTATGAAAGATTTATTCCCACCTCTCTTGATGTATATGGAATATGGATAATATCTCACTTTCATAGTCATAGTGGTGGACCCTCTCATCTTAAACAAACACCTTTAATCACTTTCATAGTCATAGTTTGATTCCCATAATGGGATACCAAATGCACCCTAAGCTTTTACAATGATAGATCTTTTCAAAAGGTTTATAAGTATGAATGTCACAAAACATCATTAATTTATATAAGTTTTTGTTTGATAAACCTACCTTCACTATACATAAAAGTCTTTAAAAGTTAAAACTACTTTATAACAATCTCACACAACTCAAATGCATTTAGTTATGGAGAAGTTTAAGATGTAGGACATTTTCATTCCACATAAACAAACAAAAACTCACTATGATGAAATGAAAAAACAAAGTTTTCACGAGTTTTAAAGCTTTTTTTGTACCTATATTTAAAAAGACTTCTGCGAAGCTATTAAGGAATTCTTTGTGACAGGAAAGCTTTTGTGAGAAGTTAATGCTACTCTAATTGCCCTTGTGCCCAAGATCCAAACACCACAAAAAGTCAGTGATTTTAGACCTAGTGCATGTTGTAATGTTACTTACAAATGCATTAGTAAGATTCTCACAAATAGTATCAAAAATGCTCTAAGTCAAATTATGGATGAATATCAAAGTGCTTTTATTCCTGGTAGAGCTATCACTAATAACATTTTTCCCACCCAAGAGTTGTTAAAGGGATATAACTATGTAAATGGTCCAAAAAGATGCTCTTTTAAATGTGACATTCAGAAGGCCTATGACAAAGTTAATTGGAGGTTCATTGAAGAGATCATGTTGAGATATGGTTTTACTTCTAAAATGGTAAATTGGATTATGATCTATATTACTAATCCTAAGTTTACTATTTGCATCGATGGAGAGAGATATGGCTATTTCCGAGGTGGTAGGGGTTTGTGACAAGGTGGCCCAAAATCCCCATACATTTTCACTATTGTAATGGAAATGTTAAACTTGATTATGAAGGATGAAATCAAGTAAGAGAGATTGTTCAAATATCACTTTGGTTGCAAACAGTTGAAGATTACTCACTTATGTTTTGCATATGATTTAATCATGTTATGTCATGGTGGAGTAAAATCTGTGTAGACTGTTAAAAAGGCGTTGGATAAATTCAGTGCTATTTCAGGTCTTTATCCAAACCTACGGAAGTACACTATGTTTTGTGGCAGTCTTGATGATGAAACAAAGAGCGATATAAGTGCAATTTTCCCTTTCAAAGAAGGAAAACTTCTTGTCAGGTATATGGGTGTCCCTTTGGTCATAAAGAAAATTGATGTTGCAGACTATAAGTAGCTTGTGGACAAGTTTCAGTTAAAGATTAATGACTAGAAGAATAAGAGATTATCTTATGCAGGAAGAGCTTAACTCATTGTTTCTATCCTAGCATAAATGCAAGTGTATTGGGGATCAGTCTTCCTTCTACCAAAAATTATAATTAATGGCATAGAAAAGTTGTTCAAGAGGTTCCTTTGGAATAGTGGTGACAGTTGTAAAGGAAAAGCTAGAGTAGCTTGGAAGGATGTCTACAAGCCTAAAAATCAAGGTGGTTTTGGATTCAAATCTCTGGAATTATGGATCAAAACTTTGCTTACAAAGCACCTGTGGAATGTTGCTGCAAGGAAAGAATCCCTTTGGGTTAAATGGGTTAATGTGGTGAAACTTAAGAACAAGATTATTTGGAATGTGGCTATAGAAAATAATGATAGTTGGGGTTGGAAATGTATTCTAAGTCTCAGAGATTTGATGGGAGTCATATGAGGTATAGAATTGAGGATGGAAGGAGCATAAATGTATGGAAAGATAAATGGAGCAGTAAAATCTCCTTATCCAATGTTTGTAACACCCCGTGCTCGCTTAGACCAAAAATTAAAACTTTATACGCGAAAACGCTTGACTTTTACGGACATCCTATTACTCTTTCGACCATTTATAAAAATATATAAACTTTCAGACTATGAGACTATTTTTAAATGAAACTAGACTCAATCACCTACAAAACGACGGGTGGCGTGACCCGTAATGACTTACGGTTTAAAAGATATGATTTTTCGAAAATCAACAAAAACTAAAAATACCTCCCAACCGCCCAGGTTGAGATCCCAATTGCCGGTTGGGGGTCTCAGAAGGTCCCAACCGCCCTGGTTGAGATCCCAACCGCCGGTTGAGGGTCTGCAATGCCCATTAACTTCCGTTTTTAGTCCATTTTCGCGATATACAACCCATACCACATCCGTATTACACCAAACTTAACAAACTTCAATACTTTAACATACTAAACATGTTCCATAGACACTTGACCCGTTTACAACCCAAAATGGGTACATTCATACTTAATCCAAACACCCCTTTTTACTTTGACTATAGATACTCAAACACACTTTAACATACCAAATGACTACCAATTCATTATACAACTCTTGGCACACAATTTGACGTTTGTCTACTCATTACAAAACATTACTAGACTCACGGGGGTACAAACTTTACACTTGAGCTCGGTATCTACCTAAGCTCTAATTTCTTACCAATCTTCTAATATCACATAACACAACCTCTATCCTTAATCCAAGCCTTCCATGATAGCATGCCGACCTACAAAATGGTTAGACAACTAAACCATAAGCTTTCTCTTAGTAAGTAACCCGACATAAAACATATATTAACACATAAGCATCATGATCACTTACTTTGCTTCCATATCATAACATTCAATCTACCACATAAACCTTCATCATATAAGCTACAACAAGTCTCACTAGCAATTAGCCGTATACTTGCTTGACTAGCTCATAACTAGTCACCACTTTCCTAACCTTCATCCATTACTCAAACCAAGTACTAAACTTTATCACAATCATAACACATATATGGATAACACACATATAACACATGTTTTAGTACAAGTTACTTACCTTAACTTCCAAATCTAAGCATAAAATCAATATCCCATCATCCTCAACCTCTACCCATCATCATCATCCTTTACAATTTATCAAGACCTAATAACATAATAATCAATAACATAAACAAGCGTTAACATAACCCATCAAATATACTCATACTTCTTTCTACATCATCATATGATCATACCTTGATCATATGATGAAATCCCACTTAATTCATAACCTCATTAGAATCGAGGATGGGGAGTACTTACTTGAGGAAGATTATTGCTAGGACTTAACCCTTGCTTTGGAACCTTAAACTCTTCATGGATTAGCCACCAACTTCATCTTCTTCCCTCCTTTTCTCAAATAACCGAACATACAAGAAAATGGTGGAAAAGTGTTGAAATAACTAGAAGACTCCCCATCCAGGATATTTACTTGCGCAAGTTTGGGCTAATGGCAAGAATGGTCCCTCAAGTTTCTTTCCTTCTATTTTGGCCACACTACATGTCTTAACACTTTTGGTCTATTGCAACTTTACCCCTTGAAGTCTATTTCCTTCTTGTTGAGCCACACAATACTTCCATGACCTTATAACACATTCTTTGACTATCACTTTGACTATCGAGTTTGACCACTACACAACATTCGTTGACTGGCCAATCACATAAAGTCCTTAATCCATTTTCATCTAGGGTGGGGTCCAAGTACCCGAAAAACGGGTCTAACAATTATATCCCCCTTATTTAGATTTTGTCCCCGAAATCTCTCGTCTATTACTGTCCAAAACCAATTCACAACATATACATGTCCTTATTCTCATGCTCTCTAAGCCATTACCTTGCAACGATCTAAATGATCTTGCAAATTCTAAACTTACTATACATAATCATAACTTTTAATCCACTATAAACAACTTTCTCATCACAAGCTTATCTAAAATTTCCAACAATGACTACTTGTCATCCGGAAACATCTACTATTTGACTTTATATAAATCAAACTACGGCACTATTTCCACGTCAATCACCAAATGAACTAACATGACTAACAATCATATACCGGTTAATTTCGCATTCTACATAGTATCAACACGCATCTGTGTCAAAAACCGGTATCTTATTTCAATTTTATATCAAGTACCATCTAAATGGCACTTTCAAAATCTTTTCTTCGCATTACTTAAGAAATCTTCTTGTTAAATCTTGAGCATGCTTACCCATTATCTTATCAACTTAATGCACAAACTCATTCTAGGCGTCTATCTTAAGATTCACACATGACCTTAACACCGCTATAAGTTTTTATTCATGTATAGCCTCTTCTTATGACATCTAACTTGTTTTAGTTTTCACTTTCTCATCTCTCTTCCCGAACTCATGTCATATCAGCTACACATAAGCCCACTCATTTATAATTCTTTATTTACATAAAAAGGCGTCCCAATCTATGTAAGTAAGGAATTATAAACTTATGGTTCGGCGATTTACAATTTCTTCATTTAAACGAAAAGGCGTCCCAATCCATTTAAATAAAGAGATTATAAATCATCCTACTTACGTACTTCCGACACAACAATCATACTTGCTTTACTTTCCATCTTTTCTAGCCTTGGATCCAATCTCGCTAACTTTTCATCCATGCCATGAAGGCAAGCTAAACAACCATGCCATGAAGGCAAGCTAACAACCATGCCATGAAGGCAAGCTAACATCCATGCCATAAAGGCAAGCTAACATCCATGCCATAAAGGCAAGCTGACATCCATGCCATAAAGGCAAGCTGGGCTATCCCGGAGGATACCAAAACACATGCCATAAAGGCAAGCTGGGCTATCCCGAAGGATACCAAAACACATGCCATAAAGGCAAGCTGGGCTATCCCGAAGGATACCAAAACTAGAGCATTGGATCCAAGCTATATCTACCTTATCATCTTTACTCATTTTATCTTTTATGTACTTTTATATTAAGTACACACTATCATTTCCTCAATTCTCATTGCCTTAAGCAATTTCAACGTTCACTGCCATGTTTACTTTCATCTAGACAAGTTTCTATATAACACTTGCCCATATATTATATTTCATTTTCACAATGCAACTTATCATTCATCCGTCAACCCCAAGTTGACTCACACACTCACTATGTGCCATCTTTATTTTTAGACAAGTTCTGTATGATGCTTGTCCATTACAATTTACACATTTTCTATGTGTTCTTACAACGCACTTTTACTATTACCCATCAACCCCTTGTTGACCATATTCTCAACTTATACTATCACTTCAATAGTCTACTCAACTTTTACGCATATAAACCTTACATAGGTTTATTCTATAACACTTTCATTAATCCCATCATACACATTCCAATATATTAACATGACTATATTCATATTTTACAATTCTTTCTAGCGTACTTCATATCACTTATGACTTCTAGCGCAATCTGTATCTCATTCATCACTTCTACTCATCACACTTAACCATTTATTACTAACACATTTTAATTATCATGTTTTATATGCAACATGATCTCATCACGTCTTGAATATACGCTTTAACTTTCTCATTTTAGTTACTCATATAAGAATTTGCGCCTTGAGGCATCTAATCATTATTACATCAATCATGTTGATGAACTCAAATAAGTACATTTTATTACTATCATTTATCCTATTAATTTGACTTGTTTTATTATATTATGTATGAGAATTGATACTTAATCGTTTACTTTTGTAATTCTCAGTTGAAAACAAGCAGTTGGTGAAACTTGGCGATTTTGGACTAATTATGGAGCAAAACATGCACAAAGTGAAGAGTCTACTGAAATAGACAAGGTCAAGTCGAATCTGCTCTAGATGCGCCGCATCTCACTCATTACATGCGCCGCATCACTATCAAGATTTCACAAGATATTATCCAAGACGGCAAAGGACATGCGCCGCATCCAAGAATTAAGATACGCCGCATCTTCTGGCGGTGTACGAATATTCCTGAATATTATAATCTTGGACCCCACGCGAAGTTAAGTCAATGCGCCGCATCTACTCCTTAGATGCGCCGCATCTCACCCTCAGACAGAAACTATAAATACCCCAAGACCATACGAGTTAAAGGAGTTTTTTGGTCAGTTAGCAAAAGTTCGAATAGAAGACCAAAGGCCAGAAACCTAGGACGAATTCAGTTGAATAGCAAGCACAAGACACACCCAAATCGAAGATACAAGAGCTGTAAGAAGGTGCTGCATATGTTTAATTCATTAAGTAGTTTTGTTTTATTGTGTTAGTAAACTTTAATTCATCAAGATTGGTGGCTTGTGTAACGTGACAACGGAAAGGTTGCACTCCCTTAAAACTGCTTTCTCATCAATTAAAGTTTATATGTTAGTGTCTTTGGTGACTTTTATTAGTGCATTGATAACCTCTGTGGCTAGCTGAGCGTTGATCGGGTCGCCATGCCTCTGCCCTCGCCTATTTATTAGATGCCTATGTATTCTATGGTCTGTAGAAAAGTAGGACAAAGATAAATAGGATAGTCATAAGTAATCATTAAGGGTTTACTCGCCGATAAGATTAGAACCAACGAGAAAGGACTTAATCTCGGTGCGTTGCATCGAACTATACACTTCATATAACACTAGCAATAAAACAAGTGACAAACTACTTATCATAAGGACAGCCCTCTTATTGTCTCGAGTATTTATCTGTGTACGTGTGTGCTATTTGCTGATTCGTGCCTATTGGTTTAGTTTATTATTTAATTGCAACCAAATCGTGCCAGTCTCTCAGGCTGAACCCCTTTGCGTTAGATTAGGTTGTATAGCTAACTTAATATATTAAAATACTGATTAGAATAACTAGATAATACGTTCCACTCTTAGTGATCGACACTCTACTTACCATTATATTCATACTGACCGGGTACACTGCTCGTTAAGTGTGTGTGTTATTGATAAGTCGGCTAAATATAAATTTAAAACTTGAGTAGGCATTAAAACTGCTAAACCGCAACGACACTGATTCCTCCCTTACAGTCAACTATTTTCAACCAAGGATATTGGTCAACTAAAGTCAATCCGTAAGGGAGAAAAATGCAATTTAAATCCGTGGGAGTTAAGTACATGAGTACAGAAAAGTGCATCCCCGGGTCGTTATGTCCCAACGAGGTGTGTAAAATGTAATATAACGAATGTGTGTGTTGAAATGATATGGAATATACAAAAACAGGAATCTGATTGACTAACACTAGGAATGTAAATAGTCATAGCTCTGTCACAGCTGTATCGTTAAGAAACGTACAATCAGAAACCTAAAAACGTAGAAGATATACAAACATATGTTTAACTTAAATTAAACGTAAACGTATAAAAACAAAACGGAATAAAACAAACATTCCCAAAGAGGGAATTTGCATGCCTTAACGGCTTAAATGCAAATTAAAAGAAAATAAAATAAATAACTAAATTTACAAAGTTAGTTAAAAGTTAAGGAAACCTAAAAACCTTGTGCGGGTTAATTAAAAATTACGTAAGTGCGCAAGTTAAAACGTAAAATTTGTGAAATATAGACACTATGGATACAATTATATTTTTTATAGGTTCTATTAGACAAAAGAAAATTTTAGAAAAAAGATTTATATTTTTTTGACTTTTATATTTTTTATTATGATTTAATTACTAATTTACAAATAAAAATACGAAATAAATACTAAAACTAATCTAAAAAATCTGAAAATTTTTATTTAAATACTTTACAACATTACTGATTTATTAAAAATAAAAATGACAAAACAGCTTATTCGGATAAGCTATAATAAGTTGAAAAAGGAAAATAAGCTAAACGAAAAAAACAAGGTTAAATATAGCTGGTGCACAAGTTCTAACAGAACTGGTGCTCCAGAGCAGATGGAAGGGGGTGTGTGTGTTGTGCATGTTATACTAGCGAGAGGTCTAAGGTTCGAATCCCACACCCCACTTTTTGCTAACTATTTTTATTTTTGATTTTTCTTTTTGCAAATATATTAAAATACTGAAAATATGAAACTTTAATAAAGACAAAAAAATTTTATAACACAAAAATAAGCTCAATGGAGCGTATTTACTCCAACAGTTGAGCTATTAAGCTCAACTTGGACTTAAAAACTGAAAAAAAAACTAACTAATAGGCTATAAGCTACAAACAAAAAGTGGAATAAGCTAAGGATAGGCAAGGTAAATGTACAGCTAGCCAAAGAAAAGAGAAAAGAAAACAAAATAAGCTACAATAAGAGCTTATGAGTCTAGACAGTCAAGCTTTAGGCTTGACTGCTAGAACTCAAGCTTTGAATAAGCTTATAAAAAGCTATACAAGGGTAACCAAAGGTGGAATAAGATGAGAATACTAATATTATACATGTTTAAGAAAAATAAAAGTCAAGAAACCTACAAATAAGCTGATTCGTGGCTTATGACTCATTCAGTTGAGCATAAGAGCTCACAGTGAAGTATAAGTTAGGAATAAGCTTGAAAAAGCTTTACAAAAGAAACAAATGATAAAATAAGGTTTGTACAAGTTTTATGAACATGTATGAACAAGAATGTGGACTGGTATTCATTAATAAGCTAGGAATAAGCAAATAAGCACTTACCAATCCACACAGTCCAAAACCAAGGGCTGCAACTTTTTTGAAAGGCCATTTAAGCTGACGGGTTAAGCTCTAAATGAAAAAATGAAAGTTGGAGTTGCTAGATGGCTTGGTTGGCTTTCCAAAAAGCCCAAGCTTAAGCTGTGGGGTCCACAGATGAGCTTGTTAGGAGCTTTTGAAAATCAGCTTATTTCCCCTGATCCTCAGTGTATACTGATGGGTGGGACAAGCTTAAAGCTCTATGCAGCCCTAGCAAATAAGCTAGGGCATGGAATTAAAACATTGGAACTTGTTGACTGGTTGATGAGCTCCTAAAAGAAACTTATTTCACCAGCTTAATCCAAGTAATGAGCTTTTTATGGGCTTATGAAGGTTCTATGACTCTGCTGATAAACCAGCAGAGTTAAGAAAATGGGACAAGTTAAGTGGATTGATTAAGCTATTCTAATAAGCTACTAATGGAAAAACAAGTATGCACATAACAACTAGGCTAGGTGGGCAATACAAATCAATAATTTACACAAGCTAAAGCTACTTAATAAAGATTGTGCAGGCTAATGAAAAATGGGGAAACAGGCCTGCAAGGCAATTTTCAGGAAAAAGAAATTTGACTTTTTGAGTTTATGAATAAAGTTGACCAAGGTGAACTTTGATCTGAATCTACTGAGTTAATATGATGTATTAAACTATGATAACATGAAATAAACAAAGATTAACAATATTTAAACACATATGCATGGTTTGGACATGAAAATCTAAACAGACACTTAATTAAGTCAAATTAAAAGCTAATTTGACTTATATCATTAAACTACTGGTTTGCATGCTCAAACTAAACTAATATGGTCCTAATAGACTTAAAGTAAACAAAAACAAACAACAATAACACAGATATGCAGAGTTGAATGATCTAATTATCTCACAGTTACATAGACATAAAATCAAATGTCACAATGATTATTCTCATGTATAACTGATTGATTTAGGTTTCAAAGAGTCACTTAGGTCATTGTGAGTCCAAATCAAACAAGAACAGCACCCATAACACCCTAGAACACAGATTCACCCACTAAACCAAATACCCCTTTAATGGACCTAAATTTAGATTTTCATAACAAAAGCCTGTGTACACCTATCATATCCAATCCAGAGGATCCATGTTGTCAAGATAGATCCTTTTTTAGCTTAAACATGCAGTCAACAAGTCTAGGCCTATGATTTTCAAAGATAGTTATATTGACAGTCAATTTGAAATTTCAATCATAATTCAAATCCAAAACATGAACACCTAATATTAAACTAGATTATCATTAACTAACAACAATTAAGAAAGAAAAACAGGAGATCAAAGTATATAAAAGGTTAAAACATAAAATTGCAAAAATTGGTAAAATGGCTTACAAAATGATATGAGACTGAGAAACATGGAACCAAGGGCAATGTTTCACCTATTAGGCTTCCAATAAGCTCCTAATACCCATAGCATTCCAAAATCACCCCTTCTTCATCATCTTCTATATTTATTCACTATTTTTGATTTTTCATTGGTTTTTTTTATGATTCTTATTCTAATATTGGAATTAAAAAGAACTAAGCTGAATTAAGGTCTCTAAAAGCCTTAAGGCTTTGTCAGGAGCCTAAGTGACTTATTTGAATCCATTAAACAACAAAGATTAACAAGAATTAAAAGACTTGAAAATTTAAAAGCATAAAAGCTTGAAACATGAATTTAAAAGAGAACTTGTATTAAACTGAAAATAGAGTTATATTACACTAATGTGATGCTGAGTACAACATTAAAACATTAAAAGATTTGGAATTTAAGAAAACAGTAAACTAAATTATACTACTTGACCAAGGCTAGCCCAAGGTGTCTTCCTCTCTTTCATCTCTTCTCTTTTATACCATTCTGAGTCCACCACTTGATTTCAGTCAAATCCCACCTCTAATCTTAGCCTTTGGATCACTGAAACATATCCTAGCCATTAATTGGTATTTTGGCGGGAAATCAGGAAAGTGGTGTTTATCTCTGATTTAGCTAGTGGGAGTGGGAGAGATGCATTTAATGCATTTGGCAATGTTAGGTAACTTGTATAGGAGGAGGGATGAGGTGGTGAAGCCAGCTGTGGAAAATGGTGAGGTGGGGGGTGACTGGTTTGGCGGTTTAGGAAGAAGATAAGAAGGTTTGACCGAAGGTCAAACTTTCTTATTTAAATTAAAGTTGGGTCGGGTTGGTGGTAATGTTGGGCTGGTTATGGTTGTGTTGGGTTGGATTTGGATTTAAGGATTAAAAAGGAATCCATTTGGTTTTTTAGTAGTATAGCCCAAGGACTAATCTTGTAATTTCTGAAACTTGAGGGACCATATGTGACAAGCTTCCAATTTTCCTTCAAGGGACTAAACCTGCCAAGTTAGATAAACCAAAGGACCTTTATTGTTTTTATTACAATTTAAACACCCGGGGACCTTTTATGACATTTTTCAAAGTTGAGGGGGTGAAATTGTAATTTTCCCAAAAGTTATCAAAAAGTTCCAAATTGTCATTCATGAATACTACAAGGGTAATATTTGATAAAACTCCATTTTAAAACACCCAGGGACTGATTTTGCCAATTTTGATACTTGAGGGGTAAAAGTTGCCAAGTTGTGTAAACTTTTATCCAGGGACTATTTGTGAATAAGTTTGAGTTCCCATGGACTTAAGTTGATTTTTCTATCATTTTGAGTTTTCAGGGACTAGTTTTGCCATTTGCTGAGATTTCAGGGACTGAAAACGACAATTGTTGTGAAATTGATCATTTTTCACTTGTTTTTCAATCTTTTGTACCTGAATCACATAAAAAACACATTTTGATGAATTTGTATCATTTTGTGAGTCATTTGTGTGTTTTTGGTCGTTTTTGTGGGTTCAAATTGTATAAAAGATATGTGTAATTAGGCACATATCAAATCCCCCACACTAAACTATTGCTAGTCCCTAGCAATCTTTTATGAAAATTTTAATGGATTTGAATCTCTTTACCAAAAGCCATTACTTCTGGAGTAGCCAAATGTTTCAGTTCAAGTAAGAACTTTGGTACACTGATAACCAAATGATTTTAAGCAAACCATCAGCTGTCAACGGTTTTGATTTGTCTTTACCAAAAGCCGTTTGCTTCTGGACTAGCCAACTCTTAGATAAATTATTACTATTATCTTTGGTGAGCTGATTACCAATCATGGTTTTTCCACTGCCTTTACCACAAGCCATAACCTTGCGGGCTAGTCAACTCTTCACTTTTTAGGATATGGTGAGTCGAATACCATACAATTTTGGGCAAATTGCAAGCCATAAACGGATTTGAGATATCTTTACCAAAAGCCGTTTGCTCCTGGATTAGCCTATCCTTATGTGTGTTAGACATGGTGGACTGATTACCATTTGTTGTGTTTAGTACTTAGTACTTCCACTAATTTTTTTTTTTTTTTAAATTTGGCCATTTTGGGGGAAAAAGGGACTAAAATGGAACATTTTTGATGAAATTCGCCAGAATTTCCCCCCCCCCCCCCACACTTGAACTGAATATTTTCCTCAATATTCAAAGTCCCGGCTATTATACCGAATCCTTGATCGTAAAAAGATAACATTTCTAAGTCAAGTGGGGTAAACACAACAGTTATTCTGTTTTTTGGTATATACAATTTTCATTTGGTTTTCAGATCTATATACAAAATGTGGGGCACACCCCCACACTTAGGTGGTAGAAAGGGGTAAGAAAAGTGAAACATGGGTGAAAACCCATGTTGAGCTACTGTTTTTGATTACCGAGTCGCTAACTTGACTCGACCTCGAATTAAATTGTTCATGAGGAAGCTACTGTTTTTGATAACCGAGTCGCTAGCTTGACTCGGCCCCGCATTAAATGGTTCATGGGGAAATGATTGGGTGAGAAATCGGAGTGGGGACCACTCACAGAATTATGAATATATAGGGAAGGAGAATATTTTTGGATTTTTATCTTTTATATATATATACAAAGGAAAAGAAAATATTTTTGTGTTTTATATTGTTTTTGGAATTGAAATATGATATTATATATAATATATACAAGGGATAGAAAAAACAAATTCATTATACGCACCACACCTCCCCGGCAACGACGCCAAAATTTGATTCCTCCCTTACAGTCAACTATTTTCAACCAAGGATATTGGTCAACTAAAGTCAATCCGTAAGGGAGAAAAATGCAATTTAAATCCGTGGGAGTTAAGTACATGAGTACAGAAAAGTGCATCCCCGGGTCGTTATGTCCCAACGAGGTGTGTAAAATGTAATATAACGAATGTGTGTGTTGAAATGATATGGAATATACAAAAACAGGAATCTGATTGACTAACACTAGGAATGTAAATAGTCATAGCTCTGTCACAGCTGTATCGTTAAGAAACGTACAATCAGAAACCTAAAAACGTAGAAGATATACAAACATACGTTTAACTTAAATTAAACGTAAACGTATAAAAACAAAACGGAATAAAACAAACATTCCCAAAGAGGGAATTTGCATGCCTTAACGGCTTAAATGCAAATTAAAAGAAAATAAAATAAATAACTAAATTTACAAAGTTAGTTAAAAGTTAAGGAAACCTAAAAACCTTGCGCGGGTTAATTAAAAATTACGTAAGTGCGCAAGTTAAAACGTAAAATTTGTGAAATATAGACACTATGGATACAATTATATTTTTTATAGGTTCTATTAGACAAAAGAAAATTTTAGAAAAAAGATTTATATTTTTTAGACTTTTATATTTTTTATTATGATTTAATTACTAATTTACAAATAAAAATACGAAATAAATACTAAAACTAATCTAAAAAATCTGAAATTTTTTATTTAAATACTTTACAACATTACTGATTTATTAAAAATAAAAATGACAAAACAGCTTATTCGGATAAGCTATAATAAGCTGAAAAAGGAAAATAAGCTAAACGAAAAAAACAAGGTTAAATATAGCTGGTGCACAAGTTCTAACAGAACTGGTGCTCCAGAGCAGATGGAAGGGGGTGTGTGTGTTGTGCATGTTATACTAGCGAGAGGTCTAAGGTTCGAATCCCACACCCCACTTTTTGCTAACTATTTTTATTTTTGATTTTTCTTTTTGCAAATATATTAAAATACTGAAAATATGAAACTTTAATAAAGACAAAAAAATTTTATAACACAAAAATAAGCTCAATGGAGCTTATTTACTCCAACAGTTGAGCTATTAAGCTCAACTTGGACTTAAAAACTGAAAAAAAACCTAACTAATAGGCTATAAGCTACAAACAAAAAGTGGAATAAGCTAAGGATAGGCAAGGTAAATGTACAGCTAGCCAAAGAAAAGAGAAAAGAAAACAAAATAAGCTACAATAAGAGCTTATGAGTCTAGACAGTCAAGCTTTAGGCTTGACTGCTAGAACTCAAGCTTTGAATAAGCTTATAAAAAGCTATACAAGGGTAACCAAAGGTGGAATAAGATGAGAATACTAATATTATACATGTTTAAGAAAAATAAAAGTCAAGAAACCTACAAATAAGCTGATTCGTGGCTTATGACTCATTCAGTTGAGCATAAGAGCTCACAGTGAAGTATAAGCTAGGAATAAGCTTGAAAAAGCTTTACAAAAGAAACAAATGATAAAATAAGGTTTGTACAAGTTTTATGAACATGTATGAACAAGAATGTGGACTGGTATTCATCCATAAGCTAGGAATAAGCAAATAAGC